>JAFMSR010000013.1:24789634-24982134 GCA_022818135.1 Saxidomus purpurata
CGCCCATAGGACTCGTCAAGATCGCCGGCGTCTGTCCGATAGCGTGTTGCAAGACGAACTGGTCACTGCTGCGGGCCTGTAAAGATATATTAAACGATTAAGTAGATCTATCGGATATATAGCTATACGCTCTGTGATCCCGAAGTTAGAGAGAAACCCAATAAGCAACAGTTGCTAATAATCAAGGACTTACTCGTAGAAATTCCACTACCTTAATATACTCCGTTTCCTTCGCAATGCTAAAAGAGTTAGCACGTAATGGAGATATTCTCTCACTTACCGCTCCCTATAAATGAAAATCTTATCTTCCAAGACCATATCTAAATTTTCTATCACATTTCCATAAGCTTCCTCGCATTTACATATGCATTAATTTCACTGTCTCCATCAAGCGAGACGGATTGTTGAAATCCATTCACTAAAACGCTCTAAAATACCGACGCTCCAAGCAATTTGACCAATCGTAAGTCTAGCTTAATCGCGTGTGCCGTCTTGTACGTCTAAAGGCTTCCCACGCGTGTGAGTTTTCCATTCACAAAAACGTGTTTTTGTGTTATCTTAAAAGCTCTCCAGAGCCGAAAAGAGCGCATTAAATACGCATACAACCGCGATAAATCAATCGTCAATTAACTATTTTATCATTGACAATGCTACGTTTAGCAGAATATGGATTGCCGTATCAAGATGAAAACGGTACATTTCATACTACCTTATATACTTAATATAAAGGAATATTAGATTCGTGACATCTATGTTAAGATAAAATTTGTCACATTAAACAGAATTAATGTAGTTATTTATCTCAGTTTAATTAACACATCCGTTTGGATTACATGGCTTAAAAATATGTATAAGCAACGTTTTATGTACATTACATTTCTCGAGTTTTTAACCCTTTCCTGCTTAATTTCTAAAGTGAACTTGTCTATTATTTTGTCAGAACCATCAATTGTTCGAAAATATGCTCTCTTAAAATGTACTGACTGAATAGTGAAGAGAGTAGATCATGATCAAGTTTCAAAGGTAAACATGTCTTGTATACTTATGATCTATAATTTAAAGTAATAATAAGGCCATCATAATTTGAGATAGGAAGAAAAGTAAACTTTACCAAAGCTGTAACTACAAGAGAACCATGATGTTCATAATTCACTCACCTGAGTACACCTGTTCATAACGGCAAAGTCAGGTTCACGGTTACAGAGATTTAAACCTCCAACATACAGCTTATGTTAAAAGATATCATACCAAACTCGAAAATTTCAAACTGGAAGACATTTTTAATTACAGTTTGTCTTATAAAATGGTCTATGTGAAAAAAGCAACGACCCAGGCCCGGCCAATTTGGACCCAAATAATCATGATTTGAATAACTTGGTAGAGGACCACAATGCAATCCTACACTACATACACCAAAGGTTTCGGATATTAACATTATTTAAGTTTTTCTTGTACAGTATGATTTGCGAGCGGGATAAATTTAATTCCTGGTGGTTTTTGATGATATGTCATTTAAGGAAAATGTTGACGAGGATAGTTCACACGTTATGCTCAGGTGAGCTAAAGCAATATAAACTAACTGATCGGCGGACAATTTTCCCACTTCTTTGCAGTTAGGTTTTGTAAGATCGATGTTTAATTGATTGGTCTGGAGTCTCCAATCTGTGGCTATATCATACGAAAGAGCGTTTCAGAATTTATTGTACGCCTCCAAACTCAAATAGTTCATGCACTGACAACCATTTTATCTCCTTTAAGTTAAATAATGGAATTTTTACGGTGTATAGTGATACTTGACACTGATTTTGTGCAGTAGTAATGCCTAATTATAATATATTTAAGAAACTAGTAACATCAATTCTCATTCAAATAGCCATTTTAACAAGTATACATACAGTTTTATTACACTGTCTTTAGTTCTTTGTAATATATGTGTGTTTTGTAAGGTAATATAGATCTACATTTTACCTTTTTGAATTATAACTTTTCTCCAGAAGCCACAGTGCCTATCTTGGAATACGTTTCATTAAAATTGAGCAGTCGTTTTGACTATTAATGATGCCGAAATGATTTAATTCAATCAGATTATAGATCTACTCTGGTAGTAGACCGAGCAATCTATCATGAACACTTTGCTAATTAAAGTCTGAACTTAAAAAGTTGAGTCGTTCGTCGTGTACATCGTACATACTTTTAGACAATGACAAAATAACTATTTTGATAGTTGAAGCCAATGACATGTAATTACTGTTGTGATATTTGAATTTGGCAGTATAAATTTCTTACGTGCACTCTATCCTGAATTTAGCTAAAAGATTTGGCAGTAAGTACAAATAAGCCTAATAGGGTACGTATACGTGAATTTACGACGCTGATGTATAAAACGGTTTGTGGTGTTTATTAGGTTTTGCATATTCCGTATAAATAAGGCATTTGATTTGCATTCTAAAATATATTGGATACATTCCTTTCCAGTTGGAGAACTGTTTGTATTCATATTTTGTATATTTCTTTATTTTGTATGTACATTTGTAATTAGTTTAGATTGTTTATTTCATTTCTTTTCTCAACGGTTTTATCAGAATGTGCGTTGATAGTCTGTAGAAGACATTTTTTGTATTATTTTGTAGAACAGGATGAAGTGTAATGTAAGTTTGAGTATGTAGGGTATACATATGAGGGTAGGGTGTACCGTTATCTAGGTTGCATTTTAGGTAGACATAGTATATTGTGTAGTGTTTAGTGATGTTCAAGACGAGGTAGGTATATTGCGGGGTTGATGCGGGGTGTAGTGTTTACTGGTGTTCAAGACGAGGTAGGTATATTGCGGGATTGATGCGGGTGTAGTGTTTACTGATGTTCAAGACGAGGTAGGAATATTGCGGGGTTGAATGGGATGCAGGATAGGTTCGGAAGTAACGTAGCATTGTGCGGGGGGCTGTTTAGGATAGAAAGTTATGTGAAAGATTAAGAACTGTGTATTCAGTATTACCGGAATAAGGTAGATGTAATGTAAGGTTGTTTGATGTAAAAAGGGGATAGGATATATCATTGAGTTGTTTTGAGGTGTTGGAACAGCAAGGTGGATGTAGGTTTAGAGTATAAGTTATAAGCTAGGGTGCAATGTAGAGTTATGTGATGCGGAGGAATTAATTCTTTTTGTGAGGTGCAGGATAAGGTCAAGTGTAATGTAAGGTTTTGTGCGATTCAGGATTTGGTAGGATGTAACAGAAGGTTGATTTAGACAAGAGTACTGTGTAATGTGAGCTGCCATGAAGTACAGCAAAGAATTATTATGTGAAGTGTAATGTAAGGCACACATCAACATTGTTCCCCATTTACTGACTCTGTATCTAACTATTGATTTATCCAAGTAAAAGTGCAGCAAATAGTGCGCTGCGATTGGACAAAAAAATAATTTCAAGCACTAGCATCAGTATTATTCCCCTATTTACTGACTGTGTACATAACTTAACCAAGTTAAAGTGCAGCGAATACTGCGCTGCGATTGGACAAAAATAGTTTCAAACACTTAGCAGTGCATTCTGCTGACACTGTAGAAAACATACTGTCACGTATTCAACATTTTGACCTTTTATCGCGTAATTTAAGCCTGCGATTTAATATAATTCACTTAATGGTTTACTGTGTACTTTTTCAGGCTATATCAATTTATTTAAACCCTCATTCGTGGATACCTTTATCCTTTCGTATATGTACTTAAGGTTTAATGTTTCCTTCTTTGGCGCTACATAGGCGGTGCTCTTGATATAATCAGAAAACTGTAAAATCATGTAATTGCCTTTCAGCTATTAATAGCTACTGTTCGCTCTGTTATCAGTTTATATTGAATGTTTGGCTCTGTGGATAGCGTAGCAGTCATTTGCAATATTCAAGTATATTCAAAGACTTTCGTCATATAACAAGAGGGCGCTGTGCTTTCCACATATATATAAAAATACAAATTGTACTTTAAACTGAAGTTAGTTTATATTTCTATAAGTTTAATTCATTACATGTGATGAGTACAAGGGCCGTTAACCATTGAACTACTATCTAACAAACTAATGACCTATGACCCCTAAATGGAAATATATGTATCAAAACGGAATCAAAACACAGTTCATCAGTCTGAGTAGAAAAGTTCGTTAATTAAATATTTCAATATTTGATTTGAAATATGTAATTAAACTAAACCAATAGAGGATGAACACGCAATGCATTCGACAGTCTTTGAGATGTTTTCATAAAATTATGAAAATGAGTGATCGCTGAATATAGGTAAATGTAATAGAAACGTCACCAACAGACACCAACTTACATAATCAAGCCTACGTAGGCCTGGGGGCTATAGGTTCACTCCCCGAAAAACAACTTTTGACCTGAACCTTACCTAAAGCGCGGGTCGAAATGTGCAGAGGACGAAATTCAATGTATGACAAAGAATGAGTGATTCACAAATATATGGGTGGCAGGGAAGTTTGTTTTATTATAAAACGTACGTTAAATGAAAAATAATCACAAAGTCAACATTATAAATTGTTTAAGCCAGTAAAAATAATTCGATCTGCGCTTTGTACAACTTCAAGCGATATGATCTGATGATGCTGATCGAAAATTATTGTGTACCAACGACAACACCTTGAAACAGAAATAAACAAAGCAATACCAGCAATGAAATATAAATACAGTACTGTACAATGTGTATAACAGAGAAAACCAAAAATGATTCTGGGTTACCTTGTAGTTGTAATCGGTGAAACCGTTCACTGGGCCTTGACATGCAGCGTCCTCGATAAATGGCGGGTGATTTTGATCACGTGAGTTCCTTCTCCGGAATGTACGTAAATTAAATCTTCTTTTAGAGAAATTTATTTTTAGGTAAATATATATGTAATCGTTCGTAAATAAGAAAGTTGTCAATGAAATAACATCGGAAATTTGAAAATCAAACTACAAACTCTTATATCGAACTCCGTACGTTTCCGTCAATTTCCGTAAATATCCGTACTTTTCCGTGTTATGCATATGATTATCTTCCGTAATCGGCTAACAGCGCATTAATTTCTAAAACAGAAAAAAGTGTGTAATGCAGCCCGTAAGCTATATACCTTCCTGCAATCGTTGAAGTTGTATTTACTCTTTTTATTTTTAATATGTTCTTATCATATGCGGCATTCAAACAGAAGATTGATCTGGTCTGTCTTGCACTACTTTCGCATAGCGCATGTTTACAGTTGTTATTCGCACATAACACAGTCAAATTTCTTGAAGTGTTCGAAATGTGGTATGCTAACTTAGGCCTAGGGGACTTTCAGTCCCCAGGCCAAAAATCACTCATATGATGGAATATGATAAAGTTTACTATATGAAATACTCTGTATTACTTGACAAACAGACTATAAATAACATATCATTCCTCAAAAAAAACTTCGTCACAAGTCAAACTCAGGGTGACCCATTTTTGACCGGGTTCATATCTTATATACTGAACAAGAGGGCCATGACGGTCCTATATTGGTCACCTATATGTTATTGCACTTTTGGATGTAGATGTGGAAGCTATAAAAGATATATGCATGATATCTTGAACTCTCTAAAAAAATGTCAACATTAAAGATCCATCGCAAAACGAAGCATAAAAATGGTCCATTAGATTCACTTTGACTTTGAACAAAAACACATCAACCTCAAAGGGGAAGAAATACAAAAAACATTTAAACTCTTTACAAGGTCCAAATGTCATGACAGGAAATAAAGTCGAAAGGTTATAGTCATGCTCACTGAGGTTGAATTTTTAAATATTTCGCAAAACAGTACGCGTAGTCTAAATGCCGTTGTTGTTGCTTCAAATACCAGACAATAGGTCAAAAGCGCAAGATCAAACTCATCCAAGGTAAGTGATTAGTTAGTGGTCTCAATTTCATCACTGTAGCTTCAAAAACGAAAATAGATTATATGGGCGGGGCAAATTTTGACCCTAGGTACCTAAGTAATTCAACGATAGCCAGTGACTCGGATGAGCTTAAAGGTGTGGCTTCATATTCATAAGTGGCTAGATCTTGAGTTAAACTATATAAAAAATAAAGGTCCCACGCTGATCAATGTTAAACATTTCTGACACATTGCAGAAAATTTTCCGTATTTAAAGCCGCAAAGGACATGATTCAGTAGGACGTAGGAGTAGACCGGATATTGTCATCCAGAATAATGAATCAGAATCATGTTTTTGACCTGGGTGTGATGACTTACTAACCAAGCGCGCTCAAAATACTAGCATCGGTATGTCTTGTACTAGATATGTATACAGCATCAGATTGAAAGATAGTTTTGGAAACACCCAATGAAATATGAAATAGGGAGAGCAATATGTCTGGATATAAACTATCATAAATGAAATATTTGCTATTTGAAAATACTTAAAGGTTTGGTCGGTGACCACAAAAACTGCCCAAAAAATGCATGGGGGTTGCGTCATTGAGCTCGAAATTATTGGCATAAAGTATTTTATAACATGTATAAATTTTGCTATTTTTATGTGGGACTAGGATGATTCTGCAAAACAAAATGCATTTCAGCAGTCGGTGAGAGTTTGGGTAGTTGCAATGGCCGAAAACTTTATAATGTACGTCTATGAAAATGTATTTAGCATACTGTCACGAAAACTCGACAGCACGATAAGACGGCGAAAACGCGTAATATTGATATCTCGTTTACCATTGATAATACCAACAATAACAATATTATTATTATTATTATTATTATTATTATTATTATTATTATTATTATTATTATAAATAATAATAATAATAATAATATTTTAGTAAGCATTATATGATTTTTATTATTTCAATATACATTAAAATGATAGTTCCGGCTGAAAAAACTCTTTACAAACAGATGAACAAATGAACAGAGGCATAGAAATCACTATCAGAAATATATCTTAAAGTATTGTCGTGCTTGAAAAGCATTCATAAAACAGACATCTACTGTACACCTTGAAGCAGAAATAAATGACGTCTTAAACATGTTGGTCATTCATGTAGAATCATACAACTTGTATATCTTACGTCATATGCAACAATTGATTGGACGACAACGACAATAAGAACAAATGCTAGAAGACTTTATCAATGAATTCTTTGCATTTATGAGATCAGGCCATATGAGGACATTCCTTCAATTAACCCAAATAAATTCTTATAGAAACCGCCCACACAACGTCGAATACGGTATCATTAAAGCAAACAAATTAAATCGTGAAAATATGAACAAACTAATCTTTAAACAAACCGAGAAAGACCAGGAAAGTACAATACAATAAAACCACGTATTTACCAACAGGTCTTGTAAACGTACTGGGTCATAAACGAGAAGAAAAAGTTAATACAAACGTACTGACTGAGAACTAGGTCGCGGTAGTGGAATTAATAATTATTATAGAAGTTCGTCATGAGTTTGATTGAATCAATCATTTATGTCAGTGTATCAGCATTGATCTGTTTCTCGTCTGTTACGTAAACACGAACAGATTTAAGTTTGGCTGGGAGAGAATTAAAAGTGTGATTAAGACTTAACGTCACCGAAAACCTAGGTATAAATATGCAAAATTTAGTGGACTGCTTATTTGGCATCAGCTGAATCGCCGTTTTTACGGTAAATTATCGAACTGAATATGGAAAGCTTATGCTGTCTTAATGGAAGAAGGTATATATTAATATGATAAAGAGTACACATAACCTAACTAATAAAGAATACAGAATGTAAATGATTTAAACGAGAACGTACATCATTCAAGAAGCACACTGCAAAATGTGACAATGATATACACTTGATATAATATAATTATTTTTCGGTAATTACACGTTTAGTATTTGAAACGGTAATTTTAAGACTTATTATTATTTAAGTCTTATTGTTGGTATCTTGCTTTGTTTCGAGCAGGAAGATATACACATGATAATTATAATAATTATTATGCTTCTGTAATTATACTTATAGTATTTGTTTCGATACTTTTATGTTTTTGTTGGTATCTTGCTTTGTTTCGAGCAGGAATATGTCCACTGCTTCAGTTTCGATGCAAACTTTATGATATTGAAATATGTTAAAATTCACTGCCTCTGTGAATTCTTTCAAATGTTCGATAGGAGCCAAATGTTGCCATATTTTGAATAATTTGCTCAGTAATGATCTATAATGATATTTATAATCTCTACATTCGGTTCATAAAAGCAACAGTATTATGTCTCAACAAGCAAATAACCATGTGAGATGTGGTTGAAATTAATTCAGTTTATATTTATTTTGTTCATCTTTTATTTTAATCCATTCGTCCAGGAGGTGTCGTGTAAAGGTTATACTATTCTTAACTGGCAACCATTTTGTATGGCGGGTAGGAATAATTTCTCTAACTTAGGTATAGAAGACCATCCAAGCAACAATCCTGCGAAGTTTAGTTGTGTTATGGACGACATGTCGTTTAAAGGGTTTTTTTTCTATTTTAGCTCTGATGGCCGCTTGTGCAGTGCAATGGTACAGTTTTAATGATTATTGTGATGGACCATCCAATCAACAGTCCTGTAAAGTTTGGTTGAAATTAGCTCAACATTGAAGGAGAACATATCATTTAAATGCTTTGTTATTTCTAGCTCTGACGGCCTTTTTGTGCAAGGGTTTGAGTAAATATGATAGTTTTGATTGGATTTGGGTCAATGGTATGGAACACATGTTATTTAAAAACATTTATTGTTATCCCTGGTGGTCACTTTACAGCCAGTTATCGGAGGGGGAACAATTGGTTAAGGAGGCGATGACATTTAAATGTTTTATTTTCACTTTCTGGCTCCGGTGGCCAATTTGTGCAACGGATCTGAACCTTTTAAGCAATTGCAGTAGATGATCCTCCAAGGATCACTCCAGTAAAGTAGTCTGGTTGGAACTGACTATGTAGTTTCATAGGTAATGCGGTTTTAAGCAATTGTTAACACGATGATAGAGGACGTACATGAAGCGGTTACAATAGCTCGCCATGAGCACTTCATTCGTAGCCTAGCTGAAAATGAATCCGTTGCATACTCTGTGTGTCAAGAACCAGGCCCAACATAACATAAAATACACTATGCACCGTGAGTCTAGTTAATAGCCCCATGTTAACAATACTCGTGAAATTTGTTTATATGAAAGTGGTTGGTAAGGACAATATCTACGTCACAAATACTGCACTAATAACTTGCAAAAACAACCGTTTTTCTAAAAGTAAACTTTAACATAGGTTAATTGCTCATGACAAGCACGATAACAACATTCCGCTGTTATTTTTAGCAAATTTACAAAACAGAAAAAGCTAGAAATACAAAAATATGCGTCAAATGGCGCGAGAATGTTGTAACGGACATATCGCTTGCGTAATTGTAGAAAACTGTTAGGAAGGAACGTAACTTTAGTAATTAAGTAATTATCACGGAATATTTAAGTAAACATGCACCGAGACAATGTCTTCAAAGAATTATACAATGTAAGTCTTACGTGACAAATAACGATAAAATTCCTATTTCTTTGAAGACAAACATGTTCGTTCAATTAATGCCAAATTATGAAATCCCAGTTATGAAGTAGGTTCGATTTATAAATTCATTGTCAACTCGTCTACTTCGAAATGAAACAGTGAACAATGTATGAGAGGATCCTCGTGTTAAATTGTGGTATATTTATTCCGTTACTTTTTACTATCGAAATTTAAAGGGACACTAGCAGATTTCATTCTCGAAACATAGATTATGTGTTCAATGAACGTAACAGACGTCGCGCATGCAAACCCGACACAAAGACATAACGTCAAAATCGTCAACGTCAAATTGAAACTAAAATCAATAGTTGTGTACTCATCATCTTTTTTGAAAAGTGCGGGAACGGATGCTTTTAATTTTTTCACCTGGTCCCGTAGAGCCTCTTTTTGACCACTGTCCTCTGTGTTTTTCTTGTACCCTGGCTTTTATCAAAAGAGTTTCTGATACCAAGAATCAACATGTAAAATCGAATATTACGGTTGACGTTATAAGCGCGGGAGATTTTTCTCCACAACTTGAATACCAGTTGTAATACGATTTGCTTCAAAATTACAATGCTTAAATTTCAAAACAATACTATTATGCCATTTCATTTATAAGTCAATATCTTACGTATTTCGTACATTTTAAAGACTACGAAAATTAGCATAACGATTTCAGGCGCACATTTTTACAAAACGGACACGCAATTTCAGTGACAAAATCACAACTTTACAGGCAAATTCTACAACTGTAAGTTTACGCTTAGAAGACAAAAAAACTTTCACAGATTTTAAATTTCATACCGTTTGAAAATAAATTTAAATAGATAAAGGTACATACCATCTCCGTGTTTATGTTTTCAGAACGTTATTTTAAAGATCTTACGCAATTTCGATGAATACTTAAAGGGGTACTCCTTCCATCTCTCCGATTGTGTTCTCGAAACATTTATAATGTGTCCAATGAACGTAAAATGATAAATAAATACAATGTGAAAGAACAACATATATCGAAAAATGCCCCATTTTACCTTAATTCATCAATACAGAGGCATTCTGTAATAATTCGCATCCACCCATTAATTGTACAACAACAATTTATGTTGAGTAAGGAACCGTTTATGGTACTGAAGCATAATTTAAAATGCTGATTTTATCGATATTGACTGGGAATGCATAGCTTAAACTTTCAAGTATGTTATAACACTTCCGAATATTCTATTATTTGTGTTTTTGAGGTTATTTAGTTTGACATCAATTATAGGGTATGTCCCTTTAAATAAGCATTACTGAACAGCCTTTTCGAAAATTGTTTTTGTTTCGGTTTGGACGTAATAAATTAAGTGATTTCAGTAGTTACTTTAATAAAAAGTTTATTTGTAAATCTGAGCGATTCAATTAGTGAGCAAATGGGGTCAAACACTAAATATTACAATAATAATTCATATAGGTATTCATGCACCTGTTTGTATTCACACCTAAAATAACACTGACATATAGAAGAACTCACTTGAAATGCTTGAAAAACACGAACTGTCACTATAAAGTGACATATGCCCCCGTGTAACAGTTTTGATTGAAAGTAGCAACACTTTTCGGGTAATGTTTAACACTGATCAATACAAAATTAATCTGAGTGCAAGCTTCAAAAATGGTTTGAATAAAAAACGTTTTGTGTATGAGGTGAGCTAACAGAACCATTGTTATGTGCATTATGCTTTCTATGCCACATAACCTATTGAATGCATATTAAAGCAGCAAACTCGTTTTTCAATGCATTTAAACAACCGAATTACCTTGTTTCACTTTACCTATTATCTAATTTCAAACACTGTAACAGTATCTTCTTAACTAACAAAAGCTGGAGATTCTTAATTCTTAAGCAGAGCATTTCCATTAATTGTCCTCTATCGATATATGAAATATCAATTTATACCCTTTGATACTTTTCTAGTTCTGTTCCGCACAAGAAGAAGTAACTTAAGACAGTAGCTTCAATAGTAATGATGATATGAGTTTAATTCTTGTACACTGCATTTACTCATATCGCCATCTTTCAATATAAGTATCATTTGATTCGCTTACATAGGTTTTGAGTTATGTTCCGCACAATACGGAAGGTGGCATAACTTATCAGTCTGCTCGTCCATACCTAAAACCATTTATCCGTGGTATACACATTCAAAGAGATAAAGTTCTGCAAGGTGTTCGTCAGCACTGACGGAAATATATTGTGTTGCATGAAAATTAGGTATACAACTTACTTACTTTCATGGTTTTTTCACTAGTTGCCTCGTTATCACCCACCCGCCCAAAGTGGTAACAAACAATGAAGTGATTTATGGACGAGAAGCTATTAGTTTTGGCTAACTTCGTGACTCGATTTTTGGTTTATCTTTACACCCTTCACAAACTGACTATAAATGTGTTCTGTTCTACATACCTACGAGGTTCAGCAGGTACACGTGTTTTATTGGGTTAAACTATATCATTCATTTTATCTTTTAAACACTCAAACAATAATGACGTCATTTGTTTGAGTGACAGAAAAACTATTGGAAAACTTGTATAGGTACGGCGAACAATATAGGACACTAATCCATTCGAATTATTGACCGAATTATAACAGAGTGCGTCACGGTCACAGAAAAATTAGTTACCGAAACAAATATCAGCATTTCTTAATGTCAGATAATATAGATTGTCGGTTTTCCACAGATCAAATTCTGTCATAAATTAAATAGACCTAGCGTCTTTACAACAAAGTCCAAAATTTATCATTTGATATCTTAAGGTTAATCAGCATTGAAGACCTACTTTCTTTAAAATACCATAAAGCGAACAATCTTTCAAGATTGCAGTGTGGATCTGAAAACATTTTGCCATACATCACTACCCTACGACATAGTACATGTACACTGAAACACGTTTTAAAAAATAGTCAAAGGCTTAATGTATATGCTGGAAGACTGGGACCTGTATCCTTCTAAAAGGCAGCTTTTTGTTTAAAAATAGCTCCCTCTAAAAGTTTACGTTAGCACCTAAAATGATTGTATCATCAGAGACAATCAACACAAAATCATTAATATAGTGATTGTTGCATTTGTCGCACAGTTACAAACATTTTTATGCATTACTTTCCTATGTTAAAAGAATTCAAGGCGGCGCCTGATGTTACAATACAAAATGAAGCGAATATTTTATTCGCCAAAATTTCAAATATATTTATCCATGTCTATATTTACAAGGTAAGGAACCTTTGCATTTTATTTTAAAAAGAGATATTATATTTTTACCATATACTTTTATTTATACTTTTTTTCAAATCCTAGGCATCCTCTATTATATGTTTTATTTAAGCAGAGACCGAAAGTTTTATATATGGTTATACATACTTTTTGAACATTATGAACTACAACGTAGGTTACTATACTGGTTGCTACCCGAAGCATGCATTTCCGAATGAACAGTACACATACAATGTTCCAAAACAGTCACATCAAAATTGTATTAGCAAACAAGCACAACCAAATGTTAGTGTTTGAAATATTTTTTGTCGAATCGCAGCGCAGTAACTTGGGTAAACAGGGCCGGTAAAAAGGGGAACATTGCTGATTTGCAAAAAATAATTTCAAACACTAAGCTTCGGTTAATGTTCATTTTGATACATTTACTACAATAGATTGGTCCCGCGAAATGCATTCGTAGATGCATCAAAATGAACACTAACCTACATGAAGGGAAGTAGTTTATTCATAAGCCCACTTACTGTTTGAAATCATTTTTTGTCCAATCGCAGCGCAGTGTTCGCTGCACTTTAATTTCGGTAAATCAATAATTAGCTTTACAAAAAATAATTTCAAACACTAAGTAGTTTAATGTTCATTTTAATACATTTACTGTGCGGCATGCGGCATACGGCGCGCCTGACCAATTTATTTTCGTAAAATTAATGCATTAAAATGAAAGCTAACATATACATAAAGTTTTGACTGTTAATGTCCTCTTCTTTTTTAATATGTTAGATGTCCGAGAAAACTCTAATTTCAAACGAGAAAGGGAGATAATTAAAAATGAATTTACTGAAGATATGGTTACTGTTTATGAACAATGATGCCCGCTATCTAACTCAATCCGTTATAAAAGTTCCTGGACCACGTTTACAAGTAGATCTTATTTGAGATGTCTTACCGGCGGAAATGACCTTTATTTGTATCAACAACATTCATATTTTTACTTTTTAAATCGATGTACATGTTCGAAGTATAGAGCAGTATTTGCTTCAATGATACTGCAAAAGAGGCTTCCTTGCAACTCTTAATCGTGAAAAAGTGACTTAAATACAAGAGAAATGAATGTGTAAACATCGTTTTAGATTGAATAGAACATGGTTATGTCATTATCCTATCAGTATTTTTATGTTACAATATAAGTAAATACAAAAGAGACTTTTAATTATGTTACGGACAAGCTTAATTTCACGTTATATGGAGAGTAGGACTTAAACGGGACCAGTTTGAGATATGGTGTCTTATACAGAAAATCCCTTCAAAACTGTTGGTTTTATATTCCAAACAAGCATAATTTGATTACAAAAGGGGGAGGAGCTTCAATGGGCAGAGTTATGGTTCTTAGATACTTTACTTCGTCCATCTGAATATTCCATATCGCTAAGTTTAGGTGAATCTGTTTCGAGATTTCGGTATTATATTCCTGATACGAATAATTTAGTATGGTACAGATACATTCTTAAACTAGAAATGTGTCCATACGACACGGGTGTCCCTCGGTTACATGTAGGCTGATAATTCACTTTTACAGAACAAAGGGTTTGTGGAATGTAACCAAAATTGAACTTGACCTGTATATTATGATAAAAAACTACATGTAAAATCTTAATCTAAGTCATGTAATCTTTCAAAAGTCATTGATCAAAAACCTTCTTTTGACTGAATTCATTTTTTTGAAAATGGGCAATAACTGCTATAATAATTAATATACTGTAACCGGAATCAAACCTGACCTGTGTTTTATGTTCATGAACCTACATCTTAAATTTCAATAAAATCCATACAATCTTTCAAAACTTTTTCATCAATAACCCCGTACCACCCATTGTAGATGATTAAACGTAGCCTAAAGTTAAGAGGCCAGTGACGAAGACTAGCATCGCAAGATACACGAGGTTTTTGATTAAAACAGTCAGCCAAGAAACACCTCCACGTGAAATAACACCGTAGTGGCTCATGGCCTCGAAAGACGTTTAAGCGCCGCTATTAGTTAGGTTCAAATATAAGTATTGGTACAAATTGACTGTGATTCTAAGAAGTAAATCAATGAAGGTGACATAATGTAAATTGTACTCAAATCTACATGCTAAAAGAATCTTTTTTTGTGATGCAAAATGAACAGCATATCTCATATTTTTTACAAAAAAACTTGCAAGTACTTTCTGTAAGTGCCTATGCCAAATAAAAGACTAAATTAGACCACGTTTCTTTGAACTACAATCACTTCCTGAATTCCAAGTGTTTCTATCTATGTGGAAGTCCCAACAAGCAATTGAAAGATAAATAAAAAGGTGTGTCATAACATATTGCCCTTTCTCACAAACTATTGATATTGAGGCCTTTTTACAAGATAATTCTAAAGTAGGTCAATTTCCATTCAAGTTTGTATGCAATAGGTTTACAAGAACGAATACAGTAGAAAACTACCCAATAAGGTCAGAATTAAAGAAAAACTGTCTTGATCTATCCTGATAAACTAGCAAGCATATAAATCTTCATATAAATCATCCTAACACTTTAATTTTAATCAACATTTTCAGACAACAGAATAATTAAGCCAAAGAAAATCTCTATACCACATCTCATAAACTATTGATGGGAAATCTGTCCAACATTCGGCGTATAAAGAATCAGACATTGAATTTTACCGCCATCAGATTGCGACCAACAAAATGGAAATTAGGTTTATAGATCAACTTGAAGTTAATCTTCTAACTGCATGAAATTATAGCTCAGGAGGACAGAAAGGATACCACTGAGGCCTTATGATACATACCTGTTTATGGTCGGTGATGAGCAGTTACAATTATGGCCGTCAACAAGTACATTTTAGGCTCAATATTACATGGCTCTACCACTCAGTATGTATCTTAGCAGATATGCTAATAATGTCGCAATGCCTCGATCGGGAAAGTTATAAAGTATGCAATAATAGATAATCTGCAAGCTTTTTTATTGACTTTGGTCAAACCGTATGCACCGTAAAAAACTTTCCGGTCACTGACAAACAAAAGTTTACAGCAGTGGATTTCCTGACAGTGAAATCGACAACCTTAAAGTTTATAGTTTTGTTGGATGTTTTAGTAGCAGTGATTTTGCCCATTGAATTTTGTTGCAGTGTTCTCATTTAGATTTAGTGCCTGTCACTTTTGCCTACAATTTCTTGTGACTTTGACCTTGATGCGTTCCGTCAACCGGTAATATTTATAGTTAATGTATTTCATATTTAGATTGGTACATAAATTCCTAGTACAATGTTGCAGTGTTAGGATGGTGGAACAGAAACCTAGATTACTTTGTCAAACTCATTGTTACCTAACGATCGTACTCGTAAACATTTCGTCTAAGTATCAACACAATGTAAACAACAGTGTCACATGTGGCTAGATATGGCTCAAACTTGGCTTGCAGATCACATACTTGTGGGCATTGTGTATAAATGTAATACGCATTTATGGAGAACATAGTATTTTTGTTTAATCAACGGCTGCATGTTTCTGAGTCAGCTAGTCCGATCTGATCCACTACAGAATTTCACGGAAGACTTCAAGATATATGCGAGTCGTTTCCTTTAGACACAATGAAATCGACACACATTTTTTCAGACAAGTTACAATGTCACAAGAAACAAAATATTGTTTCCCTAAATGATATGCTTAATAATTATACGTCAGTAGGTCAACGATGATAAAGCTAAGTATCACATTACAAAAGCTAACATTGCTGCATAATAGTCTTGTTAGATCGTCCATCAACTGTAGGCCTGCCTTTGATAATATTAACTAGAGTAAAATAATTGGGAAATAGTACACGCGTTATATGTAACACCTCTTGTTAAAGGCATGAAATAGAACTACGGTGAGATGTTTTGTTACAATGTCGAGTTTTATATCATTATTGATATATAAGCTTTGGGTCATGTGTGTCAAGTATGGTGTTATATCATAGGTATCAGCGTGACCGTAATACTTAAAAGGTTTCAGTTTATATTTCACAAAGAAGAAATTATATACAAATATCCACCTGTCAGGTCTGAGTGCAGACATATAGAAATGTCAATTATGTCGAGCATTGTCAGTTACTACAGTTGCACTATGAAAAATAGGAGACTTGAAAATAACCGAATACGTTTAGGGGGAATTAGAAAATGTGTTCTTCCTTGAAGTTAAATAAAATGTGAATACCCATTTAAGGAAATGATATTCAAATTTAAAGAGGCACTCCCTACATCTACATGTAGCAGATTACATTCTCGTAACATAGATTGGGTGTTCAATGAACGTAAAATGATAAATAGATACAATTTCAAAGAAGAACCTATGGCGAAAAATGCCTCAATTTACCTCAATTAATCAATATAGAGGCGTTCTGTAATAAACCGCCTCCACCCATTAATTGTACAGCAATTTTTTTAACAACAACTCTACATAGATAATTGAATGGTTAACGGTACTGCATTTTAAACCGCTGATTTTATCAATAATGAATGGGAATGCATATCTGAAACTTTATGGTTAAGTTAGAATACTTCCAAAAATTGTATTATTTATGTTTTGGAGGTTATTTAGTCGACATTAGTTTTAGGGTATGTCTCTTTAAAATAGGTTAAATGAGAATAGGGGTCATTAAGAAAGATAAAAGATAAATTGCATAGTATGCATGTTATAACGTAACCGAAATGTACCAAAAACACTTTAACGACGTAATATGAAATACGTTTCTTATGATTAATATATTTATCTTATTCGTATAAATTAAACTGAGTCATTGACGTGCTTTCGTTACTACCCTTATTCACATGAAGCCATTTAAGAAACGTAAGAGTCAAAACTGCTTGAACATTTGCATGACAGGGAACAGTAGTCCCTGGCTTTTGTTCACGGGCTTTTAACAAGACAAATGGTAGATAGATCAAGGCCACATTCTGACGAGACAGCTGTGTCGCAGATGTTATAAACTATGATATTTTTTGCATGTTTAAGCGTCGTGTTTGCACATAATGGTGTATTTTCTTAAGGCATGTTAAGCTCAGATAGATGACAACATTCGGCGGTTATACATGTGAACGGTGAACATTTTACGCAAAGATAAACATGATGCTAATTAGCCTAAATTATGACTTTTAAATACATATCAAATTGCAAGTGTCATTATATAAATCGTGTTTTGTAATGTCGAACAAGATGCAAAACATCTGAAATTAAAAGTGCATAATGTAAATTAGATACAAATGTAAAACAAAGATATATGTTTAAGCTGTGTATCGTTTAATGACCCTAATAATTGTCATTTCATAACCACATCAGTTTTGTTGGAAAAAATTAAAGTCTGATTCAGTGCATGTTAAAACTATTACAACCATTTTAACTGAGATACAATACTTATATTTGTAGAGTTGAACAGAACAGAACAGGTTTTTATTCGATTGCACAGATGCAAACTGGTATGGCTTATCTGTTCCACCGCATTGCAAATTGACATTTTGGTTGATATGGTAAGAGAAAACTCGCCGTTAAGTATCTGTTGCATGTTGGCACAGTGATTTGATATTGAAGAAGGTTTATATAAGCATCCGTATATTGTACGGACCCTAAAATGAAGCCATTAACTTTCGTTTTAAGAACAGGCTTAAATTTTGTAGTAGACTCAGAACTGAATTTTAACCAGTATCTTAAATAAAATGTTTCAGTGTCATCGGATGAAATCAGTGTATATTTTACCTTCGTTCAAAATTTTATAGAACGACTACAGACATGTTCTGTGTTAAAATATGTTCACTGTCATATTCACTATTTCGGTTGTGCATTGGATAACAAATAAAGTATGTATACGCATTTTGTTCTATACAAAATAGGTAGTCTCCTGTTCCTATACTTTCCGTCGATATTTCTATTTCCCATTGGACAGTACGGATAAACACTAACATAAACTTAAAAGAGATTTTAAGAAACGATCTTGGTAAATGCAATTTCCTGGTGGCATTTTTGATTTTTGCTTTTGGGGAAATTAAATAATGAGTTTTAAAACAACATCAAGGTTTCTCAAAACATATTCAATTGTATTCCATAGATTGCATACTGTTATTAAAAAACGTGTTTTATCAAAACATTCTAAGCTATGGTGCATTTTGACCTTTTGATATTATAAATCGCGCTGCATTATGGATAAAGTTACTCCAAACTAGAATCAGCTGTAAAATTGTCAATATGATTAAATGTATTTATAATGTTGCTCAATCTTGTGTAAAATTGTCAAGTACACTGTAGTTGTCCAAAGTACTTGATGTTACTTTTGGTCTTAAACAAGGAGAAACATTAGCTCCCTTTTTATTTAAACTATTTGTAAAAGATGTTATTTAAAAAATTAGATATTAATTCGTTAACTGACAATTTGTCAATTGAGATCGTAGATAATTTCATATATTTGGGTGCAAAATTCACATACATCAGTAATAATATGTCAGGTGCTATAAAACCTATACAGGATAAAGCGTGTTCTCTTTTGTCATTATATGACAAAGAAAACCATGGACGAAAATTTAAGAAACGTTTATCTAGACTGAGATTGTCGTCTCATAGCCTTAAGATAGAATTTGGTAGATAATAATAGAAGTACAAAAAGAGAAAGTGAAATTTATAACTGTTCTTATTTTATGCGTTTTGAATAAATGCCCATTTGCTATTCAAAAACGGTGTGTTATGTTTTGTCTTATCTCATACCAATTCGACCCAGTCTGTGTCTCCAAACCCCGATCCTAAAGACAATACATAAAATAGATTGTGTTTAATATGTAACGTTAGTCACAAAGCAACCTGTTTGCTAATTATACCAATAAATTTGGATGGGACTAAAGTAAAATTACACTTTGGTCATTAAACAGCAACTACAAAAGCAACTTGTTTGCTAATTATACCAATGAATTTGGATGGGACTAAGGAACCAAGACACTTTGGTCATTTCACTACAAAAGCAACCTGTTTGCTAATTATACCAATAAATTTGGATGGGACTAAAGTAAAATTACACTTTTCTCATTAAACAGTAACTTGTACAAAAGCAACTTGTTTGCTAATTATACCAATAAATTTGGATGGGACTAAGGAAACATTACACTTTGGTCATTAAACAGTAACTACAAAAGCAACTTGTTTGCTAATTATACCAATAAATTTGGATGGGACTAAGGAAACATTACACTTTGGTCATTTAACTAGAAAAGCAACTTGTTTGCTAATTATACCAATAAATTTGGATGGGACTAAGGAAACATTACACTTTGGTCATTTAACTAGAAAAGCAACTTGTTTGCTAATTATACCAATAAATTTGGATGGGACTAAGGTAGCATTACACTTTGGGTTTTTGCGCTACAAAAGCAACTTGTTTGCTAATTTTATCAATAAATTTGGGTGGGACTAAGGTAACATTACACTTTGGTCATTTTACTTTTTGGTGTCTGTTCTAACAAACACTACACAGACGGACTGACCGACACATAAGTTTTACGTCAATCTGTCGGGTTGCAGTAGCTGGTTAGTTCTTGTAACTTGAATAGGTACATTATTATACTTAAACGTGGTTGAATTAACGTTAATATGGAGCAGTGCCTGTCTGTCAGTTAGTCCGACAGTTTGAATGCCTATTTACAGCTACGCACCAGTGCTTATTTCATCTGTTCTTTTATCCGTTTGGTCAGTTATACTGAGTCAGTCGAAATTCAGCGTAAGGACCATTGTTAATGGTATACAATGTGACTGCTTTTTATATATTTATACACGAGCATTTTTGTGTTTTACATACCATGCCTTTTGTTTCCATTGCGTGTGTTAGAGATTCACCTAGCAGGGATTACTTTTATTTACACTGTCCTGTGACTTTGGAACATGGTGGGGGTAAGAGTGAGGTTGGGTGCGCACCATAAACCGGTTTAAGCTCCCCAGTGGTGTTTTTGCCACTGACCGTTCCAAGGCGGTGCCCCACTGTGTTCCTTTAATTGTTCGTTTTGTCCTCGTGTGTTTGCTTTGTATGCTAGTGTGTGTGTGTGTGTGTGTGTGTGTGTGTGTGTGTGTGTGTGTGTGTGTTTTTTGGTCTGGTCTTGTCTGTGTCTGTGGGTGTGTTTGTGTTGTGTGTGTGTGTGTGTGTTTTGTGTGTGTGTGTGTGTGTGTGTGTGTGTGTGTGTGTGTACTTCTGGGTGCTGTGGGGCTCGTTTTGGGGAGGCTGCGTTTGTGTGTGTGTGTGCGTGTGTGTGTGTGTGTTGGTGGTGTGCACTTCTGGGTGCTGTGGGGCTCGTTTTGGGGAGGCTGCGTTTTTGGTACGTGGCATTCCCTGTTTGATATTATTTTTGTTTTTATTAATGCTTCTCTTTACGTTCTTATATTACAAAGCGGAGTCCTTCAAGAAGTTGAGCCTGTAACAGTTTTTGAAATTGTTCAAAAGTACAATGGAAATATTACTGAAAGAAACATGCATTTATCTATTTTTTCTTAACAATTAACCAAATTATTAAAAGTTCGATGTAAAAATACTTGTAATTCGTGTACTACCAGGAAACATATCTAGGATTGTCGTCGAAATTGACCGATATTTGTTCGTTTCTAGGATTTTAATCGAATGCACATGCTGTAAACGCGGCGCAGTATTTTGTTTCAATGATACTGCGATACATACAAAGGCTTTTTCGTGAAAAAGTGACAATGTATACGTCACAAATAGAACACAGTTCTATTATTATTCTCATCGTAAATTTAGAACTCTATATATAAGTATGAAGTGCAAGTGAGACTTTAAATAACGTAGAAACAGTCATACAGTCCAAAAATATAAACCTTAAATGTGTACAGGTGAATAACCTAAAATGTCAGCCTGGATAACAACGTTGAGGAAAGTTACTCATCAAACTTGATCTACTTTCAAATTGTTAGATGTGTCGAGGCAGAGTATCATGTAAAGAATACATAATTTGTACAAATGAATGACCTACAATGTCAGCTTACATGATAAATTACTTTTACTGCAGTTGAGCAAAGTTGCTCATCATACTTTGTGTTGAAACAACAGTATCTTTTAAAGAATAGGGAGGAGTTAGAACCCAACAAAATGGTTATTGTATAACAGATAATAAATGCACAACAAGTGTGCGCCCCTACAAGGTAGACAATTAATCATTTCTCACTTCAAAAGAAAAAATGTATGAAAGCTCAGCCTTCATGCATAAGAAATGCATCAACTTCTACATCAACTTCAACACTTTAATATTCGTCTCCCATTAACAAAGGTTAAGTTATTCAACGCCGCTGCTTTTCACAATTTAGTACAAAGCGTCTGTAACTCGAGTATTTTATAAATTTAAATCTTAACGGCTCTGGTCCTGGGGTAGAGTTAACTACGCTTGAGCCTTGCTATGTGATAACATCCCTTTGCGTTATAAATACCCGATCGGTAAAATAAAAAACAGCCCAAAGACTGGCACAGCGTGCCATGGATTCTTGCCAGTTGCTCATCTCTGAGAACAAGTTATTGTAAAACTTCAGAGATTTATTGATTTTTTGTTGATCATGTATACTGGTTATTTTTCTTTACAATAATTGTGTGTATTTTGTATTTGTGCTTATTGGGTCCGCTAACCTCGGTCGAGGTGTATAATCGTTGCGACCCGCAACATTACAATATCTGTATCGTATCGTATATTAGGGCTTTATCGTTGGTACCGGTTTCCCATATGACCAACGCCCCTAGAAGAGGTTAGTTACTTTAGGTTTCGGAGGATAGTGCAAGATACAGAAAGCATCCCAATTCCAGAGACACCCC
The DNA here is from genome assembly GCA_022818135.1 of Saxidomus purpurata. Taxonomy (NCBI): domain Eukaryota; kingdom Metazoa; phylum Mollusca; class Bivalvia; order Venerida; family Veneridae; genus Saxidomus; species Saxidomus purpurata. Next base: position 24,812,285 of record JAFMSR010000013.1, read on the forward strand.
TGGTTCTTATACATGCCAGGTGTATAGCACCCATACATGGGGCCTCGGTTTTAGTATAAAATATGTGTAAAGGATGAAACAGGATTTAATAAACATCCAAACCGGAAGCAGAAATAACGACCAATCAAATAGCTTGTATCTCTATCGAAATTATATGATGTACAGTAGGTCTACTATTGCCTTTAACCAGGGGGTATCTCTAGAACGGGACACTTTTGGTAGCTTAAACTCTTCTGGGGGGGGGGGGGGGGCGTTACCAATTATGAATTATCTGACACCAACGACAAACCTCAAAAATACATACATACTGTTGACTTAAAGCTAATCGAGTCGTTTTGTTGTCAGTGTCTAACAATACTATAAATAATTAAGGTTCCTTTAATGCTGGTAGTTCTAATTTATCTGGTATCAACTTACAATGGAGTATCAGACTGGTTGAAGCAAGACTTACTCGACTTTGATTTGTTGTTCCTCTGACAGTTAAAAAGATAATCAATATCTAAAGTCCCAAATGGTCATGTTGACTCTGTATTGAAAATCATGCTATAAATCACTTAGACCAAGTGTAGGGTAAAGCATGGAAGAAAAAAGAAGTGGAACAGAGACTTTTTAACGTCTTATAAGTTTGATTTCCACCTAGTTTAAGTCCTATTTTATATCCTGTATTACTAGTAAGGGGTATCTACCGAGGGTTAAGAACTAGATTGAACATAGGAATCTGTTTTTAAAATACAGTAATTATAAAGTAGAATTAAGTGTTGCTAGAACATTTCTCAGCCTATCTATCCTAAATTGAATAACACATGGCTACATGTACTTTTAATTAAAACAATTCCAAAAATGATTTAATTAAAAGATAAGATAAACCGCCGTTTGCGTATGTACGTGTGTGTATGAGCTATTGAACTACTATTAAGACCAATAAAATGCTGCGAAATAGGACTGGCGGATTTTTACTTTTTTCCGCTTTTTAAAAGTTAACAGTAGCGTAAGGAGTATATTTAATGTTCCGGAAAGACGGTATATAGTGATACAATGTATGTTATGTAATTGACCGTTCGTCATACCGTGCGAAAAATACAAATTTATGTACTAGATGTTGATACTCAAATAACTCTTTAAAAGTCAGCTTATAAACAGGGTACAATTATGGAAAGTCCGTTAGTCAGTCGTTAAAAGCTTTGCCGGTCTCATTCCCCCTTCCCCCACCCCCCCCCCACCTCTAGATTAACTGAAAAGTAAGCATGGAGGCAAAAATGTGACGTCATAGCCAAACGACAACGCCTTGTCCCTTTTACTCAATTATCTCCCTTTAATACATTAAGTTATGCATGTCTGTTTGCAACATAGCTCCCATGCTGATCTTTTACACAGTAATAAAAAGCATTCTTGGGAACAAAGTGTTCAAGGTCTATAAGTCTACATTATATGGGTTTTTTTCTGCCTTTGATACGGTTTACTATAATGCCTCTCTAGAACGTTACTCATTACTCGTACAATGACAGAAGACAATTGCTCATCTTTTCCCTTGCTTTTGATGTATTTCGGAATAAAAGTTGTTATTTTCTATGTCCGTGATTTGGCATTAAGTGGGAATTTTTTCAGAAAAGATTTTATTGGAACACTAGATGTGTGTTTACAGATTGTGCCACTTGATATGAAGTGGTTTACCGCTCCATTTATCAACACTTCTACGTAGTTTTCTTTCAAAATAATCAAAATTCTTGTATCTGAAGACCATTTTGTCAACGCTGTTAATTGTGTATTTGAACATTTGTCTTGCTGTCGAGAAACGATTCGTTTAGATCGTTATTAACTTGCATACCCTTACAGTGATCATGATCTGCGCTGTTTGCTTTAAACTGTATACCTATTCACTGATCGACCCTTAAACAGTACATGACAGATCAATATTAAGGGACCAGAAACTCAATTTTTGAACTTTGGCCGAGTTGGGGTTAAAGACGTATCATGTGTCATTTTTAAAGCGAAATATATAGAGCGTAAAATCCCCCCTACACGTGTTTGTAAAATTTTGATTTATATAAGCATGTTGCAAAAGAAAGTGTGCGTTTAATTTTTTGTTGATTTTATATAGTATTTTAACCAGAAATATATGATGTTTAGTATCAAAATTTAGAGCAATTATTTGTATGCTCATTTTCATGTGCATTTGATAGCAATCGACATTAAAATGTTGTATAAATTTAGTGTTCGTAATTTGAGACCGATACGTTTATCAAAATATTTGAAATAAAAAAGTGCACACTTTCTTTTCCAACTGAGTATATTTGATTAAGTCGTAATGTACCAAATCTTTAAAGAGAGCTCTATCAAGTCGGTTGAAATATTTATTTGCCTGCCGTTATTTTGAAATTTGAAATTAGACAAAGGGACATACAAACACATGTTGACCGATTTTTTGCCTTAACCACAATACAATGTACTTCAGTCTATGGTTTCACAACATCATACTACTTAACATTGATAAAAAAGTAAATGTTTAACTAAATTGTTATTGCAATCCAAGCGAAAAGTATAATATCAGATGTTAAACCACTTCAAAAATACACTTAAGGCCACTGTTCTAACTACAGACATGTAAAACTGCGTTTGATTAGATCAATGTAATGTAAAATGGTCTAGAAATTGGATGATATGTGTTTGGTGATAATTTGACAATATAAACTCACCTTATCCTGCTAATGTTTGTATTTCCATGGTAAACATTTCCATCCATTGTTCAATTTTCCTCTACCACAAAGAGCGTGGCGGAAAACCTTTCTTGTACAACCATTTAAACTCCAATAAAATACATGACCTTATCCTTCTCAAAATGAAAATGAAATGTAACAGATATCTTCAAACTAGGGAACTACTATTTTTAGCGACAGTATCTGAATAAGGTAGCGTTAAAATAGTTCATTGTAATTTATCATTCTCGATGTCCATGGAAGTAATGTGTACTATACTACAGCTATCAGTCATTTCGGCTTGCTAGTATGAACTTCCTCAGTGTAGTTGGTGCGTATTCATATGTCATATTTTAAAGGATGCATTTAATATTGTTTATAAGGTAAACTAAATTATGATGAGCAAATTATATACATTGTAATGAGCTAGATCTCTAACAATTTCGTAAGAATTAAATTGTAATTTAATTCAACACATTTAATTCAATTGTAATTTGATTAAACTCAAACTATAATGAGCTATAGATCTGTGACAATTTGGTATAAGAGTTAAATTGTCTAGGGACCAAGTTAATAGTCAGCCCGGATAGCTCAATCGGTAGAGCACGAGACTTGTAATCTCGGGGTAGCGGGTTCGATTCCCGGGGCTGACCAACTAAAATTACTAACAGTCTTTCGGATGAGACTAATACCGAGGTCCCATGTATGGGTGCTATACACCTGGCATGTATAAGAACCAGGGGTGTCACTGGAATTGGGACGCTCTCTGTATCTTGCACTATCCTCCGCAACATAAAATAACTAACCTCTTCTGGGGGCGTACCGGTACCAACGATAAAGTGTAATACAATAGTTAATGTGACGGCGGTAAATACAATAATACAACATGTACCAGTCTAGGAATAGTACAGTTTTTAATAAATACATCTATTCTTCGTAATGAATGTTAAATGCCTAACATCGAGTAGTATCAAAATAAATATTTCTTACATTCGCACCAAATACTGAGAAGAGTGCGGTCACCGACAATACTGACATACAAACAGGCGGAAGAACGGACGAACAGACAGACGGACGTATAGATAGACAAACATAGCAAAAACTGTATATGTTTCGTTTCAGGATGGTCGAAATTGTCATTCCGATTTCAAACATACCATGTCCTGATGGTGTAACAAAAAATTTATTGAATAATTTATTGTAGGTAAGGCGGAACTATTGTATTACATGTTTGTATTGCATAGTTAGACTTGCGGTTGATAAGCAAAGTCAATTTTGCGGTCTTGTGTCATGTGACTTAAATCCGGAAAATGAGTGTCAATGCTAGAGACTTAATAAAGAATGGTAGTTTCAAATATTGATTTACATCATATATACATTGTAAATATACCCTGGATAAATATAAAACATTCGGTAAAATGAACGTAAGAATGGATGATGATAGTGATGACGAGGCCGACGTGAACGACGACGACGATGATGATGATGACGATGAGGCCGACGTGAACGACGACGACAACGACGACGACGACGAAGAAAAAGAAGAAGAAGAAAGGATGATGATGATGATGATGATGATGATGATGATGATGAGGATGATGATGATGATTATTATTATTATTATTATTATCATCATTATCATTAATATTATTACAATCTTTATATACCGTGGTAGTTTTGTCATGATAAGGAAAACTACAAGTATAAGAATAAGCACCTATTCCTCTTACCTCTCTGCAACAAATGCAAATACACTTTACCATACGCCTTTTACGATATTTTCTTTAAACAAAACATTATTCCATGATATTCAATATTTGACGTTGTGTGGTATAACCCTTGAGGTTATGGAAAGCGGTTAATGGCAAATTGTTAAATGTACGTTGAAAGGCGATACCTGCCTTTACATAACATTCGTATAAAGCTACTGAGGTATGCGAAAATGAAAACTCATTTACAACTTAGACATTTTGCAATTTTACCCACAACTTATTCGGGCGTTCAAGTTAAATAACCAACGCCATATTGCCATTATTGTCACGTGATATATAGGCCCCCCTCAAATTATGTAAGAGTAGCAAACATGGCAGTCACGCTAAGCAAAATGCGCAGAAAAGTTTCGTCTTGTCGCAGACGTGTAAATATTCAACCCGTTAGTATAGGTGAAAATTTGACGCCTGTAGGCCCTATGTTTGTATAAAAATAACTGCGTCTGATAAAAAGGTATAAAAATATATAAGTTCGCAATAGTATCTATTCCGTATCTTAGACTGCCATAATAACTGGATTTCTAAACAAATTGGCTGCTTAAAAACATCCAAAAAGTCTGTCGCATGTGTACATGAACATAACACGAGAACCATAATAGCCCTATAATCTCATATGACAGCCTAACCGTGCATGCAGGTTCTTTTCAATTTGATTAGTAATGATTGGAATTGATCACGTGAGAAAGTTTATGCTGAGAGAATAAATCATTTCTACATGAAATGAAGATTAAAGCTGAACATACTTAATCTTCAGCCAAACACACAGACAGACGAACGAAGGGACCGAGAGTAGGTCACAACAGCACGTGTGTCGCATGATGAGATTATCAAAGCAGCATGGGAAAGAGTACCTATCCTATATACGATTAGGGTTTATTTTCAAAAGTGTATATTAATGTTAAAGGGGCATACCCTATGGCTGATGCCAAACTGAATGACCCCAAACACATAAATAATAGAATCTTTGGAAGTATTATAACTTAACCTAAAAGTTTCAGCTATCCATTCCAGTCATTATCGATAAAAATCAGCGGTTTAAAATATGCTGCAGTACCGTAAACCATTCAATAATCTATGCCGAGTTGTTTTTGTACATAATTAATGGGTGGATGCGATTTATTACAGCAGGCTTCTATATTTATTAATTGTGGCAAAATAAGGCATTTTTCGCCATAGGTTCTTGTTTAAAATTGTATTTATTTATCATTTTACATTTATTGAATACATAATCTATTTTTCGAGAATATAATCGGCTAGATGTTGGGCATGCCCCTTTAATGTTATATTTGAAATAATGATGGTCACTTTAAACGGTTACACAACTTTAACATACAGGTCCTTCTATGATATATTTTAGATGCCGTGCCAATTGAGATCAATTACAGTAAGCCATAAATCACTGACAGGTTAGTCAACTGATATTTATTTAGATGAAATATATCCATATTTGTGTGTAAAAGAAGCGTTTACTGCACAAGTCCCAAAATATACAACACAAGCATTTGGGCTTCCATTCAAATAAAAATCGTCGCGACCTTGCGGTTCGTGATGGCAGGTATTTAATTGTTTGTCTTACAATCGTTTGACGAGTGTACAATCACTCAACAATACACAATTAGCCCCCTGTTAGGTATCTGTAATAAAGCGTGATGGATTGTGTCAAGTGTTATATGATAAGTAATTTACCAAGTGATTCTTCAAATACCGTCTAATTATACCAATGATATGTTTGATCTTTGACCGTTTTACACTTTAGGAGGCATGTACACCCGCAAATGTGGAACATAATACAGATATGACTGCTAATTTAGATTTAAACTTACCGGTATATCAGTTTGTTGTCTTGCCGTCTGACGTGAAACAGCAGAAAACCTACATACAAAATGTACATTTTTAATTATTTTTTTTACAACAATACTTTTATTTCATCCCAAATTCAAATACAGTATCTATACGTGTATAGAACTAAACGTGCGTCTGTTTTCCGATTAAAATCTATATATTTTATGTCCTCTTTTGAATGCTAAGACATTGGATGCACGCCGGCTCGTTAGTTCAAGGTGGAAATAAAAATACCGACGCAGTACACATTAGCTGAAGTGAACATAATTGGAGTTAAACTCGAAAAGATTATTAACATGTTTCAAAGACAGAAGCAAATGAAACAAAATACTGGATGGATTGGTGGACACATCCGTCTTGATTGTGTCCAAAGGAAGGGATGGTGACCACATGGCTTTGCATATTGTTCCAGATTACAGCTGAGTGTGGAAAGAAAGAAAGACTATGTTAGTATTAGTGTTAAACAGTTTTAAGTTATCAGAACATGCATATAGTGTACCCACAATAACATTATGCGTTAGAACCGGTGCATGCAATAGAGAAAGTGCCAAAGGTCTTAAGTTCAATCCCTCTCAGAATCTGTACAACGAAATAAATTTGTAAATTACATAGACAATGAATCAGTCAATTTAATTTTATTTAATCGAAAGACGTCTCACTTAGCAAATTAAGATGATTGGTCATTAATCAGTGGTTATATCCTAAATGCTACGGATCTTTGTATGCGATAATTTCATTGTAAAAATAACACAATGGTTGCAAAGCTGGAGAATATTCGTTACGAGTACCTTTACAGGGGACTTCTCTGTGATATACACACATAAAGACCTCTTGGGATGACAATAATTCATTGTATACCCCCATTCAATGTTGATTTGTTTGTAAGTACTTGACGACCACACTTCATTTATTTCAACACCATAATACCCATACGAGTATGACAGACCCCCTTCAGCATTCTTTCGCACATTTGGAGTGTTTAAACTTCAATAAAATATAATATACAATATCCTAAATGGGTTTATAAATAGGGTGGTAAAATATATAAGAGTTATTTTAGTTAACTCTTTCCTGAAATGTGGCAGGAAATGTGCGCACTCATAATTTATGAGTAATTGTAGATTGTAAGTTGTTCCAGTTTTCTTTGTTAAACATGCACGGGGACTTGTCTTACGCATTACGTAGGTACGGGAATAGTGTGGTATTGTTGGCATGTTTTAAGAGCCGCGTATTTTCACTTCCGTTTTTACACCTCAAATCAATTTTATATTTCAAATGAAATTACCTTGCGAACAGTAAACTGCGCTCTTATATAGGAAAACGTACTTGTGAGTGGATGTTTGCACTAAGTTGAGTGCGGAAATGTGGTTGAGAATCAATGGTAAAATACAATATATTATTACTAATTGAGATAATGCTATTTTGTCAAATTAACTCAGATTGTAACATACAGTTTTCGTGTAGAAGTGCCCCATCTTTTATCCAATTTCATAAAACCATTACGATGTTATTTCTGACTGACAGTTACATTGTAAACAGTAAATGGTAGCCGCATATCGCTGAGTTGATATTGAAAAAGGAGAGAAAGTAATGGGTTAACTACCTTGAAATTCCTGAACTCGTAAATCTGTCAAAATTATCTTTGTTAACGGAGGTCATAAGTTATTCATAACACTACAATGTGGTGTCACAAAATACCACGAAAATATCAATGACGACTTTACTTTTTCCGGGGTACTGAGCATTGCAAAGTTGTTTTTTCGTTTTGGAAGGCGATACTTCTAGTCCAAAAGCGTAAATATGAATTTACCCGAATGAACAATACGTAGAAAAATTAAATAAATTACATATCAAGCAAGATCTCATGGTTCAAAGCATTCCCCCTACCTTACACTGCATCCCGTAGAAACAGTTTGACTTCCTCGTTCGCACCATCTGGTGTCTCTGATCTAGCCAAGATATGCTTTCAGTAGGTTAAAGATAAGAACAAATTACTTCTACCCTAGGTATTACAAGTAATTCGATTGAATCTTGATTTGCCCGACTATTTAATCTTTAATCAAAACATATTAACAATGTGTACCCCAGGACGCACAAAGGCCCGTGTTAACGAGGCGGGCTGCCTCAAATATCTGTTAAACAATACACCGCTAATAAAAGGTCTCATGACCCCTTGTAGATACTGTATTGATCTCATTTAGTCACGTTATTCAGTTTATATTTAAAACAACTTCAATTAGCTTTTTCTAATCATTTTATATATTGTTTCCATTAAGTTTATGCGCAGGGGGCTATATACATTTTTCTGCACTTAATGATCTTGCGGTTTTGTTAGAACGAAATAGTTTCGTTACATTTCTATACTTAATCATCTTTGTATGGCAGGAATAAACACAGAAAGTTACAAATTGAATGGCATACTTGAAGTTAAGATATAACTTGGACGGTGAAATAATCACACTGGCACAGCTCAATATAGAATTGTCCCAAAACGGGAATGAGTAAATTCCTTGAATATGGTATACCAATTTATTTCAATTACTAACATTTACTACATAGCTACCAGACGAAACTAATTTTACTTTCTATACACCTTAAAAAGTTTCTAGATTATTTTTATAAAAATAAGTTAAACTTGAGTGTAACTTAAATCACTCAAAGAAACCTTTTCAGCAGAGTAATAATGTTGGAACGTTGAGCTGCATCGAAGTGATTAATTAAAACCACTTAATCTTAGATAAGCATAACTAAGCTACTAAGAGAAGGGGAATCAGACAGCTGACATAAAACGGAAGTAAGTCACTTCTTACATTGAATAGCTTACATGTGGACATAAAGCGATGCAACTGACCCCTGTGTAAGACAGCATTCAACAATTAATTTTTCAAAACTCGGTCAGCTGTCGGAGATAGCAAACGATTGTAGTGTATACAAATTTATTTTAGTTCGATGACGTAGAAAGCTCCTTAGCTTATTTAATCGCTCTCAAACACTCATTCCAGATGTCATCACGCTCGCGCGAGAGAGAGAGAGACAGCGAGTTTTTCATCACTACTGACTTACAGCTGAGAGGAATGAGGCACGTGTGGCATCAGTGTCTTTGCCGAAGGATTCGGACCCGGGACCTCCCGTTCCGGAGGCAAACGCCCTAATCACTGATCAATCGAGGCCCTCAAAATCACCACGACCTTGACGTTTGACCTTCTAACCCCAAAATCAATAGCCAGGGTGTATCTATATGCCATAATCACCCTGCAGGTTTTTTATACCTCCGAAAGTGGGCCTATTAAAATCGCTGCGTCTGTCTGTCCATTTGTTCGTATGTCCGTCCCATTTTTGATTGTCCGGGCTGTAACTTTGTCATGAATGAAGGGATTTTCAAATTATATGACACAAATGTTCAACCTTTCAAGACGACGCGTCACGTGCAAGGCCTACGTGCCTATCTCAAATTTCAAGGTCACGCTTAGAGTTTAAAGGTCATGTATATATATGCACACATTGGTGCCCGGACTGTAGCTTTGTTATGCATTGAAATATTTTAAAATAACTTGGCACAGCAAGACGACGTGTCGCGTGCAAGACTCGTGTTCCTACCTCAAAGACCATGGTCATGGGGACACAGTTCAGAGGTATTGCAATCCTCTATATATGCACACATTCGTGTCCGGACTGTAACTATGTCATGCTTTAAAGGATTTTCAAGTAACTTGACACAAATAATCAGTACACCAAGACGATGCGGAGACCCACAACCCTACCTCAAAGGCCAATGTCACACTTAGAGTTTATAGGTCATGGAATCCTGTAAACTGGAAACTCTTTCATGAATGGAAGAATTTTAAAATTATATTACCACCTCGCTGAGCAGAAGGTGGTGACATGTCATGCGCTGGACGCGAATCCTAACATCGAATGTCAAGGTCACGCTAAGAGATCAGACATTTTAGAATGCTTTATATATGCACAATGTTCTTTCCCGGATTGTAACTGTTAAACACTGAAGGATTTTTGAATGGATTGGAACAACTGTTTAGCGCATGGAAATAAAGTGCTGTGCACAAACAAGTATAGAGTCACAGACTGTGAGACACCGCTTTGCGGACATTCGTCACTTTTGAAGGACGGCTCTTGTTTCCATTCTAAGGTCACCGTGACGTTTGACCTAGAGTGTTCATTACTCATACGCTTACAAAGTATGATGATCCCAGGACCAACAAATTCTTTAATTATTGATCTAAAACTGTCTTTAACAAAACAAAGATGCAACTTTGACCTTTGAACTGCCAACTTAAAAATCAAAGGTCTTTCCGATGGTCACCACCAGTAAGCCTATTCAGTGTGATAATTATTAATCAAAAGCCGTGAGTGACAGACATACCTGTACTCATGCAGACACTACAACAACAGCAACAACAACAACAACAACAATCTTTATAAGAAATATCGACATATGACATGTCTATGGCTAAGAACATTGAAACATATATATAAACATAAGTGCACACATGTGACAATATGGTATACTTAACAATATGAATAAAGACAACAAGCTTCCTCGTTACAGGGGAGACAGAACAAAATCCAAATGTGACGCGAGTTTCAGTCATTTCCAAGTATTATTCAAAAAACCATTTTGTCTCTTTACACTCAAATTCAAGCAAACTGGACACAAAGTATTCATCACTATGTTTGAAACAAAAACAAAAATTGTTGATTTAGTATTTGAACTAATGACGATACGCAATTAAAATGACTATGTATACCTTAAACATATTACTGCCTCTGTTTTGTGTAGTACTACAAATGTAACATACAAAACCATTTGTCACAAGTTTGTAATATTTTGTAATTTGTGTGGGCAAGCGTATGCCGAAATGTTAACTCCTTAATACTACAATATATATCTCTGCTACGTAAAAAGGAATGATTTTCCAAACTGTTCTGTTGTTTAAGTGGGTCTGCCACCTACTGGAAGTATTCGTATCGAGGAACAAGCAAACTCAGTTAGATGCAAAAAATATCGTACCCTTTTTAAACTATGCATTTGAAAGAAATACAACTATTAAAACTTTTAAGCGTACACTCTGCAATCAAAATTAAAAAGTGATGGGATTCTGCACCAGTCCTATGTAAAGCTATTTTGATATAAGCTATTATCTAGCGGAAGATCTTTGATATTGCAATACTTTGTGACATAGGGATATTAGAATTCCCTATATTGTGTACTGAAATTTAATCTTTTTACGTAAAGACAATTTTAGATGACGCATTTCAGTAACACAAGCTCGTACGTAATGCGGTAAATGCGACAAAAATTCTTATAAATGTAAAGAAATGACGACAATCGCTGACAGTTCTACTTTTTCACTCTGCAACGTTATCTGTCAGTCCTACAACACTATTTCGCGACCTTTGCTACCGGTACTAGCTCTTAAAAAAGGGATAATAAATATGCTTTGTTGAACCGTATATGTCCCGGAACGTATATATCACACGTGTGTGATATATTCGACCGTAAATATAACACGTGTTTAATGTGACATATTCGTTTGGTCATTTTTGACAGTTTACACCGAAACGTATATGTCTCATAGGTTGTGATATTAAAGTGCATGAAAGTACAAATTATACTTTTGCTTAAGTCATTCAAGGAAGAGGATCGGAACCGATCCACAGGAGCCGGCCATGCAGATATATCAAGTTTACTCTGTGTTTAAGTTCCAATAAGTGTTGATCGCATGTCGTTTACCTTGGACTTTCTTGGATAATCATGTCATTGCATTTCGGCTCTCCACATTACAACTATATACATGTATATTCCTATATGCATGCCTCCAAAACATCGTTACATTTCGTTTTAATTTGCCTTTTTCTGCATGTGAGATATTCGTTTTCGTGTTCCTATAAAATTCGAAGTCAAACGTATACATATTATGTGCCATATACGTTTCACGCGAAGACTATTTTCGACCGAATATATCACACGTGTGACATATGCGGTCGAATTTTTTCTCTCGTGTGATATATACGTTCCGGGACATATACGGTTCAACAATGCTTCTTCATTTGATTGCCAGTGGTTTATGCAATTTAAAGGCGATTTGTAAAATAGTCTTAACTTCTCCAAATATACTTATAAATATAAATTCTGGCATAAAAGTGCTATTTTTGCACGTTTTGCCGGTGTTTTAACAGGAGAAAATTTGTGTGTCACCGGGGAGATTCACACACCTTTATAACCCGTTTTCATTTATTTGCAGTACAGGGCCATTGTAAACAATGGACCTGTCTCCCAAGTATTACATCATGTACGGTGTCAACAGTGCCGGGCTCAAAAACCGATGGTGACGTCATAAATATGACGTAAACAACACAGACGTTGTCCCACGCATTATTGAACGTCGTACCGGTAAGAGCGTTTCATTTTTATTTTTATAATTTTTGTTATGCTATTTATGCTAGAATAGCGTTAACGAACGTTTTATTTTACGTGTTATAACACCTGCAGAAACCCTCGGGCACCAACCATCCCTCGGGATTCTACAGATGTTTTAACACGAAAAATAATATGCGTTTTAAAAGTCATGGTCACGTAGGAAGAATAAACACATTTCTGTGTTTCATGAGCACCCGAGGTTCAGATCGCTTATATCCGGTACCGAAGCTAGCCAATTTGGCGGGAACGATGTCGCCGAGTTCCCGGAAAACACGTTGAATACAAAGGATGGATATTTATCTGTCCAAGAAACCATGATCAAAACGTGTTCTGTTTTTGGTCTTGCATTTTAAAGCTGATTTCTTTATTCAAACTTATCAAAATGATGAATTATCATGAAAAACAAACGATTTTCCGACGCTGTCGGGTAGGAAGTGACGTCACAATGTTTATATAACGTTACGTCATAAGTAGTTCACGAGAGTCATCTGGCATAGGAGGGGTGCCAGACCGGTTTTTCCGGCATGGGCAAAATCACCGGAAATGCCGATCCGATATGCAAGAAAGACGTTTTCGTCATTTACCGAAATACTACATATAATCGTTTCTTTTGATTGAGACTACTAAGTATCGCACACCACGAGATGTTTCATTCGCGCTTCAAGACAAGATATACTTTAAAAATCCATTTATCAAGAGAGCAACACCCTAAACTGTATGCGATGAGGAGCAAATGTAACAATCACCTAATGCTTTTTTTACCTTTTGCCTTTTCCTGTAGCATCATCAGAGAGTAGCAGATATCTCATGGGCACAATTAAAGAAGCAAAACACATATAATACACTGTGTTTAGTATGTAAAATAAAGCTGGTTTAAACTATTATTTTAAGGAAATTCTAGTTTTTAACTGAGCAATCATGCGCTTCAGTCAATATTTCATTATCGTAATTTGGCACTGCTTTATTCTGTAGAATTTCTACAAAACGAGACAAACAAACTAGACCTTCATTGTGACTCCTAAATGTACTTTTGTGTTTTGCATGGCCCTGGCCGAGATACGTTTCCTTGGCACAGATAATTGGCAGTTGCTGAGACTACACACTGAAGATGTGCACGCTAACAATGTGTTTCGTAAAGTACAATTTAGATTTTTTTTGTACACAAGACGTCTACGTAAACGTAAAGATTATACATAAAGGTAACGTAGTTTCGCTTGTCCGGTCTATAATGTATCTTTATGTCTTTGCGCTTTTAAACAGCAAAACCAATTTTTTGAACACGCACTAGTTTAAAATTATGGCTGATTTCTGCCATTTCGTTCTGGCCAACACGCCAGAACGACAAATAAAGCGCGTCAGTACGACAAATGACCTATTTGTCGTTTTGGCGCCTTCCGACTGAATAAAGTTAATTTTTACTATAAAAATCTAGCTATCAATCACTTTCATATAAATGTACTAACTTTTGCGCCGACTTTAGGTAGATCTTGTTATTTTCTAAATTGGTAGCTTCAAGCAGCCTTTACGCCATTTCTTTTTTTAAGTTGGTATTTTGAGAACACAGAGTGGGAGTTTTAGGTTTATTCGCTGTTTAAAAACAGTTCACCAATGCTTTCCAAACAATTTTTGCCTTCATAGGCCAATTAACTACCGTATATTAGCAATATAAATTCTTTCATTTCATTCTAGCTGGAGAGTCTAACATATATTATACATATATCAGAACATGCTAACACATATAACTTAACTAATTTTTTTTTACAATTCATTCATGTACAAGTAATTATGACTTCTCATATAGTATATGCTTTAATTAGAAATTAATTTATATTGTAATTGTCCATATTATCTAGTATTTTTTAATGTTTACCAAATACCATAAACATAACAATGCATTATATGTAATGGGTGCATTACAGAGAGCACAAGTATACGTTAGACTTATAAACTCGAGCTGTATATGTAAATATCGAAAAGAGAGTTAACACTGGTGAACTGTGCATACAGTTATAGTCATACGAGTATTTTGTACTTGAAAACCACCCTATAACCATAAAATGTTTGACAACGAAAACGAAATATCAATGAAAATATGATTGATTTACATGATTATCTGTGGTTAATATCACAAAACGCACCAATAGACACTGCAGTATGCTTACTATTGTAATACATTTAGTTCAATTATTTCAACAGTCTACAAAGATACTTGGCGATAATATAATTATTTAAATTTTGCCCCTCATTTTCTACAGAGAGATTAAGAAAAACCCAACACTGATCCTTTGGGCACATATTAAAAACCTGCGCTAAAACAAAACAACTGCAGAATAAGGTCATTACATAAAAGAGTACATTTTCTGCATTTTTCAACATACGATACTGACATTAAGGAGTTCCTGCAAGTCGGGTCTTTCTCTGTATAAGGATTCTGCACATTTAATTCTTGATTTCAAAGTATTCGCGTTATATAGCACACGCGTCCATGCATACTTGGAAGGAAACAACCCACAGTCTAAGAATACATCAAGATACTCTAATAAGCAATATTTCTGCAAAAGTCTATAAGTATCTGGTATGAACCCTTGTACTTGACCATCATAGGTTAGAAATCTAGTCAATCTGTGCAAAAATACATGATTCGCAAGATACATAGATGGCAGCCGACACAGGTGTCCAAAGAAATGTAATTTTCTGCAATCTATTGTATTTTCAATGGAGTCCATATTTAATGCACATAAGAAAAACTCAGTATTTGTATTACGTTTGAGCTGTTGCATAAATTTGATACAGAATCTATGAGCTCTTTCTAATTTAAGCATGTCTGTGTTTGAGTAAACGCTCCAGAGTTCACTACCATATAGCGCCTTAGAGGAAACAACAGGGAGCCGTAAAAGGAAGCACAACAGATCTGTATAGTGGTCTTGTAGTGGATTAGGCGGATTCCAGTGTTAATGAGGCTTAGAAATGTTTCGCGAATCTTTACACATACATCAAGCATATGCTTTTGTGTAGACAGGTACTTATCACATGTAAGAATCCACTTCCTTAATAGATTTATTTGCTAACATAAATAACCCGATTACTGCTTAAATTTTTGTTATCGTTAAAAACAATTACACCGCATTTACTGCCGTTATATTTAAACCGCCATTGACAAGTATATCTATAACAAATATCTAATTCCTATCCAGTCAGGATACAAGTATCATATTTCAGCAACAGTCGGTTAACAAACATTCATGTTGTACACACACAAGCCGTACCCGCTATTTTCTAGCTGTTGAATGAGGCAATTTATGTAGATCAAATACAGGAGGTCCCTGACGGATTCCTTGCAGCATTGGAAATGTAGATGAACGTAAACCTTGGTATTTTACAGTATTTTTTGCATTTACATAAGTCTCTTTCAAAGCAATTATAATAAACATGTTTCATCAATTTAGACATAATGAGTTTGTAATACAGTCCGCAGTGCCACACATCACGAAAGCCTGCTTTCCGTCCAAGAAACTATTATCAACTTTGGACGAATGCTCACGTGAAAAGTAAATACTTTCACGAAGAATAAGATGTCATTAAACAGCCTTGTCTTAGCGGGATTGATCATTCATACCTTCAATGTCATCCAAAAATAAACGCCTGGATATATGCACCATATTCGGCATAACGGCCGCGGCCAATATGCCGGAGCGGCCTATACGTTCATTTTGTAAATCGTAAAAGTATAGGGGCAATACAGTGAAGCGGCTTATTGTTCATGCATTACGTAAACGCCTTTTAAGTTTGCAGTACAGAATTATATCAAACCATTCAAAATGCTGTCAGTTGATGTCTGAGTATACGAGTCTGGTTCAAATCGCTTTTAGGCCACAAACACCCTTAAGTATTTACTACAAGTCACAAAGAACACCCAAGGTTGAACACTTCTTTAGCACGTGTTGACTCGTTGTTTTCTGTGTAACTACTTATCAACTCTAAGGCGGAGCATTTATCTGATAATTGAACACAAATCTTAAAAAAATATATTTATAAGTGTTCAACTGTTCAAATGTTGTACTGAATATAACAAAACCAAGTCGAAACGCCTTTTCCACAGAGATCAGAAGCAGAGGTGTTTTGCAATTCTTTATCTAAAAGACTACCAAGTGATACCGTTACAGTTAAACATATCAAGAGTCTGCTTACAGAAATCACGACGTGTGCATTACATATATACCTGATCTAGCGTAGTTATACAAAGTTTCTACAAGTATAAGTTTTGCAGTTAAAAGTACTCCGCTAGCAATCGGAAGTCCTCGGCAGATTCCGTTACCCTATATCAAACGTTAGATGCGAAGCATTCTGCCGAGGTGTTCCGAATGACTCCGCTAGGTAACAAACGTGCTTTCAAAAACCCTTTCACGTTCATATTGCGAAGGTTTACTCTTTTACAAAGCTGAAGAAGAACTACTTTGGAAGGCCTCTGGCGGTTAAAACTGTCACGAAGTGGCGAAGTGATTTTACAAACTTGCAACCAGCACTTTAAAAGTTAAGATTTATTGTCACAATTGAAAAATAAAATAAAACCCTTAGTCTTAATCTTAACCTTTTGCGGTTCCTTCAAGTACAGAATGATTTGTCACAGTCTGCTATATTAAGTCCATCCCTGAGAAATATAACTAGTCTAGAACGGAACTGTGTAAAATAAAGTTTAATTATTCTCACCCACTCATGATTTTTCTAACAGCTTTTCCATTAAGAAAGTGTTGAATAAAGATACAGTTTCATGAATAGGCTGTATTTATCAATCCCCCAAATGATTTCTGTGTCCGTTATCTAAATAGAATTCGAAAATTGATGACTTAATTAACTGATTTAGCCTGGGAATTGTCACGTGTCACGTGATGCGGTGACTGAGTGCGCGTAGTTTAACTTTGACTACAAATGTTTTACGTGAATGTATATCGTAATACGGAAGCACAGAGGTGACATGTGGGAATTTTTTTAATATATTATCTCGTGGCCACGCGATAATAAAAAACGAAAAACTAAACGTTATCGCGTGGCCACGAGATAATAAAAAAGAAAAAAACGAAAAACAAAACGTTATCGTGGGGCCACGCGATAATAAAATAAAGGGGAAAAACGAAAAACAAAAGATCGCGTGGCCACGCGATAATAAAAAAGAAAACGAAAAACAAAACGTTATCGCGTGGCCACGCGATAATAAAAAAAGAAAAAACGAAAAACAAAAGTTATCGCGTTTTGTTTTTCTTTTTTTCTTTTTTTATTATCGCGTGGCCACGCGATAACGTTTTGTTTTTCGTTTTTTCTTTTTTTAATATCACGTGGCCATGCGATAACGTTAAGTTTTTCGTTTTTTTCTTTTTTTATTATCGCGTGGCCACGTGATAATATAAAAAAAATCCCACATGTCACCTCTGTGCTTCCGTAATATCGTCGAAAACACAAATGAATTATTAAATCCCCCAGGTATTGTTCACTCAGCCTCAGTGTATGTGAGTAGCCAGCGAAAAGTCAGTTACTTGAGTCCCACATGGAAATTTGAGGTGAAGACACTTAATAATTAAGTTATGAAAATACTATATTAGAAGTTTACTGAAAACTAAACAGGCATTATACATGTATAATCCATATAACAATTTTAATAGTTCTAGGGTTACCTTTTAAGAGATCTTTGTGCTACAGTTACTATGATGTAAAATACTCAAGTAGAAACTGTAGTAAAGGGCCTCACACTATATATATATATATCTACTTTATTTACACCATGTCGACTTAGTATGATAAATAATAATCATTTATAATGATTAGCTATATATTTGATTTCATTGTCATCAAAACGTTTGCCCGGAAAACTATTTGTGTATGTTGTAACATGTCAATTAGTATCAACGTCTCCGGTCATTTCATTATGTTGTACAATTAAATGGCCAAGACACAGTATACAACGTACAAAGTGTACAAACTAATTGTTATATGCACAAATTGTTTTGTTAGTTTTACTAGTCTAAGACATCTTTTTACAAATTTTCTCATAGAGGGCCCGGAATGTATAATGTAAATTAGTGTAAATTGGGAAACATAATAAAAAGTGATACTCAGATTCAACAACATTTTGTGGACATAAACTACATGTTCGATCTTGTCTGTCAGTTCCAGTAAATTTTCCGTTCAACGTGTGGTGGTGTAAAGGTTTAGGTGTCTGCCGCTCATCCCGGAGGTTGCGGGTTCGAGCCCCACCAAGGTCACGACCGTACCTCCTCATATGACACTAGTACTGGTTTTTCCAGGAAGCGGACTCGAGAGTGACTCGATAAGCTAAAAGCTTTCTTCACAATCGAGCTAAAAGAAATTTGTATAAACTTAAACTTACTAAACGTGAAATGTGAAGAAAGTCTAAACTGTCTCAGTTCATTATGGATAGTTTCGGTATTTATCGTATCTAGGAACTTCTCACACTTGAATTTAAGTTTAAAGCTTAAAAAATAATTCATTTTACATTGGTTTACAAGCATATCATTCCATTCTTGTATTCGTTCATACTGATCACGCTGTCCTTGTTTAAACATATTAAGATTTAACGGAGGCTGTCCAATTCATGTATTTTTTTGAGATATTTTGCTACCGGCGTTCAATAGTCTGTGAAGCGTTTGGCTTGGTGTTTACGACAGAGCTGGCAGATAGCATATTGGAAAAAAATATATAATGATAAACAACAACTCAAACCAAACAGTTAAAGTCACAATGCCAATTACTATAGGCATTTGGTCTCTAAGGAAAGGAAATCATGCTTTCGTTGACTGGTGAGTGTCTGACCGTAAGCTATTGCTTTTGGAACTCTTATAAAATACAACGTTTGTGGAATCGATTCCGACTTCTGTCAGATACAGTATCTAAAAGAAAACTTTAAAATACTAGCAGTGTTAATCAGGCTCCAAATAAATGTCAATCACCCGACTTCACGGCTTTCTTCAAAGAAAATGAGCATATGTTACAGGAAGAAAAATGTCGATACAAGTAAGAGCAAACAGGAATAATCTTGAGAAGCCGCCGCGGCGCAGTGGTAGCTTGTTCCACATTGCCTGTGTCTCTCTGTCTCTGTCTCTCTCTGTCTCTGTCTCTCGTCTCTCTGTCTCCCCTCTCTGTCTCTGTCTCTGTCTCTGTCTGTCTCTGTCTCTCTCTGTCTCTCTGTCTCTCTCTGTCTCTGTCTGTCTCTGTCTCTGTCTCTCTCTGTCTCTCTGTCTCTCTCTTTGTCTCTTTCAATTATACACGTCTTCTATTAGTCACTCTCCTTTTTTTTTTTTTTTTTTTTTTTTTTTTTTTTTTTTTTTTTTTTTTTTTAAAAGAAATTTTTTTTTTTTAAAAAAAAATATTTTTTTTTAAAAAAATTTTTTTTTAAAAAAAAATTTTTTTTTTTTTTTTTTTTTTGGGGTTTTAATTTTTTTTCAATTATAATCTCTTTTACTTTCATGATAATGATAGTCATCAACAGACTGATTACTCTAAATAATGGCTCCCACTGGGTATATCATTGACAATAATGTTTGCCAGAATGCTTTATAATCACCGTACACCAGTCTGTTAACTTGGAAACGATGTGTGACTTAATTGCATTGAAATATATTCTCTTTTTTTTCACATTTCAGGATCTGTACAGTCTAAATTTTATCCGTACAACATTTTCTTTTATCCGGAACCAGTGACTTTACTATCATTTTAAATCACACAATGATCAAGGGGACAATATATCATATTTCAATATATCATTATTCCAACTTTACACACAAACAGTGGACATTGAGAAGAAGTGCAATGTAGAAGGACGTTTACTCTAACTTGTCCTATTTTGGAATTATCTCCCTTTATTGAAAGTTGTTGTCCGGGCGATAGTACGGGACCGAATGGATTCAAATTGCATACACTTAGAGATGACATTAAGATGTAGTACAGTGTCTAAGAACCATATCCATACCTTGCTTTATTTTTTTCGTTATCTTCCCTTATTGATTTTTCATAAAAACACTTTTGTCCGGAACATAGCTCCCAAAGTATTCAAAGGAATTTGTTTAAACTGTACACACGGACACAGGACATTACGAGGAGTTGCAGTATGCAAAGACTTTAACTCTAGCTTGTCCTATTTTTGAATTATTTCCCTTTATTGAATTTTCTTGTCCGGGCCTTTACTACTAAGCATTGACCTGAATCGATTCAAATTGCATAGCCATAGAGGACTTTTCTTGTATAGTATGTTTTAATGACTGTTAACAAAGGATTTCATTCAAAATATAAGTGGACATAACTAATGTACGGATGCCTAGTAAGGCCATTTTGTCATAATATTTATGCATAATGTATTAACGTATTATGCATTACCTCTTACGTACTATTTTGTATTAAGATGCGTTTGGTATTATTTACTCCGTTTATATATCTGTTTTACATATTACCTCGTTGTCGTAGAAGTGAAGTGGAAAACGACTATATCCGATAACAATAATGGAGTACAGAAGTACATTTTGGGCTACAACTTGCGTGTTGCTACTTGTGACTACTCACTTTCTGACTTACGAGTTACCACTATGACTATGCACTTGCGACTTCTTCGTTACGACTTTTGACTTCTGACTTAGCATTAGCAAGACCTGCTTTAAACTTCATGCCAGTAAGATCCCTGTTAACTAGGTCAAAGGTCTAGGTATTTGTAAGCTTTAATAAAATATCTATTACTAAAGTAGTATCATGGACATGCAATCCAATCTAAGCACCCTGAGGCCAACATTTCGGGTTACTAGTAACAGATATTCTTTGAAAGTCTACAATGACCTAGACCTTTGGCCTAGTTAACGGGTATCCTCTACATCAGCCAAGTAAACATGACTAGATGTTTAAAGTAGATCTTGCTTAATATGCCATAAGTTAAAAGTCGTAACACAGAAGACACAAGTGCTACCAAGTGCTATGCCATAAGTCGTAACACATAAGTCATAACTCAAAATGTACTTCTGTACTTATCTGCCAGTAATTTCTTCTTCACTTTTCACACCATTTTTGTTATTCCGCTTCACTTTTATGACTACAAGGCAATATGAAAAATCTAAGACAATATGCCCCCAACATGCTTCCATACTAATGAATTATCATAAAAACAAAGCATTGCTAAATTGGTCATAACGAATAAAAAATAAGTGCATGTAATAACAAATAACTAAAATAAAATAAGTCACACATAACCCTTAGGGCTTCCGTATTTAAGGCTTCTGTAAGTGCTGTTAAATATTCAAATTATTGAACGCCAGGTGCAAAACGAGTCAGAAATGAGTCAAATGAAAGCACATGTACATTTGTATATGCTAGAATAGTATGAGCGATGTTATGACTGAAATAAATTTGGTGCAGAAACTTTTCCTGTCTGTTTCAGTAGAATGTTGTTTGTTTGTTTAGTGTATGACTTAATGTTTACCATGAATGCCCAGCTTTTTTAGAGAAAATTTTAAATTGCACATTTGATTTTTTAAGACTATTCTCTCTGCAATCCACGTTTCCAAAGTCAGGTTATAAAGTGCACTAGCCACTTTTATGTCGTGACCAATGTGCACTTAAAAGATATATTGCTTCAGACCTTTTTACAGCCGTCTGGCATGGTATTAGTGCGTTTACATGAAGATATGGCCGTGTTTAAACCCAAGAACTGTCTGATATATACACTATTTAAACGTCGTCCCATCAAGTAAATAAAGCAACTTTTCTGTGGAACATTGACAGAGTGGCTAGTAAAGTCTATTTAATATTCATTTTATTGTTATTTATTTCACAAAGTTGTAGTATTTTAACCTTACAAGTGTACTGGTTGACTTCTAGACAGATTATAGAAGAGTCTGAGCAAAAAGAAGAATAAATAATACGCCGCGATTGTCTATATATATAATAACATAATGATCATGTATTGATATTGATTCAGAAATTCATGGAATTTGAATGGAATGATGGTATATAAAGAACTAAACGGTAATTTAGTATTACAGTGTGGTACAAATAAACAATAACTCGGTAAATTGTAAAAAAAAACAACATCAGACTCAGACGGTTTAGTCATGTTACAGTTACAATAGTTGATGCAAATACGCACAATTATTTGAATAAAACAGTAAATTTTATTCACTCGGGTATAAGAAAATGTGTCTAGGCGTAAAGAATTGAAAAAAAACAACATCATACTCAGATATAAAAAAATCATCTAGGGCAGCAAAACACCTGCAACTCTAACTTTTGTTTCTCTGTCATATTTTGTAACCACACTTTTTGTTTTTTGTTCAATCTCATCGTTAGCTAGAGTCCCGTCTGTTGGTAGAGCCAAATATCTGAACCACATACCCCACGGCTCTCTGGAATGTGAAATATACATTTCCTCCCTTTATTTTCTCAGACTTTTTTCAGCTTCCGATTTTTTCTTGCTTCTCTTTCTTAACTGTCATAACGTTCAAAGTTCATATTAAACGCACCAAAAGCATCGGCCCATAACTACGCAAGGTGCTAATACTTCCTAACATATGACGAAATAGTGAGAATACAATCTTTTTCTGATTCACCTCCGCAAAATCCGACCCTTACATACCAATACAATATAACCATGGAACAGTGGTACATGTAGCACGTCCTACGAAATGTTAATGATTCGGTTAAGTTAACTTTGTAGTACAATCACTAACGTCATTAAAAATATAAATAGATAAATATAACACAAATAAGGAAACACTTTAATCTTGAAGCTAAGCACAAAACAATGCTTATATATAGATTAAGCAATAATATTAATTAATAGTTGAAGCAATAAATATCCTGACTTTTGTAACATACACAATGACATCAGACAAATAATTCATTGGCATAACGTCGGATGAAAGCTGATCTCCGAGATTAGATATTTGTCTATGGCTGTTGAGAAAATTGCATTTTGATAAATTTTTGTCAAAATATCAAATGGATATCACATATGTCATATCATCGGTGTATAAACTTGAGGTTATTGACTCTTGTACTACAGACAGTCTGAAAGTGACGAAAATTGGTCTTTCAAACCAAACAGTATAGTAGAGCATTTACTTCAGATGTGTCCCCCGTATGATCGGCCACGACAAACTCTGTGGCAGTGGAATATCGTTTTTTTTGAAAATAAATACACTGTCATTGACACAAATAAGTTCTCTTCGAATAAATGGTATTTATTTCTGCAACTAACGGCTGCTGACAGGACATTCATGTACAAACTCAACCTCTGTAATGACAAAATAAAATATCGCCAAATTAGAGGAAAATCTGAAAACAAATGTCCTTTTCTATCCTGTTTATGTATCACTACCGTAGTCCTATTTCAATTTAAAACGCTGTTTATCCTGACAGCTCGGGCTAATATCTGCACGAACAGGCTATACGAGTCCGTATCGTATACGCCGTCAGGAATCTGTATAACTAATAATATACACTTAGTTCCAAAAGAAAGTGTGCACTTCTTAATTTAGTATTTCAATATTTAGCAGACGTATCGGCTTCAATTTTCGCCTACTTTATCTCATGTGTATTTGTCATCGATCGATTGCAAAATCTAAAATGTTCGCCATATTGTACGTAAAACAGATCTTAATTTTGGTATCAAATATATAGGCTTTCAGAAAAGTAGTCGATGAAAAATCACAGAAAACAAACTGCACACATAATAGCACAGGATTTCGTGTTTCCAACCGAAGTTGCTTCTTATTTGTGTAACACTTGTGTATGTAAAGTTATCATTGGGAACCATTTGTTCTAAGCTGAACCGAGTTTATTGACCCCCGACAACAAATGTCCGATCAGACAACATGGCTTTTCTCTACGACAGACGACCAAAACAGTCATGATATGTTTTTTTTTATGAAGATCCATTTAATTTACTCAGTTACATACCTATTCTGTCAATACAGGCTCTAGTTTTAAGCTCTCTTTTTTGTAATATTAAGCTCTCTTTTTAAACTAATAATTTTATTACAGTGAGATAGTTTAGCTCACCTGGCACAAAATTCCAGAGTGAGCCATTAGGATCACTCAACATCTAGGTCGTACGTCGTCCGTCCTTCCGTCCACCATTTCCTTCAAACGACATCTTCTCTAAAACCACTCAGCCAATGTTGATGAGACTTTGCAGGGATGTTCTTTGCATGAAGCTTTATCAACGTTGTTCAAAGAATTCCATTCCAAGCAGAACTCTGGTTGCTATGGCAATAAATAGTAAAAACTTAAAAAGTCTTCTTCTCTGAAATCACAAGGCCTAGAGCTTAGATATTTAACATGTGGCATTGGCTAATGGACCTCTACCAAAATTGTTCAAATTATGACCTCCGGGTCAAAATTGACCCTGCCCGGGGGTTACTTGGTTTTACATAGGCTTATATAGGAAAGACTTAAAGAATCTTCTTCTCTGAAACCACAAGGTCTAGAGATGAGATATTTGGCATATAGAAATGCCTAGTGGACCTCTACCAAGATTGTTCAAATCATGACCCCCTGGTCAATATTAACTCTCCCCGGAAGTGGGGGAGGTCACTTGTTTTCACATAGGCTTATATAGGGAAACTTTGAGCATCCACAAGGACGACAGGCAGAGAATAGATATTTGGATTGTTACTTAGCATTGTGTTGTGGACCCCTACGAATTATTTTAGAATCATGACCCCTTGTATTTTAGCCAAAGTAGTCAGGTGAGCGATATAGGGCCATCATGGCCCTCTTGTTGAACTTCTTGTCACACAACATCATTTGTCACGAAAAGATAAAGTCACGCACGACCTTTTAACCAGATCGTTGTACATCGATCTCCTTTTCACATCAATTGACAGTGATTTATGAAATCAAAGCGAAAAAAAAAACAACGATTCAAATCGTTGACAGAGCTCCCATTTAACCCAACCCTAGTTTAAGCAAATATGACAGCTTTTCAAAAATATAAATGCTTTGCATAGTCACGTAAGGCAAACTTCTGTTCTAATCCTTAGTTTGGAACAGTGACAAGTCGGTATGATTGTTTTTTTTCTTGCATAGTCACGAAATACAGGGTGTCACATAGTACTTGGCGCACTATATATACATTTATTGTTATAACGTCTTATTGCATTGATGAGTATTTTACGTGCTATATAGTGTGGTGAAAATGTTATTGCTTCGAGTTATTTTAAAATCAAACAGCTTTCCGAAATACATTTAAAATCGTCACTGACAACAGTGCTTTACTTTGAACAGTCAAATATTAAATTAATTCTTGGTATTACTTATCATTTCTGTCAAGTTAAGAAGTCCATAGAAGAATCAACTTCTAAGCATATTCATGATAGTAATAATATTAACAAAACTTGACTTGCATGTAGCAGTGCTTGTGGTACAGTTTTGTCATTGATGACCAAATTTGGACATCGATGGTATTTGTCACTGTTCCTTTTTCGTATACATAAAAATAAAGCTCATGAACAAATTTCTTATTGTTAATAGAACACATCTTAAATTTTCTATCACTTGAATTATGTTTTATGCCTTGTCCTTAGAAGACAATTTAAAATATATATCTTTGAATAATGAAAGTGAATTCAGAGAAAAGCATCACCACAACATTTTTAATTTTGATTTCTGCGTCCGTCGACAAACCTGTAGACTGTGTGAACGAAGTCTTAAAGGATACTAACCATGTAAAAGGAAAACGAAACATTGAAACGTGGACAAGTCCAAATAAATGAGATTTGAAAGTACAGCACATGTGCCATGTGTGTCATATGTATCTTTCATCCAAACAGTATTACACAAAAGGCAAGCGATTTTACAAACACCCTGTATGTCATTCAATTTTTCTCTGAACGTGGGCTTGAATGAAAAGTGTAGGTGGAAATTATTTTGAGTTTGACCTTTGGGGAAAGAACGAAAAATTACACGCATTCCCATTCACAAACTGCTGTCAGTATTTACAATTCCTGACGATTATTTGCATTCAAGTTTTATCTCGTCTGCAGACGATATTTGCATATCTTCCTACTGTTTGGCTAATAGGATGTATTAATGATTCCAAATAAAACATTTATTACTCAACACTCTCCCATCTTTCCCATGATCTAGTTGTAAAAACTACACGCGTTCTTTCCTATTTTAAATGCCAAGACAGCAATAGACTAATTCAGATGCGTCTTAGAGAATTAAAAAAAAACACCACCCCTTCAAATATGACAAGACATGGAGCAGTATTGAATGGCGAATTTCGTGCCCAAACATCAGATGAGAAAAACTTTATATTACACCTGTCATTGGGTATTATCATCTTATTTGCAAAATGTTGCACAATCACGAAGTGTCGAATTTAAGGATGATACACCTGTACCAAGCCGTAAAAGCAAACGTGTCGACTGGAGCCCTAGTGAAAAGAAACATTGCATATGACCTTTAAACCATTTTAACAGTTTCAACAGTTTCACGAACAATAATAAGGTGCTTGTTTTCTGTTTGAAATTCTCATTTTCAGATTTGCACCTAAAGAACACATCATCATTGGAAACATATAGGTTACCTTTAAGATTTTCTGCAGACACACGAATTCGGAATATTTAAACTCTTTAGGAAAATGTCTTTCACAATTTGACCTATATTTGTTATGGCATCTGCTATTGTCGAATAGTTCGTTCAAACTCTGTTGCGAAGATAGGTTGGAGATGTGCAGTCAGATTCGAATTCGCATTTTATAAAGACAGTGAATGTAAAGCGAAGAGGCTGGTCAGGTATTTAATGATAACTCATAGAGAAACAATTTCCAGATAATTATACATGTAACAGCACGATTATAGGAAATGCGTTAATAAAATACCTCTAAAAGGTGTGGTCAGTTTTACACACGTACACGTGCCGACCACACCCAATATTGTAGAAGTTCGAGATGCTTGGAGCAATTAAGAGTAATACAGTTTCAAATAGATTTTATAGCAGTAATTTGTTTGTTGCTATCTTTTACATCACTCCTCATTTATTTTTCTGTTTGACTTTCCAAAACATTTAAAATATAATTTCATTTCACAGGTAAATGAAAATGCAGGTAGATGTATGAAAACGTTATAAACAACAAACCCTGAGGAAATTGTCAATGTGAAAATTGCATTTCCTTGAGTTCAGAAAAATATTTCC
Source organism: Saxidomus purpurata (assembly GCA_022818135.1). Classification (NCBI taxonomy): domain Eukaryota; kingdom Metazoa; phylum Mollusca; class Bivalvia; order Venerida; family Veneridae; genus Saxidomus; species Saxidomus purpurata. The sequence goes on from JAFMSR010000013.1 coordinate 24,840,217, forward strand.
GCCATTTATCTGATAACTTTCTGGTAAAAGCACATTCAGTTGTTCAAACGACCTATATCATGCGGACATAGCACTCCCAGCTTCTGCGATAACCAAAACCAATGATAGTGATATGGCAATTGTTTTTCTCTCCCACACAAACTACTAGAAAACACCAAATCTCTCACCATCAAAGAAACTGCGTTCGTTTAAGTTGATATATCTTTTTCATCTTTTGATAAAAGCGGAAGCTTAATTCCTAACACTATGTATGGAAATTACTTTACACTATAATTAATCATGTCAATTTTTTATGAGCGACAGTATCGTATTATCTACCTTACGTTTTCTGTTTGTCTGTCATTAACAAACGTTACGCAGTACCGACTCACTTTGACATTTCTACCAGTGAAAAGGGTTACTTGCATGACAAAGTCATAAAAGAAATCGTGATCATGAAATCCAATATATGATCTATGGAACAGGATTTTAACGACTTTGAATTTAGGATTAACTGTTTTGTAATTTTGATATTTGCGACAGTATATACGGTTTTTCATGGTCGCAAATATTTTTAACGGCGTAAGCCGGAGCTGTTAAAAATGTTTACGGCAATTAAAAACCGTATGTACGGCCGCAAATGTCAAAAATCACTAAATAGTTCACCCTATTCTTACACACAATGTGTTTACATGCGATAATTAAAATGCCCTTCGATTTTTGCGACTGTATAATCATTTTACGTTATTTAATAGCCTCAAATTAAAATGACGTAACCAATCAGAAACGACGTTACATCGGCAGTGCGTTAGAATATGCAATTCGTCCCTGTAACTGGTGCATTTTCCAACCGTCTGTCTTGTTTAATGTTCGACTACATAAAATGTGTTTATATTGTAACACCCTAGACTATAAAGATGAATACTGTTTCAACTGTCTGTATATGTAAAAGAACCTCCCTTTAAAACTATTGAACGCTAATCGTATCAGATGTTCATCCTCTGTATATAACTTCATAACTTGTTCATTGTTTTTAACCATCTAGAACATTCTTTATTTGACAAACGCAATTTATTTGACAGCTAAGCAGGTTCCATTTTAAGTTACAGCGCTGCTATATAGGGGTACCACGAGTCGCAAAATATTGAGCTTGTTCACAACAAATTTCTAAGAAATATTATCCACTTTTAAATGTGAAGCTATTTGGATTGTTTATATGGAGAAACGGGTCGTTTACCAATGAAAATAATACGAAAACTTATTATCAGTATTAATTGGTTAGAAGCTTTGAAAACAAAGAATAGTATATTGGGTAAAGTATTCAAAATGTTTGCAACCGATGCTGATAGAAACGCAACATACAAAAATATGAATCGGGCCTTCCAAATAAAAATGAAAATAGATAAGATTGGTATGTCTGATATAAGGAAGAATCAATTTGTTTCTACAATCAAGTTTTTATTTATATATTTATAAGTAGTCATGGTACGCTAGAATTGCTCTATTTAAACACGATTTGGTGATGGAATAATACCTCTTTAGTGTAAGAGAAAAGAAATATAGGATAGCCATCACTAAGTTTCGGCTCATGACCTTGCAATAGAATCTGGTCGATATTCAAATGTAGACAGACATTACCGTAATTGTTTAAATTGCTGTAAAATTGAATGTAGAAGAAAATGAATACCATTTTCTGGTTGTTTGTCCGAAATATAGAATTAAACGCTTTGCAACATATTTCTGTAGATGGCCTACTATAAAAAAGTTTATATCTCTTATTAGCTCCAATTCAAAACGCATTATAAACAGTGTACATGTATCAAAATTTATTTATCATGCTTTCAAACTTAGAGCACATGTAGAACGACTATATTCTAACAACAATGAACATGTATATAAATTGATTAATTGAACGCCGAAATGAGAGCATGACGATCCAAACTATATACTTTATGTTCTTCTTTGGACTGTTTCAATACTGAAATTGTGATTTTCACTATTCAGATGTGTGTGGCTATAAATATGTATATATTCTATGTCAAATAAACTTTTATATAACAGCATTTGTGTTTGCTTTTTCATCATAAGTGCAATGTTTTGCACTTCGTCTTTTCTCTTTTCTGTTCTCACGTTGACATTATATTTTTGAACATTGTTGTAGCCGATGTACTATGAACACGTCTTTATAAAGTATCTGCTATTTGTGGTATGCTGCTATTTGCTTTTGGTTGTCTTGACTCACTGTAGAACGTTGTTGCTGGGATGCCATAGTTTATTTTTAAATGCTGCAACGTGTAAGTATTTATTGGTCTTTTAAGATTGGTTCGTGTGCACTACACATTGTGGGTATTTGACGCACTGTAATCAGTCTTTAGAGGTTATTGAAAGGCGGAAATGAGTCTAATTAAAATATTTGCGCTCCGATATCGACCCACGGGCTTAAGTGTGAAACTAGCCTGAGCCTAATATTTTGTTACACATTTATCGTTTGTCCGTTTGGCTGGAATCAGTGTGTCAATTGCACTCGAACTAATCTTGAAATTGATACGCTTTGATGCACTGAAACACAACTATGAACAACACAAAAATTCATATTTGTTAAAGTGGGAATGAACAGATTTTAATTGCTATTGTATTGTAAAACACTAGCAAACTCCATTACGTTATCTATAGTGCAGAAAGATTTGAAAGGGACATACCCTATAACTGATGTCAAACTAAATAACCTCCAAAACATAAATGATAGAATCTTTGGAAGTATTATAACTTAACCTAAAGGTTTCAGCCATGCATTCCCAGTCAATAGGTTTAAAATATATTGCAGTACCGTAAACCATTCAATAATCTATGTAGAGTTGTTGTTGTACAATTAATGGGTTGATGTGATTAATAACAGAAAGCCTCTATATTGATTAATTGTGGTCAAATGAGGCATTTTTCGCCATAGGTTCTTCTTTGAAATTGTATTTGTTTATCATTTTACGTTCATTGAACACATACTCTTTCTTTCAAGAATATAATCTGCTAGATATAGGAGTGCCCCTTTAAAGTGCGAACCGTTCGATTTGTTGACCTTGTAACACAAAGAGGAACAATCTTTTGAAACGCGGAAGCAAACCATAGTGTTCAAGGTCAGTCAGTATAACGGAAAGCTACAATATGTTGCAACGTAATAAACGGGTGCAATTAACAACTGGACGTCTTGTATGATACAAGAAACAGTCGGATAATTTTTCGTTATTGCTATTCTCAGTCGCTTTGTATAGTTAGACCAACTATGATGAAAATGCTAGAATTGTTAAACTCTAAATTTTTTCAGTTCTTTTATTTCGCCATGCTTCATTTGTAACAACAGACATGAAAGAAATATTGCTTATAAACAAGAATAGGTAACACAAACTATCAGTACTAATGAAAGAAATATAAACATCAACATCACATTTACTGATTCTTAAAGTGATGGGTATTGGGTGGGGGCAGTGCTGAAAACTATCTACTACTTTCAAAAACTTGAAAGTACTATGCGTAATTATATAACTCTTAATTACCTTGATGTGCCCTGAAAATAAGACAAAATGTCTTACATCTTGACTAATAGAAATAACGTTAACTGAATGGTAAACTTACTCTCCCTAAATAACATTATTTTGTTATATGTTCATTTGAACTTTATATGTATATATAACTATGTATGTATGTTTTGATTTTTGACTCAATACTGATGCATACACATGCCATGGATGACAAACATTTTGTTCAATCCAATGAAATTTCTGTTTCTGTTCTGTTATGTTCTGTCTTGCATTTATTTAATTAAACACTTGGTAGATACTTCCGTTAAATGAATTTCAAAATGACAGAGTGGTACAAATCATATGGCAGTAAATGTTTAATTTAACGCTTTAACATCCATAGACTTAGTATGTGTTATTTCTTGGAAAACTTCTCTCCCATATTCCGGTACCGGAAGTATCTACCCAATGTTTTCATAGCTGCAAGACGCGATAGCTGTCGTGAAAAGGGCAGCTGGTTCGTTAGACATTTTGATTAGTATATTTTATTGTATTTCAGTGCAAATGAGTGGAGAGTTGAGGACTGAGTTTTTTGTCGGTATTAAATCAAATAATGATTTCTTAAGGCGAAAGCAAAAGAGAAATGAGGAGCGTCACGCAAAAATTAGTCTTAAAGACAAAGAAATCTACATTTGAAATTCATGTAAAATCAGCATATTGTTTAGGTTCTTGTTTTATCAGGAATTCTAACACGACCTGCGCTACAAATGCATTTGTTTAAATAAGCAGAGAAGGAACTAGTAACCATATTAAAAACCGTTAATTCACACTAACAAATAGTAACGTGTTCAACGGGTAACACATGCTGTAAATGACGCACGCGTATCATCTAACTAGGTCCAGAAAACCATTGAATACTATGTACACTTTGCACAACCAGCCTCTATCTGTTGTTAGCAAGGCAACATATTTTAGTGGAAGTATCATCTAAATTATCTTGGTCTCCACATGTAAACAAAATTTCTAGTAAAACTAGTCAGAGCGTAATAGGCGTCTTAATACGCAATATCCATTCATCAAAAAGTTCCACTAAGACTGCTGCTTATAACACCATTGTTAGACCTACTCTAGAGTACTCTAGAGTACTGTTCTAGAGTATGGGATCCTTATCATCAAACGGACATAGATAAATTAGAGAACATTCAATGACAGGCTGCAAGACTTGTTACAAATACATACAGTAAGATCCCGGGCACAATGACTAATATTTTAAATGACTTGAATTGGATTTATTTCTTAACAAACTAGAAGACAATATAGAAGTCTAACATCATTTCATAAGATGGTTTATAATCATGTTCAGGTTGATCATAAACTTTATCTCACACCTTACAATAGACAGTCACGTCATTACCACCATATGGCATTCCAGATACCATCCATTTCAGTGGATGATTACAAATATTCAGTTCCATCGGACTGTTGGAATGGTTGTGATTGATTGGTCCCTGAAGCAACCTAATGAACACGCTTCGTTTTACACATAAACTTCTTTCGGAACATTTTTAGTACATATTTGCAGGTAGGGCTTTTAATTAAGTTTAAACCATTTTGTTCTCCACCTGAGGTACCGGGTATATTGTCTCTTTTTAACCCCTATGCATAATCATAATGCTTCAGTACTGAACGTTAGCCATTAACATAGAAGAAGAAGAAGAAGAAGAAGGAGAAGAAGAAAAGGAAGAAGAAGAAAAAGAAGAAGGAGAAGAAGAATTAATGTTAGTTAATTCACTATGAAAAACAGTACGATTTCCATGGACAATACGTGCCATAAAAGACTCGGCCAATTGCATCCTGTGTATATAGGTTACAATGAAATGTTTGCACTCGACAAAAATAGTTCGGGTTGTTTTTCAAAGATAATGTCTTGTTAGAATCGAAATCATACACAGATGCAGTCAGCTGTTCGGTTGCGAAAAATTAAATCACTCTGAACCCATTGTGTCGAAAACGCGCTCCGACTACTGGTTTAATCAACGATACAAATAAAGACGGTTACTATTATAACTTCCTTTTAATTATAAGAAAGAAATCGACATTAATTAGATTAACTCAAATTTTCAACGGGCGGTAAGTGGCGCATGCGCGAATCACATTCTGTGTTAATAGGTTACAATGCAATGTTGATACATGTACGCATGAACCATAGTTCGTTGTAAATCGTGTTAGAATCGAAATGATAAATACCTTTCAGTATTTTGACGTCGATTAAACAACAAGGAACGCATTTATGTTTCTGGAACAGTACCTCTTAAAAGTTGCCGAATAATGAAAAAAATATTACATCTATTGCCATGGTTTTATCAAAAGCTTTCTGCAATATTTGATGCGATGGTCAATGTTTTAAAGGTTTCAAACTATCTTCCAAAGTGATGATTGTTGTAAAATATCAATACAGTCAACTTAGGTAAGGTTTTAAGACTTGCAAATATTGTAGTCTCTAAACAAAAAGGTAAGCCTATTTTTGAAATAGTGTCCTTAAGACTTGTGACTTTCTTAAGTAATTTCTCATATGAAAGTAATTATTCGTTTTCTTCGCAAGAATATTTTCTAACAAGGGTTACTTTCTTTCGAAAACTTATTTTTGATCGAATTTTAAAATTAACGCGATTGCGTCACACTTCCACGTGAATTAGCCACGAAGTTACTAAGACAAAGTCTGATTGGCATTTTTTTAATCGAACTTCTTTCACCATTGTATTACTACGTCTCCATATACAGTCGTTAAGTTTAAATGAGACTGCAGGATTTTTTAATGTACGTACTTTGAAACAGAGTTGTCATAAAAATGCTTGCGTGTCGTAAATGATTAATTAAAACATTTAAGAAACACGTTTCCTGATATTATATATGAACCCTAAAATGCCTAGATCACTGAAAACAATGAGAATGGCGTGACATTATTTTTTCATCCCACGCAAACTACAAGGAAGTGTAAAATCGCCCCCATCAATGAAACCGCAGTCCTTATAATGTCGATACAGTTTTTCCTCCATTAATAAAAGAGGAAGCTTATTTCAAAGCACATTTTATGGAAATTACCTTGGGCTGTAATTAATCACGCCGATGTTTCCAGCAAGACTTTTTATGATATGAGCTAAAGTATCGTGTTATATATCTCACGGTCATTCACACTGCTTAGAAATTTGATGCCATTGACATTGACATGGCATTGTAGCCACTAACTCTTATCTCCACTGGCGCAAAATATCATTTGGTCATCAGTTTATACGAGTTTCTGGTCGAGTTTGATTTCAATGATGATACCCATGTACTGTACATCTGGGTGAACATATACACTTTGTGTGAATGGCATCGGTAGCTTTGCCTAATTCGAACTTACGATGTAAACGCCCTGACCACTGAGCTACTGAGGCCCACATCGGGTCAACAAAATCAGTGTTGCAGTTTTTTCACTATAATGACTATGTTATATCAACCGTATAACAAAATGAAAATATGTAAAAATATCGGTATAGCCCTGAAGGTTAAATCTGACCCTGATAAAGATAACTTTACATGTTTTTAAAGCAACATAATTTCATAACTCAAAAAGGAAGAAGTTCGATCGAAACTGAAACAAAGATCAGTTAAAAGAAATTAAATAACGTTATCTAATAAGTGAACGTTCAGTTTAAAGCCTATTGTTCTCAAAATACTGCAATGTCTCCAGTACAGCACAAACGTAGTATGCTGTCAAACAAATATTGTGCACTTTCGTTATATGTAGTACACATCCCGAAAACTGGTAGAAAACAGAATAATCTGCTTCGGACGACCTATTTAATGATACCTTGTTTTCAATTTTGCCATTGTTACTTTCAATAACCATGAGATTGCCAATGCACGAGGTATCTATTCAGATACTCTATATATAGTCAAGCAGTCAGAAAAGCATTAGACACACGAGTATTGACGGCCACAAGTGAGATTAATGATGCTGTAATTGTTTATTGTGTAACTGTCGTTAATTAAAGTATATTGACTGAATTGAAGTAGTTGTCTTGAACAAATTAAAATATTTCAGGACTTCAGACCCCTTTTCATTTGTACACTGTGTATTTGAAGGACGCATATTTTGCTGTCATATTGCCCTAAGCTTAATCTATGTTGATTTTATTTCGAAGAATCGTTTTTCTGCTCGTTAGTCTGCCTGCTTGTGAGTGCTGTAATTGATGGTGCTTAAGGAAAATCCTTTATATTTTAGCTTTTTGTTCATTGTTTCTGACGCAGCATCGTTTAATTTGCCTTATATTAGGCTCTTATTTGTCATGAGTATGCCTTTTATGTCACAAACGCTATATTTATTTCACCCAAACGTTATAGCAACAACTTTCAGCAAACAGTTATTGAAATTAGCATTAACTTATATCTTAAATAAAAACCTGTACAACATTTTCTACTTTTAAAGGTTAGTGTGCCTCAAACGTTAATCTGATGATTATCGTTCAGATCCGGACCATTTACGATCCTCTATTTTCATATTTGATATGTTGTTGCAGGATAATGCAATAAGGGTTGACCTGGGACGAATATATACTAATATTTTTGATCCAGGTTTATCTGAAATATAACTTTGGAGCACAACCCAAATGTCAAATATATTGTAACTGAAACACAATTATGTCAAGTGTTTAAATACTTTGTCACATTCTTTATTATAATGTTATACTCTGTATCTTGTATTCTTATTGAGCAATAAACCGCTTCCTTTGCCTCTCACCTTTACCTGTCAATAATTTGTAAATGTATTCACCATAAAAGCCCCTATAAGTATTTATTTCTGAATTTATACACATTTACAAAGGAGTTTTCTGTTCTTACTCAGCTTTTTTTGGCACAAAGGATCACTACGTCAAAAGAGTCAGTATTGCAACGAATATTCACTATACTCATAAAAAACTACATGTTTAAATATATCAAAATAAAAACTCTACCAATAACTCAAAAGTATTGAAGGTTCAAGAAAAGCTTTTAAAATCTTTAAAAAGATGAACTGAGCCATTATTATTTCTTAATTTAAGAAATACTTCGGGTAGCGTAAAAGAAATATGAATGAAACTGACACAAATCTACAAAATGGAATATAAAATTGAAAGTTCCAGCACATGAACTCATCAAAAGCAAAAACCTTGTGTTTGAAAAAATAAGTTTTATCTGCAATATCAACATTTTACTGTTGTGTTGTTCACATTTTGCCAGTCATGTGGATATGTCGTCCAGAGAAATACAGACAGAAGATTGAATTATCAAGTTATTGATACTGTTCATTGACCATAATGATTATGAAAGACGTTTATGACCTCAACGTATTGTCTGTACTTTTTTCAATTAAGAAATACATTTTTGTAATCTATGGCTTGGAGTGGTTTATCGAAATGGAAGCATTCCCTGGAGGTGATGTGCCGGGCGGAATAATTCACGAGGGCGAAACCCGAGTGAATTATAACGCAGGCACATTACCGACGAGATTATTTCGATTCTTATAAGCCGAATTTATGAAAACTATCGTTACTACTACGGAGACGGTAATGTGTAAATGCATATTCACTCACATAGTCTCAGCCACCGTTTAAGACATCATACATGGCTTATCGTGTCTCATGCTTTAAGAAAACCCACTGATTGCTAAGAAAATACAAACTAAACTTGTTCAAGTTTTTTGATGATGTTGTTGATTTTGTTTCGAACAGTAAAGCTAAATCTGGTGACAATCAATTTTCCTTTTCAAATACATGTATAGCATTTTGTTTACAAACAAAATCTCTTAATGATCGATTTACAGCCTTTTCTGTTGGTCGCTTCTCCTTGTTTAACCATTGGTCAGCTGATATATTCGTGGATATTCTAGCGACACGTCTGTCTTTGTTAGTTAGATATACAGAAAAATAGTTTGCCCACAGCCGCCCACCCCTTTAGTTTTACTTTAGTTGTTGCTTTTGTTTCATTTATTTGTGTTTCTCTGTATTTTCGTGTGCGTTACACGTTGACAATTTGATTTATATGAGCAGGCTTAACAGCTGTTAATTCGCATTCTATATATAGGCGGATGTTGATTAGATTCTCAATCAGTGCATTAGTGCCTTGATTGTGAATTAAGAGAGTGCTTAGGCTACAAGTTGCTGTCAAAGTGAATCTAGTATAATTGTATTGGCATGCCTTAGTTTCTTTTTGTCACGTAATGTTGCTGAATTCATAGTGCATAATTTGATTTATATTTTTATGACGTGTCTATCCTCACACAATAAAGTATGAATACTCTATTTTGAGATAATTAGCTGATTTTGTACATCATTACGCCAAGTGCATGCAGCATAGTTCTTTCGTGTACGAGACCGATTTCAAGTATACTACGAAGCAATTGAACTGCTGTCAGTGTATCAAAAATACCGTGACATGCAGTCTATACAATAATATACAGGCCATACACATTCCATTGTCATAAAAGAAGGTTGTTTGTATGAGTTACTTGAGGATCCACTAGTTGCATATTAATCTAATTTATTCTTGTCGAAGAGGGCAATACTAGTACACCATACAACTTGATGTTATACAACATCTGATTACTAAAGCATTACAAATGACCCAGGATTGAAAGTGGACAATTTCCAGTTTGTAATTAAAATTACAGATATAATGTATAATGCGTGCAATACTTTTTTTCAGATATGCTAATCCACAAATAAGGCAAACGTTTCGAATATATAATTCATTTTTAGAAATTCAGTATGCAGAATAACTTAACAAGGCGATTGAAATGTGCTTAGGAAAATATAAATGGTATACACTTGCCTTAAAGTGTTCTTCTCACTCATGAATACCTTTGGGACTATTTGTGACGTTTACAGTATTCTTCCCCCACAACAAATCTGTAAAAAATAAAATGTAATATTGAATCAATTTGAAAAGCATTATTAAAAACTTTCAGGAGAATTTTATAGATTCGTTACATAGTTTGTATGAAAAGACTAAATTCATATGGTTAGGCACTCTCTAATATAGTACGAGGTCGAGCGATTAAAACAAGATGTCTAGGGGTTAAATCAATTTAAGTTGCAAGGCATTTAGGTGTTGATTTAAAAAAGATGCACGAGTTAAAGCTAAGGATAAATCAATACAAATGAGAAACAGTATCAAATACTTGAAAAGACGTAAACCAACACCAATAGGTAGAATAGCTGTTGTTAAAACAACGTTATTTCCTTAGTTGTCTAATTTATCTGTAAGTCTGCCATCACCCTATGATAAGTTATAGAGTCTTACTGATATGTATAATGAGTTTGTGGCAAATAGATGGGTTAAATATGATTGATATTCCAAGTTACATGAAGAGTCTTAAAATTAAATGGTTATGAAACTGTGTTGGTACAAATAGTAGCTTTGATAAATTCTATACATGTATTTGATGTGTTGAACCTATCCGACTGGGGTAGATTATATTGTGAAATCATTATAGATAATATTAGAAGTGAATTCTGGATATATGCACTAAAGGCTATTATGTGCTTCATATGCTAATATAATACAACTAATGAATATGCCACATTTTTACAATATAATTTCCTAATAAATAATAAACGTATAATAGTTTTACCCTCTTTAAACTCAATGGGGATAAGGTTCCAATAGAAAAAAAAACATGAAAAAGTGCACGTCATGCCAAATCAATTTTCAGCGTCGATCATGGTGTATTAACATATTTTAAGAGGTTTACAAGTTTGAATAAAATTGTATTTCAACTCCGTCACACAGACACTGTAGTGGTACCATCCCACCACCTTCACATCCCAACCTTCTCGTGGTTCACCCCACCACCTCATTTGAAAAATTTAGCTTGGAAAACGGGATAAAGATTACAGAAAATCGAGATTATTTCCAACTTAGAAACGTTATAGAGCCTAAAAGTTTGTGTATTTTGTTTCGAAATTTATGCAAACAGTAGGCGAGTCATAACATTTCTACTGGTTTTGCATTCCCCGATTTTTGAAAGTTCTTAACAGAAACTACACAGAACTTAACTTAACAGAAACCACAGAATTTAGCTTAACAGAAACTACACAGAACTTAACTTAACAAAAACTACAGAATTTAACTTAACAGCAACTACACAGAACTTAACTTAACAGAAACTACAGAACTTAACTTAACAGAAACCACAGAACTTAACTTAACAGAAACTACACAGAACTTAACTTAACAGAAACTACAGAACTTAACTTAACAGAAACCGCAGAACTTAAGTTAACAGAAACTACAAAGAACTTAACTTAACAGAAACTACAGAACTTAACAGAAACTACACAGAACTTAACTTAACAGAAACTACAGAACTTAACTTAACAGAAACCACAGAACTTTACTTAACAGAAACTACACAGAACTTAACTTAACAGAAACCACAGAACTTAACTTAACAGAAACTACAAACTACATAGTATACATTTTTGTTTATTTTTCTCACCCCCACCACCTCGGAAGTTCGCATCCCACAGTTTCCTTTTACCATATTTTGTGATGGCGGGGCAGTTAACCACCAATGTATAACAGATGAACATTGTAAGACACTAATTTCCATTAAGTGCATCTGGAACTTTTAAAAGAATACATATATTTTCAAATTGATAACAACAATATTTCACTGCAAATAAAGAGTAACCGATATTTCAAAAATTCTTTGCAATTGTCCAATATTTTTAACGATATGCCCAACTCTAACGTAACGAACCGCTCCAATAAAACATGGCGGATTTGTAAACAAAACGACACGTGAGTATAGCAGATCAGTGTATCTTTTATAGTTATTTGCAAATTCTGATGAAATGAATACTCTTACGGAATGCACACTGTCTCTAAATTAGAGCTGGCTTTGTACTCAAGAGATTGTGCGTAGACGATAGTAAACAAGTTGAATAGAGGACTTTCAACGGGAAACATTAATGCAGAGACCAAAATATTGTTTCATAGCCGATATTCAGAAATAAGAGTACCTAAAGGGAGCGATTAAGGTACGTCAAGAGTATTTATGGTACAAATGCAATTAGGCATGTTTAAACGGGGGCGATTAAGTCAAAATATTGTTTCATAGACAGATTAAAAACTACATACGTTAACGTTAGCGATAAGTATCAAGTATTTTCTATGGGGATTAAGAAATTAGAGTACCTTTTCAACAAGAGAACGATGTATGTACGGCGAGAGATTTTCTAGGCATATTAAGAATGGAGTACCTTTAAACGGGAGCGGTTAATGAACGTCAAGAATATTGTTTCATAGACGATATTAAGAAATTAGAGTACTTTTAAACGGGGGCGATTAATGAAGGACAAGAGTATTGTTTCATAGTCGATATTCAGAAATAAGAGTACCTTTAAACGGGAGCGATTAATGTACGGCAAGAGTATTGTTTCATAGTCGGTATTAAGAAATTAGAGTATCTTTAAACGGGGGCGATTAATGTACGTCAAGAATATTGTTTCATAGACGATATTAAAAAACTAGAGTACCTTTAAACGAGAGCGAGTAATGTACGTCAAGAGTATTGTTTCGTAGTCGGTATTAAGAAATTAGAGTTCCTTTAAACGGGAGCGATTAATGTACGTCAAGAATATTGTTTCATAGGCGATATTAAGAAATTGGAGTACCTTTAAACGGGAGCGATTAATGTACGGCAAAAGTATTGTTTCATAGTCGATATTAAGAAAATTAGCGTACCTTTAAACGGGAGCGATTAATGTACGTCAAGAGTATTGTTTCATAGTCGATATTAAGAAATTAGAGTACCTTTAAACGGGAGCGATTAATGAACGTCAAGAGTATTGTTTCATATTCGATATTAAGAAATTAGAGTACCTTTAAACGGGAGCGATTAATGTACGTCAAAAGTATTGTTTCGTAGTCGGTATTAATAAATTAGCGTACCTTTCGATATTAAGCAATTAAAGTACGGCTTAAGAGTATTGTTCGTCATAGTCGATATTAAGAAATTAGCGTACCTTTAAACGAGAGCGATTAATGAACGTCAAAAATATTGTTTCATAGTCGATATTAAGAAATTGGAGTACCTTTAAACGGGAGCGATTAATGAACGTCAAGAATATTGTTTCATAGGCGATATTAAGAAATTAGAGTTCCTTTAAACGAGAGCGATTAATGAACGTCAAAAGTATTGTTTCATAGTCGATATTAAGAAATAAGAGTACCTTTAATTGGTTGCATCTGTGTTATTTTAAGTGTATTGTTTCATCGAATGGGCATTAAAATAGAGTTCCTTTAAACGGTGGCGCTTAATGTTAACCAGTCTAATATTGTATACCATAGCGTATTAAAACCAAGAGTACACAATTTTTGGAAGCTATTACAGTGTAACCGTGCAAAAGAAATTTGTTATCATAGATGATATTAAAAAACTATAGTTTCTTTGTAAACAAAAGACAGATTCAATGTCCCGGCAAGAGTATTTTTTATAGTCGGTATTAAACAATTATCTAAGTACCTAGTTAAGACGGGAGCGATTATCCATTTACTTCAAAAGACATTTTTTATCATAAAGGACATTAAGAAAACTATGATAACTTTAAACGAATGATTTTAATGGTAAGTCAAGAGTATTTTTCATATCGATATTAAGCAATTGGAAACCTCTAAATCTAGAGCGCCATTAATGTAACGGCAAGGTCCTGTTTAGAGTCGAGATATCTAAGTTAGATTACATTGTAAAAGCGGGACGATTAATGTACGTCAACAGTATTGTTTATAGTCATATTAGAAATTGGACCTTTAAACGGGACATTAATGACGTCAAGAATATTTTTCATAGTCGATATTATAAATAAGAGTACCTTTCAACACAGGGAGCGTATTAATGTATGGCAAGCATAATTGTTTCATGGCGCTATTAAAAACCAAGTTGTCCTTTAAACGGGCTAATGTTGGTCAGTCAAAGTATTGTTTCATATTCGATATTAAGAATTGCCTGATCAATAAAGGCGCCATCTTTTGGAATATACTGTACATTGGTCGATATTAAGAAATTAGAGTACCTTAAAATGGTAGCGATTAATGAACAGATCAATAATATTGGTTTATAGTCGATATTAACGAAATTAGAGTTCCTTTAACGGTAGTGCGATGTGTAATGAGTACGTCAAGTAGCTTAAGATATTTGGAGGATAATTGTTGGTATCTGTGTATTGTACGTTATTATTTCATCGAATGTGGCACCAAGGGGGTTTCACCGGTGGCACAGCCTGTTAAATCAAGTTTAGGTCCTGAGTTCCATATGCCTGTACGGAACCAAAACTTTTTTCGCTATTCTTTAGTTCTTTGCTAGTTATCAACCGACTGAATAACATGAAAAATTTAGCCATGATTTAAAAATTTTGTAACTTTGTAGACAAAATACAGTTTCAATTTTCCCTCATGAGTTTTATCAACTGCACTAGATAATTATTAATACAAAGATATGACCGGGAATGTTCCATTTCTTCAAAAGTTGACATATTTCTCAACAAAGAGACGCTAAGAACCTATGATACTGAAACCAATATTTTAATTCATAGTACTACTTATTCCCACAAAAGCTTTATAATCAATAGGAAATTTCAAATCTCGCACTCATTAATGCTAAACCGTTGTCTTTAGGTACATGTGATATCTGTACTCATTGAAAAAATCGGCACTTAATTGTTTACCCTAGTGTATGGCATTATTACATACTCTTTAATTAATCATGATGAGCTTTTATAGGAAATATAATTCTAACGTTTTGCAATTCTTCATTGCTTGTAGCACTTTTTTCAACTTTCTAAAAATTGTTTAAAGATACTTGCCATTAACATACCTATTTTAACTTTTATGGCACTTTAATATGGTCAGTCAAAGTTTCTAAAGTGGGTAGGGCTGAACAATAAAGTGACTTAATTTTTGAATCGTAAACGGTAAAATGGCTTTAAATTCTGCACACTACAGCTAACAGTATTTTGATCATTATACAATAGTCAAGTTTAATGTGTTTGGAATAGTGTCCATTAGACCGTCATGACCTTAATAGGTTTTTGCGTAATGAAGTAAAGATATGAAATAAGGCACTGCCTAGAATGGGGATTTATCCTTCCATGTGAACTTAAGAACTGACAAGAAAAGCTGTAATACTACGTAACACAGTGGGCCCGGAAACAAAGCTTTCATGTAAATATTATGAAATGGGAGATGCAAATAAACTTTACAGACTTGATAAAAGAGACAGAATAGATTTATATCATAGTTTCGTGTAAAGCAAATCCTTGACCATCTGGTTTGTGCATTTACAGTTTTGTAACTCTTTCTCCTATTCAGTGTATCATTTATGACTTAAAAAGAAACTTAAAACACATTCATGAAAAAGTTTTAAATATTCTTTATGCTCTTTCCGTTTTTTTCATCAGGATTTATTAGATTGTATATACGATCCCTGTTTTCATTCAGCATTAACTAAAACAAAATTAACACAGCAATATTATAAATATTCTACGCTATGTTACATTTAGGTGATGCTCAGAATATACAATACTATTCCTGCCTCTATCCTCACAAAATCGTTTGCAGTCAAAGTGTTTGCAAACAAAACAACGCACATTTTCGCGATTACTGAAAGATCTCGTTTTTTAAAAGTGCATACCGCCCAATAAGTTAACTTTGGCTACCTGTCACTTTATTGCTGTAGACCAGTCTGATAACACGAAATGTAAACCACTCTGATAAAAATAGAAAGTGCATCCCGACCAGTTAGTAAACTTTGGCTACATGTCACTATATTGCTCTGACATGACATGTCTGATTAAGACTTTCTGTGAATGTACAGTGATACTTCCATTCAATGTACAGTGATACTTCCATTCAAAAACAAACTGATGTGAGAATGTAAATTTTAATTTATAAAAATCGAGTCATAGTAACGTAATGGATCTACTTTACCCGATACCGGAAGATACAGGCATGTTTGGCCGATATCGGTTTTTATACTGGCCGATCAATAAATTAAAACTTTTCTATGCATATAAAATAATTTGACGTTTACATGGATAAACGATAGAAATATCAACTTTTTGACAATTTTAAAGCTACACAGTGGTTTAACATATTCATTAAATAAACGTAGCTTCCTAGGCGATTTTCATTCATTTCATAATTTTTTTTCAATGAACTATACACTACTTCACTTACATGTTACATTTTCAAACCACGTATTGCTGCTGCGGCCCGCAATAAGGGGAAAATTGTTGCTCTTACCCAAAGTCTGCATAGGACTGGCTTGAAGGAATTTCCCAATTACAATTAATAACGAATTCTGTTTAAGATATATGCCTGTCTTGAAAAACTTCGTTAGTACGACTATCATTATCTATTGTGAAATGTAATTAGAATCTAGGTTTATAGAGGTCACAGACTCATTATCAGCTCTATTTCATTCACTGACAATAAAACACATTTGCCAAAGTTTGAATAATCACCCACCTATCCTATATTTCTCGAATCTGACACCAAGTTTTGTAACTAATGTAAGTATTAAAAAGTCAATGATAGAAATGGTTCTAAGGTATCTTGCCACTTCTATGAAAGAAATAGCTACGTTGTTGTTGTATCAACAAAAACAAAGAGATGACAGGATTTACGTCAGAGTGCACGCACGATGGCAGTTATGTATCTACCTGACAAAGCGCTTGCATTTTAATCTCGATTTTTCAATAAAACTTTGTTAAGTATCTTACTCTCATTTTAGCTCAGCATTTTCAAAATTGCAGGTATGAAAATGAAATAAAGATATAAATTGAAAAAGGAAGACCGGAAATAGTAAACAAGCACCTGTTGCACCAAGCACCTGCCTTTTCCTTAAAAATATATTGAGACGCTTCGTGCCTATGGTTATTCTGTCAGTTTCTTATAATTCAAAGTTAACTTGACCAATTAAATAGAAAATTAAAAAAAGCTAATGGCGCCTACCATATTTTGCACAGCCGGAAGTCACCAAAAATAACTGCTTTAGTCAATGCAACTACAACTAAGACGATTAAGAAAATACGGGCGTTACCGTCTCGGGGATTTCCCTAGACCAGGAATTTTACTATGTATTAAGATACAGTTTTTTATACAAATTGGCTGCTTAAAGAGCATCCAATGTGTTATACCGCATGGGTAGGATGCATGAATATCATGGCTCTATAAGTTCACCTTACAGTAGAACCGTGTTTGGAATTCAAACCGTTTTTTGAGTTTTCATACAGATTCTTTTCGTTGTAATCAATGTTGATGAGAATGGATCCCGTGAGAAAAGTTGATGCTGAGAGAATAATTCATTCTTATATGACATGAAGTTTAAAGCTAAATATACTGTAACTGGACCAATAACCTTCAGCCTAACGTAAGGACAGACACAGAGACTTGGTCACAATAGCACAGGTGTTACAGTATTTCAGAACAGCCTTTAATTGCTGAATTCTGCAGCTGAAATGAAACAGAAGTTTAACAGTCATTACATGGGTATGAATAAATAGGGCGAATCTTGCAAGAGCGTGAGCATACAAAGTCTCGTAGAATATCAACAACCAAGTTGCCCTTTACGCACTGATTGGTCAATCAAAGTGACACAACTGATTGCCTGATTGATAAAGTTTTCATCTTTTCTGAACATGTTGAGTCGTTGACCGTATACTGTACATTAGCCTAATTCTGAAATACCAATATTTTATCTGTTACACAACAGATCAGAATTAGGATGAGCACACTCTTAACGTTGACCTAAATAGGTTCTTGCGTAATGTAGTAATATGAGAGGCCAGGAATTTCACTATGTCGTAAGATACAGTTTTTTTTATACAAATTGGCTGCAAGAGGAGGAGGCGAGGGGGGGGCGGGGGGGGGAGAGGGCGTGGCCGTACCGGTAGTTTGTTGGTGCATCGGGATTCTAGATATTCAAAAATACAGGTACATACATGTAACTTTTCAAAGAAAACAAACAGCTTTCGACATACATGTAGTAACTTTTCATCGCAAAGTTAAAACGGGGATTTGTTGAAGTACTGTGTTACTCTTCATTGTAACTACATATGTCGTGACTCTAAATGTAGGACAGATATATAACGATAATTGAAAACGTATAATGAACTATATCATGCACTATTCACGAGATCTTTATCAGACTTAATTGTTAAACAAAGAGCAATATGCAATGATGTTGAACATAATGTGTCTGAACTTTAACTTTAGCCATTCTAGTGCATTCAATTCATGTGTCTGACAACATACGTAAAGCTACAAGCTGTCTCTTGCTGTAGTTGCTTATCTTCAAACAAAGTAATTTTGGCGTCAAGGTCAAGGTTAGCGAAGGTCACAGTTAAGATCTACATGCAAAACTATCCAGGCCTGCATCAAACATCCGGTTCTCCAAGTGTTCCTTCTTTTCCTGGACATACTTAATGGACCAGAGTTTATTGTCTGTGAAATCAGATACTGACTGTTAATAGGTTAGGGGGCTTGATAGTAACACATTACATCAATGTAGCAATAGCGAATACTATTTAGTCTCTGACAACAACAGAAACAACAAGTGAATTCGTGCCATCTTTAAAAATAAAAGTCACTGTAGGCAGCATGTTCACCTCAACACTAGAGGTTCGATGTAGTTTGAAACAAAAAGTTGACGATGCACGACACATGTATTGGCACATTTGGACCCTAAAAGCTCACCTTGGCACCATGTGCCAGTAAAGCTAAAAACAAAATATGCCTCCTTTGAGACGTTTTCATTAAAAGGCAATTTAATCGTAGAATAGTGGTTGCCCTACATTTTTGTCTAATACAAATGTCTAAAAAATTAAAATGTTCCCTGTCTATTTGCTATAAACTTCTGACAGGTTATTCTATGTATCACTTTATCTTAATAGAGCCAGACTCTATAGACCTGTTTGCGCATGACGTCATAAAATGTAGTAAATAAAGTCTAAATGTAGGGCAAACACTAAGTCAGTTAGAGGCTAAAATAAAGAAATTTATCCAACATAGAAACGCAGGCGGTCGCTAGCGCTCCCTCCTCTGGGTTTCTATATTGAATAAATTTCTCTATTTAGCCTCTAACTATTACTTAAAATTCGATCTATAATAATGGAAACAATGCGACAAAAATAACATGTCCTCCACTTTCCTAAAATCGTAACTATTCGAATTTCACAAATGATTGTTCTTGTTCAGTTTCGCGAACTGCGTATTTCTTGCATATCGGATCAACATTTCCGGTGATTTTGCCCATGCCGGAAAAACCATTCTTGCATATCGGATCGGCATTTCCGGTGATTTTGCCCATGCCGGAAAAACCGGTCTGGCACCCCTCCTATGCCAGACGACTGTCGTGAATTACTTATGACGTAACGTTATAAACAATGTGATATCACTTTCCTAAACACAACGTCGGAAAATCGTGTGTTTTTCATGAAAATTCATCATTTTGATAAGTTTGCATTTAGAAATATACTCTAAAGTACAAGACGGTATGCAAGAGAAAGTTTCCATCATAAGACACTTGGCTCAGATGGAAATATCCGTCACTTCGGGTAACTGTTTTACGGGAACTCGGCAGAGCCTCGTTCCCGCCAATACAGTCACCCTCGGTGACGGATATTTCAATCCGAACCTCGTGCTCATGACAGAAACTATTAGTCTGGCATCCCTCCTATGCCAGACGACTCTCGAGAATTACTTATGACGTAACGTTATAAACATTGTGACGTCACTTTCGTAAACACAACGTCGGAATATCGTGTGTTTCTATGATAATTCATCTTTTTATAAGTTTGCATTTAGAAATCAAAGTGCAAAATGGTATGCAAGAAAAAGTTTCCATCATGAGACATTTAGTTGGAAATATCCGTCACCTCGGCTAATTGTTTTGCGGGAACTCGGTAGAGCCTGTTAAAACAGTTACCCTCGGTGACGGATATTTCGATCTGAACCTCGTGCTCATGACAGAACTAAAAGTCTTACCTTTAAAAGTCTCTCTTGTAACATCAACATGTCACGCCGATATTCAGAATGCTCCGTTGTTTTTTCAACACATTTTCTAGACTTTTACATCTGCTTTACAGGAATCACACACATTTCATTGGAGCTCACCTGTGACCTTTTAAAAGAACTGTTTCCGTTTGGGTGCAAGATTTTAAAATAAGTTTTGTTCTCTTCTAATTTTGGGTGGATTCATTGCGTAAGAAAGATTTTATTTAAAAAAAAAAAGTAAACTTTTATAAAGAAACGTCATTAAAGAGGCACTCCCTACATCTAGCATATTATATTCTCGAAACATGGATTATGTGTTCAATGAACGTAAAATGATAAATAAAAACAATTTCAAAGAAGAACCTATGGCGAAAAATGCCTCAATTTACCATCAATATAGAGGCGTTCTGTAATAAATCGCCTCCACCCATTCATTGTACAACAACAACTCTACATAGATTATTGAATGGTTTACGGTACTGCAGTATATTTTAAACCGCTGATTTTATCGATAATGACTGGGAATGCATAGCTAAAACTTTAAGGTTAAGTTATAATACTTCCAAAGATTATATTATTTATGTTTTGGAGGTTATTTAGTCGACATTAGTTATAGGGTGTGTCCCTATAAAGTCTTACGTCTAGACGTGGTCTTTTGAATTGAACAGTGCTTCAGAACTTTGTATCTGACACAACCCTTACTAGTTGCTATTTTGTCTAAATTTAAGAATTCATTTGGAATCTTCTTAAATTGTGCGGGCGGTACATTTGTGTCAGCCTCGGCGTTTTGGGCGTATTAGTCCATTTTTATATGTCCCCGAATAGAACCATGTTTAAGTTTGTTTAATTTTAGAACATAGTGTCGTTAATTCCGGTCTATATAATATGAAGTTTCCAATTGCTCGGCTTATAATACGATTGAGTGCAAATATCATATTAAATATCCGTTCAAATAGTTAACTTTAATCATAAAATTAATTCAACTGAAAGGAATAGACTGCAAACTTAAATATATTGGAGCAGATCGATTATTTCCGAGTCAGACATATTCAATGCATCAAATTTATTTGAGAGCTATATATTACATTTCATCAAATTACTCAATAACATTACTCTTGACACAACATTTTCGTGAACTTGGCAGTATGGCAGCGTAGCAACCTATATTTCTTTGCTGCATACACATTATTCCTTTTAGTGATGTGAATAAATGGAGTTCTCTTAAGTACATAGGGTCATCTGAAATGGGCCATATATCTGCATAAATTGATTTTACTGATAACTTGGTCCTTCATAATACAAAGCATCGCATTGACGCTTAATGTTACCGGAAATATTATAATTTAGAGGCGCTTAATAACAACTGCAACACCATTATAAATTGTCAATTTTTAGAGGTTTGTAATTTCTGCTATCTATGTTTTGAAAAGTCTAGTATCCTTTTAACTGAGTTAGTCCAATCGTGGCTATATGACAAAGGTAGGGAGTGACCTTTATCTAAACATGTACTTTCGAATTGAAAGGCATTTTAGAGCTTAGAAAGTTTTCATTTCTTGTTAAAAGGCTCGTTTTTTTTCGCCAAAAATTTTAAAGATCTCTTTAAATGCAATAAAACTGACCAAAGGACTGGGATGTTGACTGAAGAATTTAGTGATCATTTTCCTAAACCCCAGGTTCCGTGACTTGCATTTTCGCAGTTTCCGATCTTTAACATCCGGTTTCAATGTTTGTGTTTTTATGTTGGGTTACCATCAGATTTGACGACTAATGCAATGTTGTGATTCAGCAGACGTAATAGAATGTACATGAATTTACATGCCATAAAAAAGTAGCAATACTTACAAAAGAAAATACAAACAATATTGTTTTGCGATAGTCAAACATTGTATGATCCAAACATAGAACTTTGGAAAAGTTCGATGAATATCTTTCAATCTTAAAAGGATTTTGTCATTTTCTGCCATATATTGTCGTGTAAAGAGAGTTTGTTAGAATTCCTTTCCACGTTTGAAATGGAAATTTCTTTAACGCACAGACTTTTGGGATATTTTAAACATCTTAACTACGGTATTTGTTTTCATTCATTGATAAATTTTAAAGCAATCTGATGTGAAACGGAGTTACTATACCAATCATTCAATTACTTAAAATCTCATAGACTATAAATAGCAATGTTGCAATATTGTATATTATCTAATTTCATATGTTTAATTATCCTATTGAAACAAATATTCAAATTGAAGACCTGCATCTTGAATGGACAAAAATGTATGTTTACTGAAGTCTCCTGTAACTTCCGGTTTTATGACCTGTGATTTTGCAAAAAAAATTCCGGATAAAGTGAATAGTATTTCCTTAAAGTCTGGTGCTGTAAATTTCGCATCAAGTTCCAGAACTCTTGCCTGACATTAGACAAAATGACGACCCTTTTTGGGCTCAGAAAATCCTGGTTAATCGTTGTGTATAAATGGCTGTCTTAAAAACTATTGCATATTATGACTGTCGAATTTTTGCTGAAATAAAAACAACATCTTGCCGGTTTATATTTTCCCATTGATTGTATTCTGTACTAGTTTCAGGTTTTCTAAGTTCCTTTGCTTTATTCGTTTATATTTAAAGCAATTACAGGACAGGAATGTTACTATTTGTAACGCTTTGCATCGGGTAGGGATATCTAATTAAAACCAAATAAATATTTAAAAAACAATACCTTAATTATCAGTTTAAGTAATATCCCCTGCAGAGGCGACGGCCAGGGGCCGGGGCCAGGGCGGGCGAGATTGGGCGGTTAAAAGCTGGGGAATGCTTGTGTTTATTACAACAATTCTAATGCTGATATCAACTTTTTGTACAATTATTAATTTTGAACTATAAGTGAGTATTATTTGTATTTTATACAGACAATTACTTCATTATTATCAGTATTTTCTATGAAGTTGATGTTCAAATGCAATTGTATTTGTACTATACATGTACATTGAGTGAGTAAAATTCTGAAAATTGTATCACTTTGAGTTAAGATACATTCCATATCCTCTCAAAACAAATATTTTGTTTTCTTTTTACTACTTCTATCTAAAACTTGAAATGTTTATGCATATACAAACTAGATACATTATGTACATGTACCACTGAAAAAAGAAATTCCGACAGACCTATACCACAACAGTGTGACTGGCAACAGACCTGTATCACCACTCTGGCTGATGAAATATGAAAAAAATCACTAATAGAACACAGTATTTCGTTAATATTTATTAATTGAGTTAGCATTAAGTAAAAATAAATTCTACCATTAAAGGATCAAATGTAAACGTCTCAAGACGTTTTCTTTAAATCAAGTTTTGTCCCCTGAGAATATTGTTGATTTTACGCGACGAAATCTCGGTCCATCCTTTTGTAAACTACTGCACATTTTATCTTGTTTCCTTGATATGTTAGATTTTGTGTAAAAAGAAAGGTGCAAAAATAACACATGCTCAAGTGACTGCAAAAATAATATGGAAAACATACTTAGCAGAAAAGAAAGATGTAATGGAAGTTTAATCAAGTGTTTCTAACGTTGGGCATACTCGCACATACTTGCCTTTGGCTTGGAATATATTATTGTCCTTTGTAGGATAAAAAAATTAGCTCTTGCTTTAAGTAATGCACTTTTTTTTTGCTTTTAAAAACAGTTGAATTCGTTTCCTATCATGTAAGTAACGCAATATAGATCTAGAATGTGTTCATATTTTTTTATTTCCAACGTACAATGTACTACAGTAGTTGTTGATTATGTTTCCCATGGTCCGATCGCATAATGTTGGAACAGATCGGTGGTCTCCATCTACACTTAAATATATGCATGTGTCGTCTGAAACCTGCTGTAAGTTCAAAAGACGAATATTTCATTTCACTCCCACTTTGCTGTCTCTAAAGAAATAGTCTCTCCCACGCAGACGGCTTGGTTATTCTAAATCATACACCCAGACTGTCGTTCTATACGATGATATATGCTTTCGTTCATTGATAAAAGTTGACACTTAATTCCACTCACTCTGTATGGAAATTGTCTCTACACTTTTATTTAAAAAAAGACAGTGTGATTCTCCACAATTGATATTAGCCATGGTATCATTCATCTATCTAACGTTCATTCATTTTGTTTCGGCGCCGGCGTAGTAGGACCGGTTTCACAATTTCGGTCAAATTGTTTTATCGGCAGATCAGATTGCAAGATCGATATGCTGCTAATTTTGTTTTACCAATATGGGCTTGTTTTATAGGCTTGTCATTGATTGAATGTATGTTGAGTTTTCAAGGGAAGACTAAAATAAGAAAGAGCTTATACTCGGATTCAAGGTACGCTTACAGCCTTTGGGTGTATCAGAACATGTATAAATAACAAATTTTATGGGTATACTAGATTTTGTTTAATAAAATTTAGCACATCTTAAACAAGAAATGCCTTTAAAATGAGCCGAGTCACCGCCAAAAAAGGTTACTAGTATCTGAGACCCGCACCGGCTGCCAGTGACACTGATACGTAGTCTAAAAACAATACGTAGAAGCGTATGAATTTACGCACTCATCCCAAAAAAGTGGTTTGTTCTGACGTTATATACAGGGATATCAACTTAAAATATCCCGATCCCCGGAATTTGTTAATTCAGAAAAATCGACCAGACCCTGTCACTTCATGCAATTTTTGTATTTTCAACTTTTACAGGCGGTCATTTGAGTATATTCATAAACATGATCATGTATATTTAGATGGGCAGTTACATCATTTAGAAATGAAGCGATCACATGCTTAAGAGGGTACAAATTCCTTTTACTCGTAACATTTAATGGGTCCAAAGAGCAGACAAAATCCCAGCTTATTCAGCAACGCCATAAAAAAGTCATGTTTATTAGATGCAGTAAATAAACATCTTAGTACTAAGCGCATATACCGCCTCCATGGCGGAGTGGTAAGAGTCTCACTTTGGTAACAACTCATAGATTGAGGGTCAGTGATTAGAGCCCGCTGTCGACCATACAAGAAAGACAGATGGTAGTTCCTTACGAATAATTGACGTCGAAAACTGTTTCATCACAAGAACGATCAGTATTAAGCAATCTGACCTCTTAGCTTTGGAATAACTCTGCACAATGAAGAACGATTAAGATGTGTTCAGATTTGAAAGACGTGTTTATAAATGTTTCCTTTTAAATTTTGACTCGTCTTTAATACACTTGAAACGCACTGCGTGAAGAGAAATTATGTCAAACGTAATCTCATATAATAATACATTGTATCACTTCCTATAACTAACTTTAATAAATCTTTATGTTATTAATTTCAAATTTATAGATGTTTAATTTTATCTTTCGTTATAAACATAAAACTGTCTCAATAAAGACCTACAATATCTTATATACACTTTATGTACAGGATGCCTCTATTCAAGAATTTTTGTAGGCTACCATTTGTATTTAAAAAAAGCATCTGTCATATTTTCTAAGAAGTCCTTGAAAGCTTTCCATCGTGATGATGATAAATCAACTGAAGCGTGATTTTCAATTTTGTACGATGACATAAACATTAAAAACAACTGTCATTTCTTAGGGTTCATGACAGTAATAAGTTGTGTTATTTCAACTATAATGTCATAACTAACAACTCTCAATTTCATCTTAATATTAAACGTACAAGTCATTGTCTCTCTAAATGTATTTAGGATATCCTTGAATCAGATGAATGCCGTTTATATTTCATATTAGATATTTCTTTCAGAGCGTACCAATTAAACACAGTCCAGCACCCGAGAAGTGTTTAGAAATAATATCAGCTCCTTACATTCGTGTTATGAAAGGCAGAAAACTTTTCGGGATATTCTGATGTCAACATGTCAGAGATAGAATATGTTGCGGTAGTTTTTCTGGCCTGGCCTGATATAAAAATTAATGTACAGGGTGTCCCTATTTAGATACTTATGTATGCGACAACTTTCTGGCATTGCTAGATCACTTTTGCTGAGTAGTTTTGCCTCGCTTAAAGCAATGCAGTATGTGAGTAAACGTCTACAATGACTTATACCGTGTAGACGCACCATTTTACTATTATATTCATGTTTGTGATATCACCTATTTGAACAGGTGATATATTTTTTGCATCCATGAATGTATGATACCACCTTTTTGAACAGATGATATCAACTTTTTGATACCGCCTATTGCGCCCTTGAATATATGATAGCACCTTTTGAACATGTGGTTGTCAAGTATTACGTTGAATTGGTGTTATCACCTATTCGAAATGGTAGTGCATTGTATCGTCAATTTGAACTAAAAATATGACATATTCCCTTTGAGTAGGTGATAACATCTGTTTTAATTGGTGATATCACCTATTCGTATTAGTGAAATCACCTATATCACAAAAGCGCATTGAATTGTAAAACGGCGCCCCATAGAAATGTTATCTTCAAGGAAATGTGGATCTGAATAAATACAAGACAAATTTTGATGCAAAGCATCAAAGGCGCTGCGCATGTTTTTGAAACATGATTTAAAGGAATCAGAGTCATTTTAGAATATCAGTAAACAACCTATCAACGGGAAAAACCAAATACATTATGTTATTTGTAACTGTTATCATAATAAGTAAAAAAACACATTTACTACAGTTTAACAAAAAAATAAACGAATCATAAAACAACCTTCTGTATAATGGTACGATGACGCCCATTAAACAAGGCTACAGCTCGTGGTCAGTAGACGCTTTTCGACGCAGACGAAACCCACGTGATTAATTTTGTCTTTACTATTGGTCAGTTGTTAGCGATGCTTTACATAACTTTCATTGAGACCCCATGTATCGCATAGTTAGTTGAACGGTCCTACATTTTACTTTAGTATGTAGTAATTAAAATAGGTTTTCATTAATTATTCACGTTGACAACATATGTATTTAAACTTCAAAATGTTTAGAGTTAGCAAAACAACTATTGAGACGTTTTTTCTGAACTTTGATGAATCTGGCCGTAGGGTCCGTAAACAAAGCAATAAAAAAACCGTAACCTTCAAGTTTGTGGAAAAGTTATTAAATATCCTATGAATATGTCAAAAGTTTTGAATTAACGGTCGAAGACGTATGCATCTGGTATAGTATTGTTTGTAATCAGTTAATACTATTTATTTATTCATTATAGGGAGTTTGTTCACACATAATACATAGTTTTTAATTACAATAATAATGTTGGCTACTCCCTATTCGATTATGCAACCCCATGGTACAAAATTAAAACCTATTCAATACTGGCACTGTGCTTCCGCACAGCGCCAATGAACGCTCTGTGATAACACTGTATATTTTATTTTATAAAATGTATTTCTATGATACTTTGAAATTAACTGGCAGGTGAATTTCAGTTTTTTTGTACGGTGACGTAAACGATAGAAAAAACTGTTATTTCTAAGATTTTTTGCTATAAAAGTTTTGTTAGGTCAATGAGTATGTCGTAAATTAACCCTTAATTTAATTTAAAAGATAAACTTGCGATTTTTCGTCACACTTTTTTGCCAATTTGCTAAAGAAATTAGAATCATGAAGAAGGTGAAAAACGTTTATTTTGTTCACCATCTAACTTTATGCTTGAAGTTTCCACAACGCATGAGGTTGTAAAGTAAAATTGACTTACATTTTATGACAGACGGTAATACAACCTAGAACTCTGGATTAGAAGGGACTCTAAAGCACATTTGATGTCAAAACGACGTCAAATGCAAGAAAACGACAGGCAGAGTGGCAACTAACAGATGATTGGCGGTATATCAACTCTGAATTGCAGACGAAAACGCGTGTTAGAAGAATTCTTACAAGACCCGCAACCTTTCCTTTATACATATAATGAAATGAGTCTGAAAATTTATATTGAAATAGATTTAGCTTTTGAGTAATATACCTGATCATATATCACGATTTAGAGTTCAGATATGTAGTAATCTAATCACGATGTTCGAAGATCTGAATGATTAAGTACGTAGCATCTGAACGTCAAATCGTGATATATGATCAGGTATATCACTCAAAGTACAATCTATTTCCATTCTAACACGTTGATTTGGGCAAAAAGAGTTCAAATGGGTACTATTAACTGCGCTAACATGAACTCGCTGCTATGAACTCGTAGCTTTCCGTGAAGTTCTGGCTGTTCCTTTTTTACTCCTCCATTAAAACGCTATTTGTCTAATTTTGTTGTTGCTGATAATTATGCAGGCTACAGGGACACATTTATAATTTCTTACTGATATTCTGAAAAGGAAACTGTGTTATTTCTCAAATTAAATAGCCTACAGAAATGAAATGACTGTCAGTCTCTATCAGATCAGGAATAACTGATTGGGAATTTAAGATCGCAAAATAAAAAAATGACGTACTATTTACTGCGGACCTGTAGGTCCGCCTATTTACGTTTTAAAAACACCATGCTTTTACATCAGACTTGCCGTGTGCATCTGTACGTGAAAATAAACAGCTCTACAATTTTCAACAATTTTTACATACGCGCGTGTAAAGGGATCAGCCTAATATGAATCAAAGGACTGAAAGTGCTGGAGGATCGATTGTCTCTGAACAACACAGTCTGCACACATACATGTGTAAATATCAGGACAACTCGGATTGTACACATCACATGTGTAAATATCAGGACACCCTTGCACGAGTAAAGTTATAAACTGGAGACACAACTGTCCACAAATTTTGACCTTTAACCATTTGTGTAAACTTTACTTTTGAGATAGGAACCCATGTGCTTACATTTTGCATTCAGTGACTATGTTCAACTACCCTATGAATTATTAAGCTGTGAATGGTAACTGAGAAATGGATTTTGACAAAACTGAACTGAAAATTCATAGTTTGAACAAATTTAAATGCCATTCAAAAGTTATGGGATACGAAAAGCTAAAAATTGATAAATCAATCTTTTGTTATCAATTGATTCAGTATATACCTATTGTAGAACAAGTACTTGCAGCTTACCTTAACTATCCCCGTGAGTAGTTCCAAAATACTGAAAATTGCAATATACCGGGTCCATTGCGCACACCTAGTCATTACCAGCCTTTCTACCATACTGTTTTAAATTTTCATAACTTGTATAAAACAACAACTGAATGTTTTAATAGCAGGCTATTATCTTTCATATTTAACATATACTAGACTCTAGCAGTATTTCGTAACAAGTAATAATGATGATGATTATGATGATTATTATGTTCCTATATAATGAATGTATGTATGAATGTACACGCCAAAATTTAGTGTAGCAAAAGAATCGTGGTAAAGTTTAGTTTAAACAATATTTATTCTCGAAAATACATAGTATATATACATACATAGTACAAAGGTGTAACAATATAACTGGAGTCTGAAAATAAGCTTTCAAAGAAAACTTATATTAATTCATTTTCCTACTTTGGTAAAGTTTGAAAGTTTTAGTTACAATTTATATTGAGTTAATATTTGTTCTTTGTAAATGACAGCATAATCCAGAGAAATGAATTTGATTTTCCCTTTAGATTATTGCATTTCTGTCTATATTTAAAAATCGTAGTTAAGACATGTAGATCTATGTGATTTCTTACAGTTATTCGTACCCAGGTACGAATCGACTTCGCCGAAATGCGGACATTTTCGTACCATTTTCGAACCACGCATTTACATAAAATACAACAATTACAACGTGTTTAAAGCATAAAAATATGTTGTCATATTTCAAAAAGACATCTACAAGTGCCTCTGTAGAGTTAATTTGCTGATAATTAAGTTTCAGTTTTATACCTTAACGCATGAAGGCGTATTTTAGACTAGTTTTTCGGAAAATCTTTAGAGACACTAAATGACAACTAGTCAGGCCGAGCACTTTTGATGATAGAGGCGTTGGCAAGTTACAAAAAAATCGTTGTTTTTTATGTTGAATTCCGAGTTTTGTAATTTAAAATTCAATAGTACCTAGTGGTTCGATAACGTATTACGATGTTCCGATAGTTTATGATCACAAACACAACATCGGATATATGACACATTATTCGGCCTGACTAGGTGTCTTTTAGTGTGTCCGGTCTGACTTAGAAAACTGTTCTGATCAAAACCGCGTAGGAAACTAGTTCTATACGGAACAGATACCTCGTTGAATTTTAGTAATGTTAATGCATTACATTTATTCCAATATCATAAAAAAAAAAGGATACAAGGTAATGCATTACAAATCTTTTTATTTCATTGAATATATAGAACTACTTTTCGGTCGTATTCGACAAAAAATTGTGTTAAGAGTTCGGCCGTAAGGGTCTGAAATACTCTGTTAACTTTGGATACGATTGAATAAATCCAATCGATCAAATAGATTCATTCCCATCATTATGTATATTTTCACAAATGTTAGAGATTTTTGGATTATTCTGCGACTATTGTCAACGATTACTACTAACGAATTATATTCTCAACATCCGTTCTTTTACGTCAAATTCCTTAATGACTGAACGTGTGACTGTAATGAAATAGTGCTCTCTTGTTAAAACATTATTATTATTATCAATTATCATTATCATTATTAATTGCAAGTAATGAGAATGATAATGTTGAATATTCTTTATCTTCTGGTAAAAAATGGTGAAACAATAAAACAGAAGACTTTACCCTTTACCCGCAAAAGTTACTCGTCAAGTTCAATATCTCCCTTAGGCAATATTCCAGTACAAGTTATGACCCTGCCCGTTATTTACGGATACTATCGAACCGTAGTAGTTTCCGTTACTCCTAAATACCCCAATACTTATCGATTGCCTGCTGATAGAGCGCTTGACACTTTTTCTGCCGCAAGAATACAAAATTCTGATTATAAGAGACAAAAAACAAAATTACCTTTCAGAAACAACTGGCGACAATGCAAACATGAATTCTAAATAACTGACAGTTTAGCAACCTCAAATTTCAGATAACATCCGGCAAAAGTGATTCCAAAATTCAACATAAAAAGAGGCGGTAAAGCAATCTGAAATTTCCAATAACAACAAGCAGAAATGTAAACCTGACTTACAGATAACAACCCGAAAAAAACAAGAATCCCAGACGAAAATATGTTGTAAAGCAAAGTTGAATTCTGTAAAGCAATAGCCAATAAAGACAAAAAATCGTCAAAATAGACAACAATGCTAACTGACTGAAAAGGAATTAGAATTCCAGATACAGAAACAGCCCGGACAGCCTTTAGCAAACTTCTAGATAAAAATATGGGGTAACCCCTATAAACGATTAAGAAAAGGCAGTGGAGCAAAGCTAAAAAGCAACAGACGGTAGGGAAGACCAGAATCCAAAACATTACATCCAGTAACTTAAAGGTAGTTCCGATTTCCATATAGCGACATGCAATAAAGCGGACCAAATTTCCATATATTGATAACGTAAGTAAATCAATCTAATTTTTAGTCCTGTTTGATATGTACTAATTGATTTTATTCTCGATTGCAAAACAAGTTCTTAACACTAAGATTAGTCGCTCTCGAGACTCATTTCAGATAGATTCAAACTCGAAGACAGAGAGAGAGAGAGAGAGAGACAGAGAGAGAGACAGAGAGACAGAGAGAGAGAGAGAGAGAGACAGAGAGAGCATTAAATATTAAGGGTCAAGATAAATGAACTCTCGACTACATGATTGTCTGCTACATTTGTAAGATAATCAGAGTTGTCTACCGTGTAACAGAGTTTTTTTTCTCTTCGGGGATGTTGTTTGAAGAGGTTGGACTGAATGTAGACGACGGAAATGACGTCATTAAACGTAATTGGTGACCTAGCGTATAACAAGGACGAGGAGTATAATATCTCAGGTCTTCTGCATGAAACAAACACTATCACATCTGTATACAAAATGAATTCAATTTCTAACAAGACGAATTAATTATACTGGATTAAGTGGTTTACGGAGAAAGTTTGAAGTGGCTAGTCACGCCGATGACTACTTGCGACTGGCGACTTCCTGTTTAGAAATCTTAACGACAAGCATTCCTGCTTCTGTTATCAAAGTCTTTCGCCTAAGTTGCCTTTGAAATGCAATGTTATTTCATCTAAAGATTATCGAAACTGAAAAAAAGAGATATAACGCATATTTATGTTTCGGTCTCGTATACAACATAGAAACTGTCGTTCAGCTCTTATGTATTATCATACACTGAATATAGCGATCTCTTGTATATCATTTATCATCTAAATAAAAGAAGAAAGCACTATTCATTCTATCATGAAGTGACTTCCGAAGCTTATTGATGTAGCATCTCAAGGTTTGCTTTATAAAACGTTAGGCAATCTTCCTAAAACGCAAAACATATATAGAAACTGGCTCCAGTCATGAGGTCGCATTTACATAAATGTTTCCCCTGATAGCCGATGAGTCATGCTGAAAATGTCTCTGGGACGAGGTTACTTATGCTTTATTGAAATCAAGTGTGATGGTAAAGGGTGACCTTCACAACAGGTTTTACAGACGTTAATGAATTTATGTCTCTTTTCTTTTAGCGTTTACATCACACGGACATGCAGCTCCGCTTCATGATTTGTGGGCTTGTCAGTGAAACTAAGGGCTGTATGCCAGCTTTTATTATAATTCAAGCATTGTCTGAGACAGCTACAATATTTACCGACATTAACAAGTGTTTTCCGAAGGAAGAAAAAACTACAAACATTACTGTATACGTGGAACTATTGGTCAGACGAGACCATAGACCCAAAAATCTGATCACTAGTGATCTTGCCTGTACTGCTATTCAGAATTACCATGAAGACATTAAGTGGTCAGGTGGCTGATTCACAGCATGAGGGCAATTTCCCATTTCCATCGATAAGCCCAAACCACAAACAAATCAAGATTTCTATTTGCAAAAATACCTAGGACTATAAATACGGCCTCTTGGTCATATTATTTGATTCAGTAGCAGGTTTAAGTCTGCTTTCATTTTATATGATAATTGTTTTCATTTTTAAACACAGTGGAGTTTCCTGTAATGATATAAAGTTTTAGATACCTTGTAAATACCATTCATACACATTTTTCTATTTGTGTGGGTTTTTTTGTCAGAAATCACCAAATTGACAATCAATTTTACAATCAAAAGAAAACAAGGGGGGGGGGGGGGGGGGGGGGGGGGGGGGGGGGGGGGGGGGGGGGAAAAATCATAATTACATCAAACAAAGGCATATAGAAAAACAATGAAACAAAACAATTCACTTTCAATATACCTCGAAAGATCCCCGCCCCATCCCCTACGCAAAAAGTTAAGAGAATCGCGCTTCCAGGATACGAAGTAAACTTAATTAATATCTTTCTAACTTCATAAAATTTCACTTATGAAAGAATTAATGACAAGATAAAGTTACACTTGTACTGTATTTGATTTCTTTAGAACGAAAGGGAAAACCCAGGAGAGAAACTTTGAAAACCGTGATTGAACTCATTATTGTCTATTATATTTCTAAGACCTGTTAAAAATCAATTATTTTACGTTTACCATCAAGCATGTCAATATAAGAAATTTTTGAAATTTGGCCTTGTACAAACACCTATCTTACTGAATCAAATTTATAATTGTAGAACCTTTTAAATAATCTATAGGTCACAGTTTCTTTTTATTTTAATAAAACTTGTTCAGAGTAGGAGCTTTGCTTACAGACCATCTTGATTTATGAGTCTTGAACAGAAGGGCAGACAAGTGTACATATTCTATAGCGATTAGGCCTTGCTGTGCTAAAATCAATTTGGTTTTCTAAAAAAATCAGAATGTAGCAATATGTTTATGATGTATGTAGAAATTGGACCATATCAAGCAAAATTCTTCCCTACTACGTTCATGTAGGAGAATGTGACAGTGACGTGAAAGATATATAAGTTACACAAAAAGTTTACACTCATTGCATAAAAAGTATGATCTCACAGCAAGAAAGGTTTAATTCGTATATTATCAAATGAATTGTTCACAAAAAACCAGACTCCTCTACGCATCAATGTCACATTATCATAAATAAACTGTACATACAAAAGTATTGACAAAACATGTTAACACTCTAAGGATCCATTTATTACCATGAAATATTGTAAATAAAATATGTAAACAGTCAACTCAGCGTCCGTCTATGTGTCCGTTTTGGCACTACTTCTCATCAACCACAGGTTATAACCATGATAACTAAGTAAGATTGAAACAAAATTCAATTTGTCCTTATGCTTTACTCAAATGAAGATATTTTTGTTTGCTGGTTTTGTGATGCATGTTTTCATGATAGATAAAATTCTCCAAAAAGCTTAATAAATGTTAGAATGTGAGTCATGGAAAATCATCTCGGTTTTACAAAATGTACAGATTAAACTGCTATCTACAGTGCTTTGAATTATCTGGCAAGCTTATTTGTAGTGGATTAGGTTGCTATTGATTGCAATATGATAAAGCTTTTTAGATTTTTGGAAATTCATGATTTTCACAGGAGGTTGTGAAAATAGTTTGATTGTGTAGGCCACTAGCCTGACGGATTTGAATATTCAAAGAAGAATCTATCAGGTTCTACAAACTCTTGAGGCGAGAGGTTTGTTTTTCGGAACACAGACCTAGATATTAAATTCATATTTTCAAAATTAAAAAAATTCTAAACAAAATACATGTGAAGACGTAGAAAACAGAGTTGATGGAAATATTTTTAGTGTTTGAACTAATTACTTGTTACAGTTCAAAACCAGATGAACTAATATTATTTTAAGTAAAAGTTGATTGTTATACATGTACTACATTGTTTTGAAGCGGCATGCAGTACTACTGGTTTACGATGCGTAATTCAGTTTCCTAAACTTTATTTACTGTTCTAAACTGTAAAATCCGTACAACTTTCTGTATTTAATTATGGTATTTTAAAATTGTAATACTAAATGAACACTGTGACAAGATTTCCTGATAAATTCATATAAAACATATTTCACAAAACAACATATTTTCATTCTCTAGGCATCAGTCTAATGTTTAGGTGAAATCAATCCACACTGACCACTGCTAAATGGCCATATGTTTCTGATAAGAGTTGTATCAATAAGCACCATGGACGTTTTAGTTCACCTTGGGTTATAATAAGATATCCTGCAGAGCAGTCATTTAGATAAACAGTTACCTTCTACTAGGGAATTCCTGGCAAATGTGGGCCTAAATTACAGAGGTGTGGTGGCGGTTTTAATTTCACTATATTGGCCACATCGCAGATAATTATTATCAAAGGGAGATAACTAATTATTAGACAGTTATGACCGCAGCTGCCGTATATGTGCATTTGTCTAATGGAATCCTCAAAATTCGAGTTATTCAATATCTATGTTTCATGCTAATAAAGTATAATTATGACAAAATAACAAAGCTTTTTTTCTTCTATTATTTCTTTCTTTGTGTACATGTATGCAAAACACACAGTGATTCACAAGAAATACTAGTTAGAATTTCAAATCAAATATAAATTTGTCATTTACAAACGTATTCAAAAGACAAACGTTCTCAATAAACCGTAGCTAACCTGTCTGAAATACAGTTGTTGGAAATAAAAGGTGCTAAAGGTTGGGGGTAATTGCGACACAGTTTATGCTAAAAATAGTAAAACATAATTGTCTATATAATTTAGGTTTAAAGGCAGATGCGACCAGCATGAATTTGGACAAATTTAATTTGTTTTACAGTTGTCTTACTTTCTGGTGATTGCCTTGAAAACAATCCTATGAAATAGTTAGTCTTAATATAAACTTGTACCAGCTGCTTTCATTGTATCGGTACCGTGATGTACGAGACAATTCATCATAAAACTATATAGGAAGTTGCGTGCAATATCTTTCACATAGATCTAGTAACGATAAGAACATTTTAAGATAAGAGAACCCCTTACCTGTATATGAATGTGTGGCCAAACTATCGTCAACATTTTATAACGTTACATGTAATGATAAGGCAGAAATAATTAAATATTTAGGAATATTTTCTCAAGATGTCGTATACAAGACACTATTCGAGCACAAAAGTAACGTGTGATGTTATAACGAGATAAAAATACTCCAGAATATTTGTAAATATTGGACTAAGTCGTTAGTAGTCAAGAAAACGTGTGTTAGTAAGCGGAAACAAAATCTTAATATTACAGTTTTTAAGAAAATAAAGTTTTTCTACATGTATTGTTGTCGGAGCAGGTAAAGAAAATGTATACCGCAAGA
The DNA here is from genome assembly GCA_022818135.1 of Saxidomus purpurata. Lineage (NCBI taxonomy): Eukaryota > Metazoa > Mollusca > Bivalvia > Venerida > Veneridae > Saxidomus > Saxidomus purpurata. Next base: position 24,877,040 of record JAFMSR010000013.1, read on the forward strand.
ATATGCCAATTTTGTTAAGCTAAAGTCATCCTTTGATATGATGCGAAGGACAACGATTGCGTTGAACTTACACAGATACAATAATCGAAAAATACAGTACCTTCTTGTCATATGCTTCTGTAGCCTCTTCATCTATTTCTTTTTCGCGCTCCAGAAAGATGAGATTGTTCTAGGCAACGGTGACGTCATTGATCTCTCGGACTACATACCGTTTGAGCCGGTGCTTGCTGAGGACTTTCCTACAATAGGTAGCACGTTGCCAAGGATACCCAAAATAATTCATCAAACCTGGAAGGATGTGTACGTGCCAATGGAATTCCATGCAAATGTTCGATCTTTTGTGGAGCAAAACACAGACTACCAGTACTACTTTTGGACCGATGCCTCGGCCAGACAACTTATCATGGAGAAACATCCAGAGCTGCTGTACACGTTTGATAATTACGTTGAGCCAGTAAGAAAAGCAGATATGCTCAGGTAATTTTAACATTTAAATTGTTGGTAATCCGCTACATTCAGTCGTTCTCATGGTATCTAAAATACTGCGGTGCCAGTTAGTAATTCGATATGGAACAAAATCAATAGTAAATCGCGGCAGCATGTCGGCCTCCCTAACGTTGAACGTTGCACTGTAACCGTTTTGTTTAAAGAATCGTTCTTATGGATCTATAAATATGTTAACAGTTTGCGGACCCGTTTTTCACGAAAATCTGACAGCGAGTCCCAATGACATTGATCGCTTGATATGTTATACCAGGCAAACGCTTGAGATATCCGGTCCCTCAAAAAGTAGGAATGGTAAAAATATTCCTGTCTCATACCATTAAGTACAGTGGTTTTCTAGTTATGATGTATTCTGTTTACAGGTATATTGTACTGTACGAGTTTGGTGGTATCTACGCTGACCTAGATACCCTGTGTCTGCGACCTTTAGATCGTGTCCTCAACAAATTTTCATGTGTCATTTCGCCCGAGCCGTATGAACATTCTTCGCTGATATACAACACTAAATTCATGGTAACAAATTCCATCATGTTTTGCCAACAACACCATCCATTTCTGCAACAATTAATGGACAACCTTCCAAGTTTTAGTCACTTCAGTCAAGACATAGACGCGAGTGGACCAAATTATGTCACCTTACAGTTGAACATGTACAATAAGAAGGCCGGACACAAAATGACCGAATTGCATGACCATTATGTGTACATTCCATCAAGTCAGTTCTTCCAAAACCAGATTGATTCTGTTCGATTTAACGAGTTTAAAAGGATGTGTCGCCAGTTCAGTACTCTCAACACCATTGCCAGAAGTGGATGCGTCTCATTAAAGAGAAGGGGGCTGGTTCGCCGTGTAGGCAGATACGAATTTACAAGACACTCATTCTATCATACTGGATACAAATGGATACCATCTAGTAATGTTAAAATTTCTAACTTAGTTGAACGGGTTGTTATATACAAAACAGATTAAGGATTTTATTTATTGAAATACACAAATAACATGAAAAAAAAATTGTACGTTGTTTTTTTACCTAAGAATACAAGACTTGGAGGGTAACTAATAACTATCTTAGGTCACACAACGCTAACCTGACTTCCACTGCAGTTCCCTGCCTTTTATATTCCCATTGTTTCATCATTAGAAGGTATCTATCTATCTATCTTCCTGTACTGTCGAACCCTTTCAGTTGACAATACATAGAGGTAAAAATACTCAAGGACAACATTTTCGTCATAAGGTTTAATAACGTCGAGATTGATATTCAAGGATGGGTATTATTATGTTGCCCTCTCACTTACTTTAATTGGTTAATTAGACCGTTACCCTAGTTATGGGTACAGTATACAAGGCACTCAGAACTAAAACTGATCATCAAGTACTTGCCTTGGTATAGCATTTTAATTACCAGTCATCTCCATACCAGACACTCCAGACTAATGACCCTTGTATTGCAAATGTTTCATGACCACTCTAACTCAAGATCTGACAACCATAAAACCTGGTTACACAACTAATTTGCTTTGCGGTTACTATTTTAGCCACTAAAATGGCTTTCTGGGAAATTATAACTTTGCATGTTTGATAAACTAACAAAGGCCAAAAAGGGCCTGTATCCCTCTACTGGACTGTTCTGAGTAAGTTTTGTGAAAATCAGTAATGTTATCAATGAAAAGCTAAAAGGTCATTGTGTCCTTGACCCACTGACCCCCAAAACAGTAGGGATTATCTACTAAGTAAGTCCAATCATCCTCTGAAGTTTCAAGACTGTTGTTGATACATGTAGTTAGATCTTAAAATATTGAGAGGAAATGATTTTCCAAGTTTGGGTCACTGTGTCTTTGACCTTTGACCCCTAAAACAATAGAGATCATCTAAAGGTTGCAGGCAACTTTCTGAGCAAGTTTCATGAAAGTCAAATGAAAATTGTGTCCTGTAGTGTTATTAAGAACCTTTGACCCATTGACCAAAAACCAAAAAGGGATCATTTACAGGCTGCAGGCAACCTTCTGTGCAATTTGATGAAAGTTGAGTGAAAATTGTGACCTACATAGTTATCAAGCAGAAGCTAAGATAAGTAACTGCAACCTTGACCTTTGATCCCAAATACAATAGGGATCATCTGCATGTTGCAAGCAATCTTCTGAGCCAGTTTGATGAAAGTTGAATGAAAATTTTGAGTGTTATCATGGAAATGTGAACAGATGTCACTGTGACCTTAACCTTTGATTCACTGACCCCTAAAACCATAGATATCATTTATAGGTTGCAGGCAACCTTATGAGCAAGTTTCATAAAAGTCAAATGAAAATTGTGACCAGTAGTGTTATCAAGAAAATGTTTACAGTCAGACAGACGGTTGAACCATGGACAAACATTGTCCAGTAGAGCTAAACATTATTTACACACAAAAAAATCAAATAAAAAATTATGCAAGTCAAAAATATAATAGGGTTATTAGTATAGTAATGTGATTCAGGATGCCAGACTTACTCAAGTTGTGCGTTGGATCTTACGAGTCCGTAGCACGAGTATGATCCGACCTCAATGAGAGCTAATCCGGCTTATGGATCACATTACTATACTAATAACCCTTTTATTATATACCTTTTGGCACTTGTCTAAGCGAATAAACTAAATTAAAAGACATTTTAAGCTTAAAATTGAAGAAAAACTTTTTTAGCGCGAAATATACGTAGTGTGCAACATCATTTTATTGACGTCATCCTATAAACAAGTGGTAACGGCCCAGTCAAAAGCGACGTTATTAACGTCATGTGTATTTTAGGGCCAATTGAATGCACTCTTACAAATAATGTTGTACACGTACATACAATACGGATTTATTTTTCTGTCAGGCCGTATTTGATGGTTGAATAAAGGCTGTATTTTGAAAGAATATTTATAGGCATATAATAAATAGCAATTCGCTTAATTCTAGACCATCCCCTGTATTATATTTTACTGGCAACATCTGCTCATTGATGTCTTAAAATATCAACTCAGGTTCAAAACACAAATGGTAAAAAAAAAAACACTTGGAAATAACTTATATCCTTAACCTTTAAATTGACATTTTATAAAATGAGAATGTAATTTTAGTAGTACAATAAAACAAGTTAATGGAGAAATGGCTATAAAAAAATAATGAAATTGCCTGGTATTATGACACCTGTTAATGTAATTCTTAGGAGATTGAATGAGCGCTATCATAATGGATTTAAATTTTTATGTTGCTCTAATATTACCAACAGAATGTCTTGCCGGTGACATTGAATGTATTTTGTACAAAAACATTGACCGAATTTTGTACGAGACTACAAGCTGTAAATATTGCGCAGTACTTTTCGGCGATGCCTTATAAGCTCACTTTTGCCTCGAATATGAGGCGCAGAATTTGAAACCTCTTCTTCAGACCTTGTTTTGAAACAGACACTCCCATTGGACAATATGATATTGATCAGATTGAAAAGAAAACACTTCGCTCGTGCATACCTTCTTTTGTCAGTAATGTTAAATTTTGTACATGAAATATAGCCATATGAATTAAAGGGTAGGACGTGACCTCTTAACCAGATTGATTTAACGTTTAAAATCAGTTTAGTCTCAACCGGAATCTATTCAAAGTTGCAATTCAGTTTAGACTACCCGAATCTGTTCAAAGTTGCAATTCAGTTTAGATCAGTTTACACCTTTGTCGAAGCTTCAACCAGAAATAGAAATTATCAGGATTAATTAGTTTACTAAATTGTACCTGGTTAACAAGTGGCATTTTATGTTAGTTTTCATTTAATTATGGCATATGGAAACTATTAATCAGTATGTAGTAAGCAAATTAGATTCTAAAGACTTTGACATACATGTACATGTAAATACTTCAAAATGTATACAGTCTTTGAACATTGTAAATGGAGTGGATACTGAGTTTGAAGACACAAAACAAGCTCATTTTATAAATTAAATGAACTCTGTAGGATTTATCAGCAATTATCACAGGACTAGAGTAAATGTCCATTAAGTTAAGGGTTCTCTAAATTCCTGGTATCAGCACACTACAGTGCTCGAAATGAAGTATCAGGTATGCCTAGTTGTTTGGTTTTGATTGGTGGATTCTGTCAAAGCTGATCAATATTGGGGACCGCATTTAGGGATTTTGTATCAAAAAGTTTTCTTTATATTACAGTTTAAAACAATTTTGTCTTCGATGTCATACAATAAATTAGTTAAAGCATATTAAACTCAGACTTTACCAACTGATAACAGGGTATGGGGAAACGGAGTAATAAATGGAAAAAATAATGGCTTTGTCTTCATTTTCTTTCATGTACAGTCAAACTTGCCCATGCGACCACTTGTATTAAGCAACCTTTGTCTGAAGCCACTGCTTTTGAATCCCCCCCATTGTTTTTACACCGTCTTACTATTGCATTAAGCGACTTTCGTCTAACACAACCAGTGACCAGTAATCAGTGACCTATTTTCAGTCATTTGTTCGTATTAGGCTATTAGGCGACCATTTATGTGCAAACAGATCATTTCTATGGAAACTGACCACATTTAACGTCCCAATTAGGCACAGTGGTGTCAAAGCTCATAAGGATTATAGTCCATCCTTATGTCCGCAGGTGTTAATTTCCATTTGACATAATAACGATTTTTAAGGGCAACAGTTACCATCTCTGGTGATGCTTTGTATTTAGAGACCATTTTATTAAGCAACAGGTTTTGGCCTTTCCCTTGGGCGGTCTCTAAATACAAGTTTGACTGTATAACTTATTTTTTGCCAGATACCTGTTACCAGCTGGTAACGTCCTCTTTTGCAAACTTTAACTTATACATGAGTAGCTGATTAGGCCGATATGCTATGAGCTTGCAGATGTGGTTTGATTAATACATTTACATCCAACTGTTTTTAAAGATATCTGACAGAGCAATATAATTATTTTACAAGCAACAAATCTAAAGCTCGAGCAAAGGATATCCATTTCACTATGTTTAATTATAAGATGCTCAGCACAACAAACAGCATACTAAGTGACATAAGCTATAAGACTACCATGGAAACTCCCAATTTAATTCACATAGGGGCTATAAAAATGTGTCCTTTATTGATCAGAAACTAAGGTCTAAATAGTTTCTTATTAAATTCCTATTAACGCAAGAATTAGGCTCCAATACCTTCATTTTCAAGCCGTAATATTAGTTTTTCCAAACCACTACAATTTAACCCATAAAGTTTGAAGACAATGGGCTTTTGTAATTGAGTGAATTGATTTTCAGTTGAGGTCATTATAACCTTGTCCTTTGACCTACTTATATCCTAGAGTCCACAAAAGTCATATTGTCACAAGAAAGTCAAGTTTCCTATTAATCTCAAGGACACATGTCAGAATTACTAAACAGAAACCAATTTATTTGTCATATTTTCCAATACTAGCCAGATCATTTGGTAGTGTTACAACTCAGGCACTTTCTCACATTGTACACTGTACACAATGCTTAATATCTATTCTGGTATTTGTATCAAATGTAATCTAAATATCTTCAATTTTTAGTTACTATCAAATGCAAATGCTTGGTGAACATACAAAACAGCACCCTGAAAAATAGTGCCACAACAGAAGGCAGGTTTTGCAACCTAAGAGAAGACAATACTTAGTAAGCTAATGAAAACAAACAGCTAAGAACATGACATTGTATTTTTTTCTTCAAACATAACAATTCATAATAACATTGATGACCTAATTTTGACAATATCCATGTATGTTGCATGTGTGTGGTTGTTATAAATATCTACTTCACATACCTACACAAAGTGACAAACTTATTTATTAATTCTAAAACAGACCTAATAAAACTAAAGCTATCACTAAATGTGATTAATACATGAGGAAGTTCGTAGTAACAGAATACCTTGGAAAAAAAAACTAAAATTGAGATATTGTTTTTGGCAATAACTCTGTAATTAGTCAAGATAGAGTTATGGTTCTTGTACACTGCACTTCCTCTCATTGTGCTGGACCATTGTATGAAGTTGTATTGCATTCCAACCAGTAGTTTTCAAGTTAAGCTCTGCGTCAAGGAACAGTAAAAATGGGCAATAACTCTGTAAATACTCAAGATAGAGTTATGGTTCTTGTACACTGCACTTCCTCTCATTGTGCTAGACCATTGTATGAAGTTGTATTGAATTCCAACCATTAGTTTTCAAGTAATGCTCCAGACAAGGAAAAGTAACAAAGGGCAATAACTCTGTAATGAGTCAAGAAAGAGTTATGGTTCCTGTGCACTGCACTTCCTCTCAAAGTACTTGACCATTGCATGAAGTTGTATTGAATTCCAACCAGTAGTTTTCAAGTTATGCTCCGGACAAAGAAAAGTAACAAAGGGCAATAACTCTGTAAATACTCAAGATAGAGTTATGGTTCTTGTACACTGCACTTCCTCTCATTGTGCTAGACAATTTTATGAAGTTGTATTGAATTCCAACCAGTAGTTTTCAAGTAATACTCCAGACAAGGAAAAGTAACAAAGGGCAATAACTCTGTAAATACTCAAGAAAGAGTTATGGTTCCTGTGCACTGCACTTCCTCTCAATGTACTTGACCATTGTATGAAGCTGTATTGAATTCCAAACAGTAGTTTTCAAGTTATGCTTCAGACAAGGAAATGTAACAAAGGGCAATAACTCTGTAATGAGTCAAGATGGAGTTATGGTCCTTGTGCACTGCACTTCCTCTTATTGTGCTTCATCATTGTATGAAGTTGTTTTGAATTCCAACCAGTAGTTTTCAAGTAATACTCCGGACAAGGAAAAGTAACAAAGGGCAATAACTCTGTAATGAGTCAAGATGGAGTTATGGTTCTTGTGCACTGCACTTCCTCTCAATGTGCTTGACCATTGTATGAAGTTGTATTGAATTCCAACTAGTAGTTTTCAAGTTATGCTCCGGACAAGGAAAATGCAACAGACCGCCCGACCGACCAACCACCGGGTGACTCCTATATACCCCTCCAAACTTCGTTTTGGGGGTATAATTAAAATTTAGTTTCAGCATATATAACCTATATTTCACCTGTATTGACTGAAAAGAACATTGATGAATGACCTGAACCCTTTCAGTTTAACACTGTGAGTTCTTCCACATTCTGCATTCAAGTTGCACTCAATAGGAAACCCATTCTTTCTGGCACAAAATAATCCATTCTGAACATAAAATCAGTGAAAAGAATGTCAAGCACATGTCAAGTGACACGGTCCATGAGATCTGATTGGTCGAAATATCTAGATATTAAACAGATGAATAAATTCAGAGGTGTCAGTCTCGGATCACTGCAACTATCCTGAAAGAACAACAAAATTCACTTTACATGGTATAAAACATAAAGAAACAAAGAAATATATGTATTTCAAGCAGCAAACATTGCAATTTATGTCACCTGGTACTCGTGGTAATTGTTAATAAAGTTCTGAAAGATATCAATGCAAGGAATCTACTGAGTAATTTTTGTGACGCTTCAACCATTGGTTCATGAGAAGACACCCATTAAAGATTTTTCTTTGTTTAAAAACAGTGGCCTGCCCCTGTGTGCAACAGACCATAACTATTTTCAATCTTTTGAAAGGGGTCACTGCAAGGATGCTACTGAACACGTTTGGTAACTCTCTTTCTATTGGTTCATGAGAAGAAGCCATTTAAATATTTTTCTGTATCTAGTAACACAGGTCCCTGTGTGAAGCAGACTGGAACTATTTCCAATTTTTCAAAGGTGTCAATGCAAGGATGCTACACAACAAGATTGGTAACGTTACTTCTATTGGTGCATGAGAAGAAGCCATTTAAAGATTTTTCTATTTTTAGAAACAGTAGCCCATGATTGCAGTGGACCTGAACCATTTCCAATTTTTGAAAGATCTTGTTGATAACAAAGGATGCTACAGAGCAAGTTTGTTAAAAATCTGACATGTAGTTTCAGAGAAACCCTTTAAATGAATTGTTGACAAAGAACAATTGATGCCAGACAACCTGGGGGTCATGATTTGAACAATCTTGGTAGACGTCCTCAAGAGGATACTTCTTGCCCAATATCTATGTCAATTACTTCAGGAGCAGTGCGTGTCACAAACTTGCCATAAAGAATGCCTTAATTTTGACCAAGTCAAGGGCCACAACTGTGGTGTTAGTGTTCCAATATAAAAACTAAAACAAATGTGCATAACTTCTCATCCCAATAAACATTTGTGTGAAGTTTGGTGACTCTAGGTCTATCAATAAAGGTGCAGTGCATGCCACAAGATTTTCGTCTTAATTTTGACTAAATCAAGGGCCATAACTCTGGTGTTACTAGTCTAATATAAAAGCTTAAACCCAGGTGCACAACCTTTCACTAATCCCAATAAACATTTGTTTCAAGTTTGGTGATTCTAGATCAATAACTAATAGAGCATTGTGAGGGACATACATTGTGTATGTACGGACGGACATACAAGAACAAATTTTTATATCCAAACCAATCCTGAAGATCAATAAACCACAGTATCTGCTCAATTTACAAAAAAAGGTGATGTATAAAATTTTGGTTCTGAGGCGTTTACAAGGTAACCTAGTGTTTTACTTAAAATGATAAAGTTTAAAACTCTTCCTAGGGAAAACCAAGGCAAATGTTTCAATCTACATGTATAAACACACATGTTGGGTACAAACAGTTAGGTCTTTAGAATATTCTCAAGGTTTTACTTTGTTTTGACCTGTTGACCTACTTTTTGACCATAAGTGACCCTATTTTAATTCAACAGAGATTTAGATAAAGCACCTTACCAATTTTCATGATGATTGGATACTAAATTTATGGTGATAATAGTAACTGATGATAGTGTTCAGGTAAGCAAATACAAATTGCCTTTCTCTAAACCTTCTTATGTGTTTATCTTTAATTAACTCAAAGCATTTCATATCAAAGCCGAAACACCGACTTTTGCAGATCTACGGAATCTTTCCACTTCTGAGAAACACACAAAACAAACATTATTTCAGCCACAACACAATGTCCCTACAACCTTGTAATTTAGAGCTGTTAGTTAACATCTGTGCCACATACTTTGGTTTCAATTAATTATTTCACTTATTAAAACCACAATATTCCTCAGAAAAGGCAATATATAAAGGTAGAACCATCACGCAGATTGGAGATAGAAAAGATTCCTGAATGATACAGAAAGGGTATATATCTCATATCCTCGACCTTTTCCTCTTCGGAAAAAAGTTGCGGCTAACTGCCCTTCAGTATTTTGCATGAATGTGAAGGTTCTGCCAATGGTTATTTATTTCATTTGCGGGCGATTTTCTCAATGACATTCATAGAAAATCTAAACTGCGCATATATGTTGGGTGATCTAAAGATAAGCGGACTGTCACCACATTTCTCTTACTATTCAAAATCTCAATTTGAATTTTTTCGTACAAATTAACTTCAAGATGTTGAACAAGACTTTGGTTGATGTGTAAGATCTTGTGTTCGCAATGTTGATGTTTTGTGTGGTGCTTTACTGTAGTTATCTGACATCGCAAACATAATTTTACAAAATATCAAAGTCAGACTCACATCTGTTAGAAAAATAGCCATATACGACAAATTGCACTGCACTGCTAAAAATGGCATTACTTACTTACTTAAATACTAAAACATGAGACGTGGTAAAACAGATGCCTCTCTTCAATAAGTATATGAGTGGTATCAGCACTGTTTCTTTTTGACGATGCATTAGCAGGGTAGTGATGGACATACATGTTAGTTTGTCGGAGGCGACATTGGTTTAAGCATTCACTGATGCTGACGAAAGTGACAGGCCAGTCACCCTCCATGAGATATACGTTCAGAGTAGGTGTAGTTATGGGACAGTATTTTGCATGTTAGTACTAGATGGGTGTTCAGTAGAACACTTGTGTCGCCCTTTGTCAGAATAACCAATAATTTGGTGACAAAATCTAAATACAAAAAGGGGCATAACTCTGTCAAATATGACCTTGACCAAAAATATTTGGTGGCATCATGACGCTTATGTCATAAGCAATACAATTTGAAAGTTTGATGAAGAAATCTTAAGGAATGGCAGTTATAGCCAACATTAAGTTTTCGTGACAAAATCTAAGTACAAAAAGGGGCATAACTCTGTCAAATATGACCTTGACCTACAAATTTTGGCGGCATCACAACCCTTTTGACATAAGCAATACAATTTGAAAGTTTGATCAAATAATCTTAAGAAATGGCAAAGTTATAGTAAAAATCTAAGTATAAAAAGGGGCATAACTCTGTCAAATATGACCTTGACCTACAAAATTTGGCAGCATCACAACCCTTATGCCATAAGCAATGCAATTTGAAAGTTAGATGAAGAAATCTAAGAAATGGCAAAGTTATAGCCAACGTTAAGTTTTCGTGACAAAATCCAAGTACAAAAAGGGGCATTACTCTGTCAAATATGACCTTGACCTACTAAATGTGGCGGCATCATGACCCTTTTGTCATAAGCAATACAATTGTAAAGTTTGATGAAGAAATCTTAAGAAATGGCAAAGTTATAGCCAACGTTAAGTTTGTGTGACGGACGGACGGACGGATGGACGGACAAAGAGATCCCTATGTATCGCCTTTTCTCCGAAAGGGCGACACAAAAACGGTGTGACATGGATAAATTCAGCATCAGATAGATTTTTTGCTTGTTAGTAAATAAGAAGGAAAGTGTATACTGCACGCAATGTCGGATAAAGTTGATGCTCCCTGCTTAACTGTGACAAGCTTGCTACTTTTGTATTAATCTTGAATAATTTATGTTTATTAAATAAATGAAATTATCATGGATGGTCAAATAGAGATTGAACATAGAGTTTTGTGATTTTCTATTGTCACAGTGCTACTACAAGCTATGCCATTGTTACAGTAATAGAAACTGTTTGGTCAATTCTTGTTTACCCCTCATTTACGAATTCCTAACAGATATATTATGAATATACATAACAAGGTTTTTGTCATTATTCTAGGGTAATTTGATAAGATATTTATGTAAATAACTGATCATAGTGTGGTATCCGTGACAGATTTTGCTTGTATCCGTGCCAGATTTTGCTTTTCTAACGGAACAAAACCATCGCTCTGAGGAATATTATGGCTTTAAGTTAACCTGGCGTCAAAAAAAAGGTATGAATATCACATTATCCCCTTACCAGTGATGCACGTAGTCTCGAACACGCTCTGGCTAGACTTCGAAGTAATGAACAGGCATCAGGTAGTAATGGTTTGTCTAAACATGCTAGCAAAGCATAGAACCAATATCCCTGTAAAATATACAATAAATACATACATAACAAAATTTGAACCAATCTCCCTGTAAAATATACACTTATTACGCACATTACAAAATTCGTTAAGCATAAACATGATAAATATGGTGAACATATGGTGACAACAACAGACAAAGATTAAACTTTTAATGCTGATACGCAGATACATGTACTTCGCCATTTTCAAACTGTAAATTTGATAAACAAGGCTTGCTGGTATAGATTTCTTGCAGGAAGGGATTAAGTTCCCTGTGGGGCTCTTCCCACAAGCACTGAGGGGTTAAATGACTCTACCATTCATTCAAAGAGACCTTAAAGAGGCCCTCCCTACAACTAGCATGTTATTTTCTCAAACGTTAAAAATGAACTAAATGCAGTGTTCCCACTCTCGTAAATTATTACGTAAATCACGCAAAAAAAAAAATATCGCGCATATAATTTTCACCATGTGCAAGATCGCACGCGTACAAAAATGCCCAGGACGAATAGGTTCTGCTGGAATCCTCCAGTATGTTCTAAAGATAGATCATGGAAATTATACTTTCTCAGCCAATCGATTGGCATAACTGCTGATGATTTACCATTGACATCATGAAATGTAGACGGGTTTCATATTTTAATGCTCTGGGAAATAATATTAGCACTTTAAAAGTGTGACCAATCTAATGATCCAGGATTCGTCTGCAAAAATGTCGCAGTCAAAGTATTGTGTTTGGCTTCATGGCGAACAAAATAAATGATGCCCAACAAAAGTGAAGAGTTGCCATCCACGAGTACTGACACAACTACGAGTAGAAAAGTTAAAAGTCGGAAAAAATACCCGAAACGATTTCAGAACAAGTGGTTGTCGCAGGTTGCAAAGATTTTTTTCAACGGTCAGCACTTGTCTATCTTATAATTTGCATACCCCCAAAAATTGAGATTTACCCCTACTTTTTGTGTCCAGGGGGTAAGTATACCCTTGAAAAAAATGCTGAGTAGGAACACTGTAAATGTATGTAAAATAATAAATAATTTGCTCAAGAAGAACATATATTGAGAAATGTCTCATTTACGCACAGTGTGCCAATACATTCACCTGTTACAATCATGGATATCAACCAAAAAATGATTAAACAAGCAAATTCAGTGAATTTATAATTTCAATCATTATGTATGCGCTAGTTTGAAGTTTGATAGATAGTCAGAAATTACACAGTCTACAATTTACTTTTTTGCTAGTAACCACTTGGTCACGGATAAACACGAAACGGAAAGTAAAACAGTCTTTACAGAGTTATCTCCCATAATAACAACATACAGCTAAAAGAAAAAGGAATGCATTTTTTCCTATTTTTATGACATGAAAAATTTAATCTTATAGCCACTGAACTGAAAAAGATATAAATTTAAGTATCTCGATAAGTATAAATTTCTGATAGTAATCTTATGTCGCAAAAATTAGTCTCACTATTTCCATTTTGAAGGCAAACAATTTTACAGGTTAGAATTTTTAAGTTGTTCACCTTCCAGACAGTGATTGCTGAGGAATGGCCAAGACATGAAGGCATATGAAATAGTATTCACAGGACAATAACTCCGTGAAAAATCATTCAACTGGAGCATGCTTTAATATGGGTACCTTCTCTTCATGGTGTAGCATTCTATAAAGTTTCATTGAATTCAAGTCAGTGGTCCCTGAGAAAAAGCCAGAAAAATTAAAATAGCTATCAAATTGGAATGCAATTATTGGTAGATATTCGAATATGCTAAATGAATATTCAAATGTCATCTTCAGTACTTGTCCTCATCGTCAGAAAATAGTGTTTTTTTAAGCTGTAGAAGGACTGGGTTTAAGTTAAGTAGCACACCTGTTTTTCTGTAAAACCAGTGGCTTCAAACCAGTTGAGATGATATTCTAGAACTTTGATTACAGTTGGTTGATTCATGGCAACCATCATACTCACTGAAAAACAGAATAATTTAGATGTAAACAGTAACAACAATAACACACATTTCATAGCATGAAATTTGACCACATAATCAGCCAGTGGTCTATGCCTCATAGATACTCCTTTCTACTCCTTTACTGATTGCCCCATACATACTCCTTTTAACGCCTCTACTGACTACCTCATAGATACTCCTTTCTACTCCTTTCAACATGGTCAGGTTTAAATGCCAGAAAATCAATAAAGTATAAAAACAATTTTTCTTACAAAAGCATTTTGGTGAAGTTTAATCCTAGTGCAATAAATATCTTTCACAAAAATTTGTAGTTACTATTTCGCTTCCGGTAGTGGTCAGTAATGGACGCATGTTTACATCGTGCGATAAAATTTTGTCAAAATTGAAGATAATTAAGTTTAAATCCGTCGTAGAAGTATGCAGACAGACTCTTACCAGCCTACAGGGAGTATTCCCCCTACCACTACTAGTTTTACGACCCAGAACTTATTTCAAAATCTGCAAAACCTGGACGAAAATGGTCAGCTCGGTCAAGGTGGTGACCACGTGTTCAATGGACAATGTGTTCAAAATAAAGACAAATTCGGCTGGTCTGTGCAACCTACCAAGAGGGGACGAAAAAGTACTGGAGGCGATAGTTTCACCACTAGCCTTGAAGAATACAAATCTTTGTCTCTTGAAGATAAACTTTCTGTCATGTACTCTGACATTCAGGTAAACAGAGTAAGAATGGAGGCTATTGAGTCCAAAATCGAACAGAGTCTTTTAATCAGTGCTAAAGTAATCAATATTGAGGACACTCTTTCCAGTTATGAACATAGGCTAAAATACTTAGAATATAAATCTCTTGATCAAGATACAAGGAATAGACGTTTCAATTTACTTTTTGGAGGTTTTAGTGAAGCCAGGGGAGAAAACTGTATGGAAGTGGTCAGTGACATGCTAGGCTTTTATTTACAAATTGAATGGCCAGTGCGTATTGAGAAAGCTTATAGGTTAGGTCCTTTTGTGCGAGGAAAGAAGCGTGCTATACTGGTTGCGTTCGAAAGTTACGGGGATGTCCGGGATATTCTGTCCAGGGCATGGCTATTGAAAGATACCCAATATAGCATAAATAAGGATTTTCCTGTAGAAATAGCAAACGCCCGCAAGGCGATCTGGCCTACTTTTAAAAACATTAGAGCTCGTAATCCTAATAGCAGAGTAGTGCTAGCATACCCAGCCAAGATAATCAAAGACAAAGTGACCGTGCTTGACAGGTTTCCAGATTGGGACTCCGTGTTGTCGCCTACCCGTAATGTAAACACAAATACAGCTGATCGTGCTATTTTTAGTGTGAAACCACAGCGTAGTGATACATTAGCCGAGCATGACTCATTGGGAAATGACAATGTAAACATATTGGTGCACAGTGTTAACCCATGCGGATCTCCCAGCCCAAACAGAATTCGCCACAGACACGTTTCACATCCCTCTCCAAACTCACAGCAGCGACGTGGGCAATCCAAATCGCCGTCGCCCCGCCGATCAGTGAACCGATCGCAGGATAATAGCAACCGAAATTACCAGCGCTGCCATGCACCAGAAAGACATACTCAACCTAATTCGAACATTACCCGCCCGTGGGACTCTCCGAGTCAAAGCCAGCCTCATGACCAAGAAGAGTCATGTGATATTAGTTGTAAAACATAGGACAGCAGGGGGAATTCTGATAGAGAATTAAAATTTGCTTGTTTGAATGTTAATGGTTTGAAAAGGCGGTTGGAATACCCAGAATTTGTTGATTTTATAAGTTTACATGATATTTTTTGTGTTGTAGAGACTCGCATAGATAACTCCGATATTGTAGATATTGATAACTTTACTTTCATCTCTAAAAATAGAGAGCAAAGCTATAAACGTAAATCTGGTGGAATAGGCATGTATATAAGGGAACCATTTAACAAATATGTTAAGGTAATACCAAATGATAATGAATATATATTGTGGTTGAGCTTTGATAAAAGGCTAACAAATACTGCCGAAAACATGATCATGGGTATTATTTACTTACCCCCGGAAAACTCTCGTTTTATTGATGATATTGATATTAACTCTTTCGAAAGTGAGATCATTACTACATGCAGTCAAAATAAGTACGTGTTTCTAGCTGGTGATGTCAATGGTAGAACCTCACAACTGTCAGATTTTTTGCCGTCTGATCCATTCTTAAATAACGTGTTTAGTATCGACCCAGAATCAAGGTCGCACTTTGATAAGTATACCGTTTTAGAAAATTTATCGATTCCATTGACGCGAATTTCGAAAGATAAAAAAACTAACACACATGGCCTAATGTTGATAGACCTATGTCGAAACAATAATCTTTTCATAGCAAACGGAAGATTAGATAAGGACAAAAATGTTGGAGAGTTTACTTTTAAAGAAAAATCAGTAATAGATTATCTAATTGCTAGTGTAGATAGTTTTGAATACATCACGAAGTTTGAAATTTCAGATACAGACGCCTTGTTCTCTGATGGCCATAGTGCGCTCCAGTGGTCCGTTAAATGTAACAAAAAATATGATAATACATGTACAAGTTCTGTAAACTGTAACCCTAACTGTAAAACGAAACCGAAGTGGCGCGATGGTAGTAATGAGTCTTTTTCACGCAACATTGATACAGATCATCTTAATTTTATAGAAAATTCTTTAATTTCACCACAAACAGAACTGTCTATTGAAAATGCTACAACCGAAATACAACATCTGTTCGAAAACGCGGCGAGTAGAACCTTTCCAAGTAATAATAAGACATACACAGGTAAATCTTTTAACAATAATACTGATAGGCCATGGTTCGGTCCAAAATGTTGTAAGGCGAGAAATAATTACCATAGCGCTAAATCAACATATCGTAATAATCACAACTCTGATAACAAATTACGATTAAAAAATGCAAGTAAACAACACAAGCGTACTATGAATTATTATATAGGTAAATATAAATTAGATAAAGCAAATAAACTACGACACATGCATTCGAATAACCCTAAACAATACTGGAATTTCTTGAAGAAATTAAAACCGAAAGTTAAAACTGCATCTCCGTCTATTGATGAATTTTATGAACATTTTAAGCAGATTAACTCCAATATACAAGAAAATGACGAATATGATGCCATTGTTGATAAAATTTTCATTGAAAATTCAAACCAGTTTCTAAATAGGCACATTACAGACGAAGAAATAGTGAAATGCATTAACAGCTTAAGTAATGGAAAAGCTTCAAGCCAAACCGACAACATTTTAAATGGGTATATAAAAAGCACTAAAACACTGATGCTTCCTATCTATAATCGTCTTTTTAACAGTATCTTAGACACAGGTTATATACCAAAACCCTGGCTCGAAGGCTCGATTATCCCTATCTTTAAAAACAAAGGTGACCCAAAGGCTTGTGGGTCATATAGACCAATTACGATATTATCATGCCTTGGCAAATTATTCACATCGATACTTAATCTCAGGCTAACGAGTTATGTAGAAAATTTCAATATACTGGAAGAAAACCAGGCCGGCTTCAGGGCCGGTTACTCTTGCTCAGACCACATCTTTACTTTGCATGCACTAATTGAAATTATGAAGAAGCGAAAGCTTAAACTTTTCTGTGCCTTCGTTGATTTTTCACAGTGTTTTGATAAGATTTGGCGCTTTGGACTATGGCATAAATTATTACAAAATTCTGTGAATGGTAAATTATTCCAAGTAATTTTCAATATGTACCAAAACATTAAGTCATGTGTACTGCATAACGGGTACAATCATCTTATTTCTTATCCGAAATTGGGGTTCGACAGGGAGAAAATTTAAGCCCGATCCTCTTTTCTTTTTACCTGAACGATTTGCAATCATATCTTGAGGCATACGGCGCCACCGGCATAAAGTTAAATGATCCGAATACCGAAGAAGTATGGCTTAAACTATTGTTACTTCTTTATGCAGACGACACCGTAATCGTTTCAAATAACCCGTCTGATTTCCAGAACTGCTTAGATATATTCTATAATTACTGCGACCAATGGAAATTAAGCATTAACAAAAATAAAACAAAAATCATTGTTTTCGGGCAAGAAATACTCGAACCTATAACTTTACCTTCGGGAATGACCTAATTGAAATAACTGATAATTATCATTATTTAGGAGTTACATTTGCGAGTAATGGTTCCTTTTTAAGAGCCAGGAAACACGTGTCCCAACAAGCTAACAAGGCTATGCATCTGCTGTTCACTAAATCCAACAATGCGGACTTGCCTGTTGATCTAACCATAAAGCTTTATGAACATACGGTTATACCTATCTTAACATATGGATCTGAAATATTCGGTTATGAAAATTTAGATATATTAGAAAAAGTTAACAATGTGTTTCTCAGAAAAATTACCAATGCCCGGAAAAGTACACCGCTTTATATGTTGTATGGTGAAACAGGAACCTTACCATTATCAATCACTGTAAAAACTAAAATGGTATCTTTTTGGTCTAGACTGCTATTAGGTAAAGAAAGTAAACTCTCACTGTTACTGTATAGATATATGTTAAAATTAAATAATCTTAATTTTAAATGGATCTCAAAAATTAAAGAAATTCTTGACACTGTTGGAAGAACAGACCTCTGGCTAAACCAACATGTATTAGTAAACAAAAGCACTCATAAAATAATAAAACAAACGCTAGTTGACCAATTCAAACAAAACTGGCATACTCAGATGCAGCAATCTAACAAAGGGTTAACCTATAACAGCTTCAAACAAAATCTTGAATATGAAAGGTACTTTAATGTTCTTTCTAGAACTGATTATTTGACTTTTTTTAAATTTCGATGTGGGAACAATCGGCTTCCAGTCGAATCCGGACGCTACGACGGTACCCCCTACCAAAATCGAACATGCCCACTGTGCGATAACGGCTCTATCGGAAACGAAAGGCACTATTTATTGAGTTGCCAGTTCTTCAGACCTCATAGAAACACGTACTTAAAAGACTTTAATTTAATTGATAATTATTACATCTTCCAAGAAATCTTACAGTGTCGTGATAAAAATAAACTTACTAACATTTGTAAATTTCTACGGACGATCTTTGCAAAACTTTAATTAATATGTTCTATGAATATAATGGTAATCAACATCCCTAATGTTGTTTTTTCGAATACAATGTATCTAATGAGTAACTCACAGTTTCGTTGATCACTATTTCACCAAATACTGTTTTCGGTAATCCTTGTGTTCAATTAAACTATTTTTGTTTTTTTTTATTGGTATAAAAATAGAACTGTACTGAAACAAACATGAGAATTGCATGCAAGGTCACGTTACTGAGGTATTTCATTCATAAATTACGCTATTTACACACTAATGCTAGTAATGAAAAGTAATCCGCAGCGAAAATAGTACCATCGGTGCTATTCTCTCTTTCTTATTATTAAAAGTTTGCTCTTTATATACATGAATAATAGAACTGGTATATATCTAACTTCTTATCCGTACATTGAAAATAATATGGCTGTACCACTCTGTTATACTAGTATTATATATGGCACATGGTTTTGCACGTTTGTTTGGTTGTTTTTTTTTGGTTATTTTGTAATCAAACCGTACAAATTGAAATATTCCCCCTGAGAGTATCTATTGCATGATCACTATTGGAAGCACTTGACATGCTTTTGATTATATACTAGTATTAGAAAATCCTCATGTAGTATTATATGTACCTTGAGTGAATAAACGATATTGTCTGTCTGTCTGTCTATTAGAAAGTTATTGGTAATTTACAGCTAAAGACAGGTAGAATTTTTCTAATTATCAAGGATTAGTTCTAATAGGATAATAACAGAGTTTTATGGAAAAAATGATAGCAGATATAATTTTCTACATGACTTGATTTTAACAATTTTCCCTTAGGGAATATGTGACAACCAATTAAATTGCTGAATTCCATAACATGTGTCAGAACAATATGGGATTAATGATTACATAATCAGGTGTGTATATTGACCAAAGCTGTCAAAACAAAGCAATTAGATGATCCTTGGCATCACTTTCAATGATCTCCAATCAAAGTGTTTTTATAAGCTGATTAAATTTCTTTTGATCATGTTTCTTATCAAAACATTAAATATTAATCAAATTTTATGACCCATGAATATCTGTTGATTTCATAACCCGAAAAAAATACAATGGATTGGTCAACATGATAATCCAATGAAAATTAAATATGATTAGAATACGCCCATTGTTTATATCCCTTTTCCTGTAATTTATAACCCTTCAGTTTGTGTTTGTGTTCTAAACTAGGTCAATCACACTTAGATCTCATTGGTCGCCGTGATTGGCCTACTATTTGGTAACCAATCAAATACAAACTTTGGCTATACTGGCTGGAAATTGCAGTCAGGTAAATTTCTCCTATTTTCTGGCTTCAAAATTTTATTTTTTAGGCATGACGGGAGACATGCCGGGGTCTCATCCAAATATCAAGCTAACATAAGTGCTCTTTTGGACGGACCTTGATAAAATTCTCATCAAAAGTTTGTGTTTGAACACCATGAGAGTTAGATTCTAAATTATTCTGTCTTCTTTCAATTACTTTTAAAAACACTCGGAAAGGAAATACATTTAGATTGAAAATGCCTAAATATGTTTAAAAATGTGAAATGACTGTTTTTAAGACTCACAATTCAAGAAATATTCATCACACAATTTTGAAATTTATACCATTAGAAAGAAAATTTTATCATGAAAAACTTTTGTATTGGTCAGTAAATGATTAAATGAAGTGTTAATAGAAAACAAATAGCTTGAATAACACAGGTACCTTTTTTGTATTTTTACCAATAACCTGTATGGGGATAGTGTACAGATAATGCTATTATCTACATAAGGAAAGTAACACTGATAAGGTTTAATGTGTATGAGGCATAGAGTTAAGACAGAACTGTTAGTGATTTGGAGATACATCATAATTCACACATGTATACATTCACTAAATTCGCCAGTCCTGTTGAAAGTGGTGCTTTTGCTTATAATTACCCTGTATGTGCCCTGCAACACTGACCGCTGTATCACATTATGCCTCATTTTTTGTGACTGTGTAAGATAGAATCACACTACAGTATATAAAGGTTCGTTATCAATCAGCATCATTAGCCCTGGTAACCATACATACATACGTATGTACGCGCGCACGCCCACACATTAATGTGAAATAAATGTAGCTATGACATGTTATTCAAATAAAAGCTGCAAGTTAATAAGGGTTACAGTGAATACTGTTACAACTTCTTGTACTTACCTAATGGTAGAATTCCTTCATATGTAGGAAATTCTGGTGTAGTAACTCTAGCCTTTTCACTTTCATTTATTTCTCTGTCTTGTTCCATGTTCATTTCCTCATCTGGGTCAGTGTTAATATTTCTGTTATCATCTTCTGTTTTAACTGCCGACTGTGACACTGGAGGGCTGTGTCCGAGTCTGTCTGGTGGTTTAATTCGGCCAAAACATAGCCTACACCAAGCCTCAACATCATTGGTATGTGGCTGAAATAGATACGATATTGCATACACTCACTTAGCTGATGATGTAACTTGTAATTTCTAAAGTAATTTATGTTTATAAATTATCTGAATTTATGCTTATCACTGGTTAACAACAAATTGTGGAGTGCCACATCACAAGGTGATAAAACCTGTTGGAAATCTTTGTACACCAACTTGGCAAGTACCAAGTTATAAAGATGGCATTTCCTGTTTAATCAATACACTTTTCATATATTAACTGGTTGATAAATATATCCACTGTAACAGAAATATAAATACATGTATAATTATGTTAATACCAGTATATCAAAGTTAGTGATTAACCTTTTTAAACAATGCTAGATGACAAAGATGTGGATCTAAACATATTGAGAACAGGGGGGTACCAGTGGGAACCAGATTCAACCAGAATCAAGTCAGGAAGACAGTAAATGTCAGGAGTAGTGACAATGTGGATCTCAAAGCAACCATGACAGTGCAAGCTGTGATATAATGCCCATGTAGTTATCATACAAGGAGACATGATAAGTAGATGGACTCGAACCCATGACCCTCAATCAGTGAGAGGTTACAGTGATATCAAGTTTGCTACACTAACCACTAGACCAGACTTGGTTTGTGTGATGTTATGAAGACACTAAAAGAAAGCAAATGGTGTCAGAAATTTTACAATTATGCAAAAGAAAATTTACATGTCATACCTCAATCACCTGCATGACCAATTTGTTTTTAATCAATTAAGTTGTGTTGGAAATACATTGTACGTAAGTTGTGTATCTATCTCTTTCAAAGTATTTTGTATTTATCTGGATTAGGTCTTAGGCCAGAATGCATTCCTTAGTCATGTTTTACTTTGCAAAACTCTATACCATAACTTCTTATCTCAACTCCAAAGAACAATACAACCCTATATATGTATATAAAGAACAGTACACATAGCATTATACATGTATTTGAATGACCTTGTGCATTGAAACTTCCAGAAGTGCAGATATAACGTTACAGAACACAGCCTACTGGAAGGTATATCGCAGAGCTCTATATTATAGTCCATCATCTAGCCCTTATTTGCAGTGAGTGGCCAGGATATAGAGCAGGTGTATCTTTACATAGACTAAGTGGGGATATTTCAAACATCAATACAATTTACTACTTAAAATTTTAATGTCACATTCTAATAATAATACAATATATTTTATCTTTCTGTACAACCTTGTGCTAAATACAACAATTCAAATTTAATGATTTGACCAAACGCATACCATTTAGAAGTATTTCCTGTTTCAAATATACTGGTGTACAATACAACTGTGTCATGTACATGTACTTCAGATTCTACCTTGCGCTCCAAATGATAAGTGCCCTTGGGCAAGTCACCTTATACTAGATGTATCTCCTTTCATCCACTTTTCTAGTATTTTTTAAATGGATACTAGTAATGAATGTTGTTAGCTCTTTCTCTGTAAGCGATTGGTTAATACAGTGTAATAGGACAAATTTCCAGAGCAAGTGATATTAGCTAACAGAACTTGAATCACAATAATCTATCAAATATTGAACTTACCACTGTTGGTAGCTTAGCAACTTTGAGTGTGGTTCTCTTAGCTTTGTATCTCGCAAGTTTCTGCAATACAAACCAACATAAAACCCAAAGTCTGATTACATTGTTTTGATAAAGGTAAGACATTTTAAGCATTCTTGAATATTTCTATGACTCTGAACATCAAAGCTGATAGTAAAT
Source organism: Saxidomus purpurata (assembly GCA_022818135.1). NCBI lineage: Eukaryota > Metazoa > Mollusca > Bivalvia > Venerida > Veneridae > Saxidomus > Saxidomus purpurata. Next base: position 24,900,152 of record JAFMSR010000013.1, read on the forward strand.
TATTTACATAAATCTAACACAAAAGATGCATGCCCCATGATCATAATATACTATAAAGAAATATAATGTGGGAAAATACATACTCCTGATTTTCTAGGAAAGTGATTCAGAAGGTAATGCAATAGTTGCTTTAGTTTAAATAAAGACTTAAATAAGGGCTGTCTTGTGGGGGTGGCAGCTCCAATAAGCTTATGAGGTAGACCCTTGGCTGTAAATGTGTACTAGTAAAGTGAAGGTGTCCCTCTTATGATCAGAACTCAAATTCAACTTAACTTAATCAGAACCAGATTTCAATTAGCTTTTTTTAGATTTGGTATACAACACATAAAAAAGAAGATGTTGGGTAATCACATACTTGTCTTTGTTCTGCAAAGTTTGCCACCTGCATATTTTGCCATTGTAAACTTGGGGCAAAGCCTCTAGGTGCTGGCTGATGATCACCTATCCACTGAAAAGGTTTTAGGAGAAATTGAGCATTTAGTTTAATCTGTTACCTTCAGCTGTAATTTATGTTACTAACTTTACTTCATATTCACTGCCAGAACTTTTTTTGTATTGTACTTTAAACAAAATTATTGCATAGCAGTATTCTATCAAACCTGTGTAAAACAGACAGACAGGAAAGAAAACAAGTGTCCCCTTAAAACAACTAGCTATTTTCTACTTGCATATAATATTTCACTTATACATGGCTGTCTTGGAATATAACAAGACTTAAAGGCAAATGGTTTTCTTATGAGGTATGACCACTTGCAGGGACTCCTTAGTCCAATGAGTTCTCCCTACTGAGGCAAAAGTGGGTAAAACCTATCCTTGTTTCAGAAGTCTAGTGTGAGCCCTGACTTTAAAAGGTACCTGTAGGTAACTGTAGAAATCACATAATGTTATTGACATGATTGTTCAGACTCACTGTATATAATATTTGTGTGTCCACATGCGTACTTTTAAAGCAGGTAAAAAGTACTGAAAACTAGTTACCTCTTTGACATGGATGTTCTGTTTCTTGTTCAATGAGTGAGTATCTAGGGCGGCTACAACAATTTCAGGACAACTACTTGCTTCCATTCTGAAACAACATATTGTGTACACATATTGGCTGCTGGTTATACCAAATGCTGTATTGTTAAGCCAAGAATATTATAGGTGTGTACTATAACAATGACTTTATAGGTATTTTCATACAGAACAAAACTGCACAATCAGTGTAACTGTCAACAGAAATAATTTCAGACCAACACAAATTTGTAAATGAAAATTTGTTAAGTTTTCTGTTTATTCTCTATAAGATGATCATGATGGCTCATCTTCAAATACTATATAAAATATATAGATTGGTTAATATTTTGGGAGTAATTGATTTCCTGTTTACAAACTGTACATGGTCATGCACTTGACTAAATCATTTAAACATGTTAATCAAATACTGAAGATGCAAGCATCGAAGATTATAAATCAGTGACTTTTAAAAAAGTAATATGAAAAGAAAATGACACTGTCAATATTTTTTAAAGCTGTCACACCGATATGTCCGCAGCATATCAACTTTGAATACTTACCTGACACGTCGAAGGTATTCATTTCCAGTTGTAGGGGGAATATCTAGGTCAAGGTCATCTTCATCAGATTCTACATGGAAGGCCTGTATTCCAAGGTTATCATCCTCAAAACTCTCATCTGCTGTATCCATGGTAAACTTGGAAAGAATACAAAACTATTTCCAACACTGTTCTACTCTTATTCAGTTTCACTGTTTCATTTGAAGTCTCTCTTCCAAACTTTTTAAAAAACACTTGTTCTACAGTGAAGCACACATGCTGTTAATACCTGAAAGGGAGTCAAGGCAGTATCTATAGATAGATAATTAGATCATTTATTGCCAAGGACATGTATTTTTGGTACAATACTTTTCTCTTCATTTTAATAGGTACCGTAATTACAAAAGTAAAAGTTATTCAGGAAATGGTTTTTTGACCATGGTTTGGTTTATTTTATATGATAGGGTAGTATTTTGATGATGCAAGCAGAGATAAATATTCTAAGATATATGGTTCAGCAAGTTCAGTATTTCCAAAGAGTGTGTCAAATTAGTTCAACAATACAAAACACATGCAGTGTTGTCAGATAGGTACCGTATGTATTTCAGTCATGTTGTTGGTACTGGAAAATCCATGACCAAATCAGACCAATGCTCTAAGAAGAGGTTAGAACTTTTTTTTATGTTTCGGTGGATAGTGCAAGATACTAAAGAGGCCATTCCAGTTTCAGAGACAACCTCTGGTTCTTTTACAGGCCTGTAAGCCTGATTCATCCGGCTCGTAACCCAGTTTTTGGATATGATATTTTTAAACTTATAGTTGTCAAAGAACATGAAGAAAGCGCCCATCCAATCTGTATTGCTGGCTTCAAAGTTAACTTAATTAGACATGCCAGGTTAGCCTCAATATTTCGACTGCAAGACCAAGCGATTTTACTAACTGATATTACATCTGTCTATAGATGTCTAAGGGTGACCATCGTATATAACATAAAAGCCCTGGCGCACAATTTTTGGTGCTACATGCCAGGTGTGTAGCACTGATATACAATACCCCAGTTCAAGGTTTCATCCGAAATACAATTTAGTTATACTATGATTTTGTACCAGTATAAATTTTGAGGAGTGGCTAAGTTGGGGATCGAACCTGCAATCAAACCTGTGCAGCACTGTTGAATTACCCATCCAGCTCATTACCACTAGCCCAAGGATCCACTCCTACAAAGTGCTGATATTTTCACTAGTCTCACAAATTTGACTCCAAACGCAGACCCATTATATATTTCATAGGGACATTTTATAGATAGCTGAGCTTTTAGGATGGATTGTGTCTAGCAAAACTTATGACAATATTCACCTGTTGAGTACAATTATATGGATCAATATTCTCACGTGTTTGATTTTATTGATACGTGAAAAAGCCCTTGCTTTATGCTGATTCGCCTAATTGTGGGTCGAACTATTTCTGGTACGAATAACACATCTTTAAAAAAACACATTACAGAAGGACTGAAAGAAGAATAGTAAAGGTGTTTCATTTGAGTTCTATAAAATAGTCAAAATAGGTTTATGCCTACCTGCTAAAGGAGCTAATAGCTATGCAGGTGTTCAAATTATGGATAATTCCGTTTTCCGTACTTACAGTCTCAATCATTCAGACGCTTTATTGCTGACATTCTTAGTCAACGACTATTCCTATTTATCTACGGTTTTTTGGATGAGCACAGGTTTGCTGTACTTTCAAAAATCTTGAATGCGGTCCTTTACGTTCAAGAAAGTGCTTTGACACTTTTTTAGGTACAAGTCTGGTTTTATTTTTTAGCACGAGGCATTATTTCATTAATTTCAGAATCAACTTTTACTGTCAGTTTTATCCTACAAGTGAACTTGGTGAAAACCTTCTATCGGGGGAAATCACACTCTACTGTACAGTTACATGAATGTACAGACATCCAATTTTGCAAGCATCTAGATGTACAAACACCCTGAATGTACAGGCACCTGCATCTGCAGTGGCCCTGCCTATAATACTCGCAAGAGCTGTGAGGCAGTATTCAGAGATAGTATATGTACAGACACGGGAGTGTATTATCATCCGATAGTGCAGACACCAGTGTACACACACCTAAGAGTGCAGACACCACTGACTAAACACTTCAATATACAGAGATAGTATGGACAGCTAAGTATGCAGAAGCCTACAAGAACAGACACAAAAGTTTACATACACACAAGTGTGAAAACATGCCAGCTCTAAATGGTAAGGGGGAACTTCATGCACTCAAAGGACACTATTTCAACAGGAAAGGGTATCTGAGTGGAGCCACTAGCCTTCCATTTGCTAACTGAATAACTTCACTTAATAGACCTCAACAACCCATGCAAGACTTGAAAGCAGTAAGAGAAATTTATGTGATTTATAACAACATAGTTACAACTACCCCACTCAGTTTCTTGATGATCTTTGAATGTACATCAAAACAAAAATGCAGCCAGTAATACTTTTTAATAATTCATTTTTAGACTTTTTATCAATATTATTATATTTGTGACAATACAATAAGACATGTTTATGGTCTGTCACATTTTACAAAATGTGCAACAAAGGAAGGCTGATGATGATTCCTTGTCCCAAAAAGTAAAACAACAAGGTCATGATGGCCGTGGAAAGCTCATCTGAGTACAATAGCTAGACTGGTTAAAGAGAATCTGGTGTGAGATTTTTTTACTCTGGTGACCTAGTTGCCAACATGACAGAAAAGTTTAACATACTGACTAACTTTTAAGATGGTTGGGTACAAAATGTGGCTTCTAGATACTGACAAAGTTTTTCTATGAGTTGACCCGGAGATCCTGTTTTTAACTGCATGTGACCCAGTTTCAAACTTGACCTAGAGTTTAGCAAAACATACTCTGACCAACTTTTATGATGATTGGGTGCAACATGCAGAATCTAGTCTCTGTTCAGGATTGACAAGTTTTTCTGTTAAATGAACTGGTGACCTAATTTTTTACCCCACATGACCAAGTTTCAAAAATGACCTAGACTTCAGCTAGGCAAACAAAATGACCAATTTTCAGGATGATTTGGTGCCAAATGATTTTAGAGTGTTCACAAAGTTTTTCTATGATTTGACCAGGTGACATAATTTTTGACCCAACATGATCCAGTTTCATACTTGACCTAGAATTGATCAAAACAAACATTCTGACTAATTTTCAAGACGTTTGTGTATAAAACGAGGATTCTAGTGTACACAAGATTTTCTATAACTTGCCCTTGTGACACATTTCTGATCCAATGTGACCAAGTTTGGATTTTGACCTATAGTTAATCATGACAAACATTTTGACCAATTCCAATTATGATTGGGTACAAAATGTAGCCTCTAACAGTGTTTGCAAGGTTTTTAGAATGGTGCCCTAGTTTTTAATCACATGTGACCCAGTTTCATACATGTACCTGATCTAAAGTTTATCAAAGCTTACATCCCGGCTAATTTTTGAGAAGATTAATTATAAAATGTGAATTCTAGTGTCCACAAAGTTTTTCTATATTAACCAGGTGACCAGATGTCCCAGATTCGAACCTGACCTAGAAATATTCAAGACAAACATTCTGACCAATTTTCATGACGATTTGGTACCAAATGTCCCTTTGCAATGTCCACAAGGTTGTCTTTTGATTTGACCTTGTTACATAATTTTTGTCCCCATGTGACCAAGTTTCAAACTTGGCTTATAGATCATCAAGAAAACTTTCTTTCCAATTTTCATGATCAAGGGTCATATGTGGCGTCTAAAGTGTCCAAAAGGTTAAGAGTGGACAGAAGACAGACATCCAGGTGGTCACAAAAGCTTGATTTTTTTTAATTCTTCAGGTTAAGCGAAGTTAATTGGGCAGGAAACATTTTCCTTGAATAGGTGCAGCTCTTTTATTGTAAAGGCCAATTTTGTTAGTATTCACAGAAATGCAAGCTATGCTAGTCAACGAGTTGAACAGTCATCCAGCTTCAATGTTTCCAGACATAACCATTTTTAAGTTTAAGGTCAGCGAAACTATTTGTTACTCTGAATATACACCTATGCTTTAAATATACTATTCCAATGATATTTTGAACTGATGTATTTCAGCTATGAAATTGTTTTATGTTGAATGTTCTGTTGTTATATTATTTATCTTATGCCAACAACATCATATGTTAACAGTAACATCTTCCAAATATAGAACGTCTTCTCAAGTATTATTCAAGCATAATATCAGCATGTCTTTAAAACACTTTACGGTCAGATATAACCACTATCAGTTTTCAGTCAATTTTTCTGTTTTTTCTTTCTCTGCATTCTGAAGTTCTTCTTGGTCTTGTTTTAGGAAGTCTTTTTGTACATCTTCTGGAATTTCTACTTCTTTAAGATTCTCTCCAAATTCCTCTGTAGGTTCATCCCCTGTTGGAATACATACAATTCAAAAAATGTACTGGAAAATGTTCAGCAAAAATCAGGAAAGCTCTGACAAAATTTCAATGGAATGTTATTCCATGTCAGGAGCAAATGTTATAATTCAGACAATAAGCAGATTTGGTATAAAATAAGCCCCCCCCCCCCCACCCCCCAAAAATAGCTGTGTTTAGGGCAACGGTCCCAAATATTCTAGGTAGGGTAGGGACAATTTTTTGGGTTCAAAATCGAAAAAAATTCTAAAGGTTGGGAAAAACCAGTCTGTGTTTAGGGCAATGGTCCTACGAATGCTAGGTAGGGACAGATTTAAAAAAAATGTTTTTGTTTTTTTCTAAATTTTTTTTTAAAAAAACTCTAGGGTCGGGGTTTTCACCAGGTAGGGTCCTCCCTCTGAGATGAATAGTCAATACACATTTGGTTTCAAAGAAAATAGGTTGTTCTCACACAATGTGCCTAAAATACTTTAATTCTACCATTTAATTATCCAGAGTGTTTGGTAGGAGTTCAATATATAACCACACATTCAAGCAATAGTCATTTCTTTCCATCTTTATCTACATGTATATTTATCAGTGCAGGTTATGATCAGATTGCAACTAACACTGGCAGTACATAAAAAATTAACAATCAATCAGAAACAGTATCTATAAAGTGTAGCCAGGCAGTAATTACCCATTGAAACATTAGTTAACAATTAAACTATTAGTTAAATGCGCCCTAACAATTAAAAGTAATACACATGGTTCTTACCAATTAAAACATCAATAAGATTCATAGCACCAATTTCATTGAGCGGGTCTATCTTTCTCTCCCATGCATAGTATTCTCTCATAATAACATAGGTGTTCTTGTCCTTCACAAATTTCTTCCCATTCTTTGTAGCACATAACTGCAAATATTTCAAATTTTAGTTTTACACATCTTTAATTTAAAGACCCAATAAAAGCCTCCTCAATAACCTTGAATATAAAGATCATAATGTGATGGTTTTTATCACTCCACATACTTTGGCAAAATAAACAAATCTATAAAGGAAAGAATAAAATCAACTATTACTACATTTAAAGAGTGATTCAAGGAGCTAATGTCTGCCTTTAGTTTAAACTAATTCATTTTAGCTCGATTGTGAAGAAAGCTTGTACCTTATTGAGTCACTCTCGGGTCCGCTTCCTGGAAAAACCAGTACTGGTGTCATATGAGGAGGTACTGTTGTGACTTTGGTAGGGCTCGAACCCGCAACCTCCGGGATGAGTGGCAGTCACCTTAACTACCGATATCTGCCTTTGCAAAATCATTAAAGCCTTGTTTGCACAATTGTTAATAGGGGCATATGACCTACATTTTTCAAAATTTGTCCAGAGATTATCAAGAGATTATCAAGAGAAACAATGATCATGATGTGAATATTCACAGAAACATCAGATGATCACTTTTTATCACTTAAAACTCTGATGACATTTTAAGGGAATACAGCAGTACAGTCCATATAGATACTGAGCTAACACCTTGCTAGTACCTGTAACTTGCATGTAGAACCAATATATTAGGCCAATACCAACACAAGGATGGATAGAATACCTTGGTTCAATTAGTTGAGCTAAATACGTCTTGTTTAAGGTCAGTTCTATGCAAAGACCTGGATAAGACACTCACATTGAAACTTCATACTTAAACAAACAGTAAACATGAAACAATCACCTGTAATAGAGCTTCAGTGATCATTTTTCGTATATATGCCTCAGGTTCTCTTTGTTTATCTGAGGGAAGGTACTGCAGATCATCTGGCAATCTATCCATGTCATCATCGTCAAACTCCTCTGGGCCTGCCAGGGGCAACAGTAACCGTGGCAACAAGTCAACTTCATCTCCAAGCAACCATTCATGGTATTCTGAAGAAGGAAAACTGACAATATAAATTAAGTTAACTACTATAGATACCAATAATATCACTTGTCTTCCATCGTCACGTCCTAATGACGTCATATACACTAAGCGTCCAAATGACGTTTCCCGTACTTTCAGGTAAGAGTCCAATCACATGAAGAATACACTTAAGAACTAGAATTTCTTGAAAAAGGCAATATTGCCGTTGGACTCTTACCTGAAAGTACGGGAAACGTCATTTGGACGCTTAGTGTATATGACGTCATTAGGATGTGACGCCATTTCCTGATGTTTTGTTGTTTTTTCATTTCTAGGCTTGTCATGAATATGATCAACATGTGAATTTAAAAAGTGCAGACAAATTTCTTGAAAAAGGCAATATTGCCGAAAATTTGAATTAAAGAGTTGTTTTAAATAGAAAAACAGTTATAATTATTATTCCCTGAGGAATATTGAAAGAATTTATTGTCTAAATAATAAACATTGAAGATACACCTAACATGCCTAACAAACAAAGCGTAATATATCTACTTGGCATAATTTTCAGTGTAAACATATTTCTGGTGATTGAGGGTTTCCAGACGGACAAAAAATTTGCATAAAACTTGTAATGCTTGACAAATGAGTAAATTGAAAGAAAATCAAAGGATCAATTTACTGTAAAATATTAAATATTTAACAAAACATCATACTTTCTTCTTTCTTCTATAGATACAGCAATGTGGTATTGTGACTAAATTTGCTCATAGATCTTGTTCCCTTAATATCTCTCAGTGATACATGTATTTCTTACTTATAAACTTGATATAACTTATCAAGATATCAATGACATGCACTCAGATGTGAAATCACCTACCTGTGTCAAAGCAGCAGTTTTTCAGAGTACCTATAACACCTCCTCTCCTTACAGAAGACTGTTTGAACTCTGTAAAGGGCAGTAACCTTTGTATAATACAACGCTCTTTGTCCATAATTCTACATCTTACTTCCCTGATCTGCGACAAGTTGGATAAAACAGCCCCCAAATAGTGAAGATCCGCATTTGAATTATAGGCAACATTGCACAAAGCCAGAACAACCCTTTCAATACTTATGTTTTCATTTTCTAAAACCTGCTTTGAAACAAGATTAGCACATTTTTCTGGACGTGTCAAATTTGACAACAATTTACAAATAGTATCTGCAGTTTTACAAGAAGGATCCAATGCACTTTCCAACCAATCAACAAACTTATTTTTGTATTTTTCCAAATCTAAAATGGTCCAACAGGTTTGTTCATCACTTGTCAAGTTAATCAATGCCTTATATACACTTTCTTGTACATCTGTCCTTTTATCGTCTGTCAGTGATACAATCCCACCAAGCAGTATCTCACTATCCTGAAGGAATGCCTTCCCTTCATCAGAACCGGTTAGACCCACCACATTTTCTACTGCAATGGTTTTGATCTCCTCTTTTGTATCAGTGCTAAGGAATGGAGCTAGCTCTTTCTCCAACAATTCTTTGTCCATCTTGCTGTTGCATGTACTATAAACATGGAAAAAAAAGAATGTTAACTGATTGCATTTATACAATGTTTACATATATCAAGGAAAAGGAACAATAAACATGATAAAAGGCTCTTTTATAACTGTATTTGAAAATGTCTCAGTAGAAAATCCTAAAGGACTAACAAGGTGGTGTTTAAATACACTATTTTTCAATTACATTTATCATCTTCTTTCTAACAACGGCAGCCCTTCATATGACAGACAATATGTAATGTCAGTTTGTAAAAATTGGTCGGTCTTGCAGTCCAAATATTGAGGCTAATATTATATACACTTGGGAAACGGGGACAAGTCTATTCTGTGGACCTGGTGCAACCTAAGGAAAAGTGCTAAAACTGCTAGATATAGTCCGCATTTTTTAACAAACCGAAAGGGTTTTCACCAATCAATTAAGATTTTTAAACGTTTTTTCAGTCCCTAATAGGTATGGTATCAGCAAAATTCCCTTGTGATCAATGCTTTCCAGCTGCTGGTCTATTTTATGAGATCCACAGTTGAATATGTGTCTGATGGGTTACACTGAATTAAAAATAAAGAAGATTCTAGGAATCGATTCTCGTCTTTGCCATAACAGCATACTGACCAGTTAACCAATCGGATTATTAGGTCACGTTCATTTCTTTATTTGGTAAAAGGTGAAAACCCAGTCTTTACTGTTGACTCATATGCAAGTTTAAACTTATTTTAAATGAAACAAAAAGCTTTAAACAACATAGAATTATTATAAAAACAATCTGATAGTTTCAAGGTAATGAACGATAGTCGTCTTTTTCATTTCTTTTCTTGGTTATTGTACATGTTGTCAAGATAAAGATGCATAGAGACCAGCGATGACAGCCAAGGAATCACCTTTCCCAAATGTGCGAAGCCAAGAATACAGGTTTTGTTAGATTGTGGTAAGAAACTTGGGAAGTAGATTCTGCTGGTTTTCAGTGCAATAAGTGCAACTGTTTTCAATAGCACTTTGTGAGTTTTTGCACAAGGGCGATTTCAAAAATTGTGACAAAATCATTTAAACAGCGAATTCGCAAATCCTTACAACTTCTTTGCCAAAAATTTGCTCAAACAAATTTTAAATAGGCCCCAAGAATAAACATGTCCAAAAACCGATTATCCGAAATACACTTAATTTCGAGTTGCCCGTGTTCTGCTTACCGCGCTCTGAAACAGGGCCAACTTACCCTTAATAGAAAAATTATCTTAGAGAATAATGCATTTATATATAATAAATGGCGATTTTGTCAGAAAATGACCTATACTCCTTACCAAAATATATTTCACGTGTTTCTCGCGATCGTGTCAAGGGAGTTAACCCTGTTGTTTACATCTGGGTTTGGGCTAAAATCAGGCTTCTGGTGATAATTATTGTTACCATCTATTGATGGAAAGATGGTCCTACATCGTTTATAAGAGTATATGACATTCTTATGACCCAATATGACCGAAATTTTACTTTAACCTGGATTTATTTCATTATCGGTAAAATAAGTTCCCAGTGTAAAAACTTGCTCAGCAAGACAAACATTCCAACCAATTTACATGATGATTGGCTATATCTAGATTACTAGAGTATTTAGTAGTTCTAGATCTTAAGGTTTTTCTTGGATTTGGCCTTGCGACCAATTTCCCCCCATTTGACCCACACTCATGTTTGACCAAAAAATTACTGGGACAAACATTCAGTTCAATTTAAATTACGATTGATTCATAAATGTGGCCTCTAGTCTAAGTGTAAACAGTTCTTCTTTGCTAAATTTGATCTTGACTTAAGATTTCATCAAGATAAACATTCTGACCAAATTTCATGATGATTGGATAGTAAATGTGACCACTAGAGTGTTAACAAGGATTTTATTCGATTTGACCAGGTTGCCTTGTTTTTGACTACAGGTGATCCAGGTTCGAACTAGACCTCGAAATCATTGAGAAAACGTTCTGATAAATTTTCATGAAGGCTGGATATCAAATATGACCGCTGGAGTGTTACCATGAAAGTGTGGACAGACAAGCAGACCACAATTTCTCCAGCACTTGCACCTGGGGACTAAAAAATAATGTGTAATTGTTTATTATTGTTATACTCTTTCAAAGGGTCTCAGTTTTTAAATTATCATGGTGCTTGACTGAGTTAATGATAATGAATGCTTATAAGGCTATTATTGATTTCGGACAAGGATGACATCTACCATTGAAACTCAAGGCTTGTTGAGAACATGCACAAATACATTATTTCAAATGACTTTTTATTCAACAAATACAAGGTATAAACTGTTTTATATGACAATCAATTATGAATATTTTACACTTTACATAATCTGTTTATGTGTATCTTGGTATACTGCATTTATACACTTAAATTATGATCAAGCTAGCCCTGATTTTTTAAATTTGACTGCTGTATGCCTACTTGGAAATAACCACCAGATACTGTCATTTAACGGCTCAGAACACTACACAATAAAACAAGAGCCGTCATATGACGACACAACCAACTGTTCGAACAACTTTGAAAGTACAATTCTAACATGACTCACGATTTTGTCTCTATATACAAAGAGTAGAAAATTTATGTTGTATTAAACCATAAACAACGCGGGAATAGATATGCTGTAAACATGACGTCATATTGCGCTGCACGACATTAAATGAGTGTTCATGTAGGAAATAACACTTCACATTTATTTACCTTATGTAATATCTGGTCATGTTAGAATCGAAATAACATTCCTTTTAGTGTTATCGTCTAATAAACAATAATTTGTCGTACTGATGCGCAGTTATTAACCCCTCAGGCCACCAGCCTTCATGGCTAATTACTGTGCATCAGTACTCCAAATCATTGTTTATTAAACGATGAACACCGCTGGAATGGATGTTATTTCATGATTGAATCATTTTTATCATTAAGGGCCATAATTTGTATTCAATTCAGTCAAGAGTTATCTAATTAAATTGTCTAATGGTTATATGTCCATATTAGCTTGCATGCAAAACTTTAACCAAAAATGAGAGGCCAATGCTAATGCAAAGATGGTGGCAATAGCCCTCCTTATTCTTCTAATAGTCAAGCTAGTACTGGCAAAATGTATGAAAATTAAACTGTACACTTCAATTGTTTAAATTTTGGAAGGGCACTACTCTGTGCTTTCTGCTGGTATTGGGTTGATAATAAACCTACAGGCTTGTTTACTTAAACTGTGTTTCTGTAAATTACATTCAAGTAGTTAAGTTTCCATCAAATCTGCAATAGCATTATAGGCTCAACCTACATGTCTATTTTGTAAGATGAACAAAACTTGTGATGTGCTCATAAGAGCTTAAATCTTTTAATTCTCGAGCTAAACAGCAGAAACTGAGATACTCTGTGATAAAACTGGATTGGCTAAAAACTTTGTAACAGTCAGACCTAACTCCCTGACACAAATTCATTGATTTAGTTTCAACTCATTTCTCATTATATATTTAAAGGAATTCTATGATAGCAACTGCATTCAAACACTGATAATATTCTATTAGCCACACTGTACTGGCAAATTAAAGTACAAAATTTAACTTCTATTAAAAGTTATTTCCGCTAACTTGTATTATGTTCTCTTTAGGATATTTTCTTACATCAACATGCAGCATTAATCAGAGCTGGACTGTCCAGAGTGTGACCTATTTCTTTTCTCTTTTTTAGATGAGTGTTCATATCTTCCTTTTTTATGCATCCCATATTTCTCACGAGACTGGTGCCTTTCAGCAGATCTAGACCGCCTTCTCTCAGGGGACCTACTTCTATGCCTTTCCCTCTTTGGCATCCTCAGATCTGCCGATTTCTCTTTTCCATCATACCTCCTGGAACTTCTTTCAACAGAACTGTCAGTTTCTTCAGAGGAACTACTGTCTCTTTGTTTTCCTGATTTTTGTCTACCGGACCTATTATGTTCATCTGCTCTATGATTCTTTCTGTAGTCTGGAGACATGCTCTCTCTATATGCTGATCTTTTATTGCTCTTGTATACTTTTCCTCTTTCAGCAGACTCTGATCTTTGTCTTTGTCTGTCAATGTCTCTTGTATATCTTTCTCTTGATCTGCTTCTTCTTCTACTATCAAACTCTCTTGAGCCTCTGTCTCTGCTATGTTGAGGACTACCCTTCCTCCAATCTCTGTTCTGATCTCTACTTTGTTTATTTCTTTCTCTGTTTCTCTCACTGTAATGTCTATCTGTATAAGGCTTTCTATCTTTACTATGACCTCTGTGCCTATCCATGTTATGATATCTGTGGTTTTGTTCAGGAGGGGATTCGTCCAAGTTTCTAGAAGGCTTTCTGTTACTAGAACTATGCTTGTTTTTTCTTGCTTTGAGCTTTTCGTCATCTGGAATTTTCAACAGTGCACTGATTAATTGTCTGGCTATCATGATGTATTCAGATGGCAAAATATGTTCGAGAAAGATCAATTAGATCATGCGGTATTTTCACAAATTTCAGGAACCTAGGAATCAAAATTCATTTACTATTGCTTAAAACAACATTTTACTGTTCATGGAAACCAGACATTAACCTTTGACCCAAAAGCTGATAAAGGTCAGTAACTAGTCATAACAATTCTCTTACTAATTCTGAGGATATTAGCAAAGGTTTTCTCTTGTTATTGATCAGATTCCATTTTCTGTTCAAGACCGTTGACCTTTGATTTACATAATGGATAGAGGTCATCTGATGGCAATGACAAACTTCCCTTGTAAGACTAAGGAACGTACACCCATGGATTCTTTTGTCACTGACTTGAACCTGTTTCATTATTTCAAGTCATTGTGACCTTAGGTAAACCGATATAACGACACAATACAGCTTTATTTTCATATAAGAAATACCTTAACTTTAACTGGAATTGTGGCTAATAATTCATAACAAACAAAATTATGACAACTGTTACATTTTTTGGCACAAAATGAAGTAACATAATGGAACACGAACCTGTATCAGAATCACTTGACTCCGATGACTTTCTCTTGTGTTTCTTAGATCTCTTCTTTCTTTCATCATTATCAGACTCCTCTATAATTAAGAGAGAATAAGCAATATGCATTTCTAACTATACAATCCTTGTAAAAGTTAAGTTCTATCAAACCAACAAAGTTCAAGTATTTTTACTGGTCTTAGACAGATGTGATAATGATGAAGCATCACTGGCCAGCTCTGAGTCAAGACACTGCAAAGTGATTGGGACACATCCTATTTCAGTTTAGCTGGCTTTCTTAACGCTTCTTTCCATACCACTAGTTAAAAGTTTCTTGCATCCTCTCTGTGCATGTGAAGAAACAGGTATGCGTGGTACCAGTTGTATTTATCATAAAAATTGTTCACCAAGGTAACTTGTCATCACTGTTGGTAAATCGGAAAAATTATCACTTATATGCAAGGTACCAGTTCATGCTGGCTAGAAACCCAAGGTTGTGTTTACATAAAAGCAGGATCAAAAGGTAGTTGTACACAATCTTAAAATCATCAATATTCCAGATATATCATTCAAAGGTTCACAGTTCTGTAAAGACTGGTCTATGTAACTTCCCAGTACAACAGTTCTGGTAACAAGAGGGCCAAGATGGCCCTATATCGCTCACCTTGGTACAAGTCCACTTGCCTGGTGGAAGATCACTAGATAATGTTATATACCAAATAAGTTTTCCTATATACGCCTTTGTAAAACAAATGATCCCCCCCCCAGGCAAGGTCAATTTTGGCCCCAGGGGCATAATTTGAACAAACTTTAAAGAGGTCTACTAGGCAATGCTACATGCCAAATATCTAAGCTCTAGGCCTTGTGGTTTCAGAGAAGAAGATTTTTTAAGTTTTTACTATATATTCCTATGCAAAACTAAGTGACCCCCGGTGCGGGGTCAATTTTGACCCGGGGGTCACAATTTGAACAATATTGGTAGAGGTCCACTAGCCAATGCTACATGCCAAATATCTAAGCTCTAGGCCTTGTGGTTTCAGAGAAAAAGATTTTAAAACTTTTTCCTATATAAACCTATGTTAAACTAAGTGACCCCCTGTAAGGGGTCAATTTTGACCCGGGAAAACAATTTTAACAATCTTGGTAGAGGTCCACTAGCTAATGCTACATGCCAAATATCTAAGCTCTAGGCCTTGTGGTTTCAGAGAAGAAGATTTTTAAAGTTTTCCTATATATGCCTATGCAAAACTAAGTGACCCCCAGTGCGGGGTCAATTTTGATCCGGGGCTCATAATTTGAACAATCTTGGTAGAGGTCCACTAGCCAATGCTACATGTTAAATATCTAAGCTCTAGGCCTTGTGGTTTCAGAGAAGAAGATTTTTAAAGTTTTTCCTATATAAGCCTATGCAAAACTAAGTGACCACCCCCCATGGGGTCAATTTTGACCCGGGGGTCATAATTTGAACAATCTTGGTAGAGGTCCACTAGACAATGCTACATGCCAAATATCTTAGCTCTAGGCCTTGTGGTTTCAGAGAAGAAGATTTTTAAAGTTTTTCCTATATATTCCTATGCAAAAACTAAGGGCCCACCCGCGGGGTCAATTTTGCCCGGGGGTCATAATTTGAACAATCTTGGTAGAGGTCCACTAGACAATGCTACATGCCAAATATCTAAGCTCTAGGCCTTGTGGTTTCAGAGGAGAAGATTTTTAAAGATTTTCCTATTTGTTGCCATAGCAACCAGAGTTCTGCATGGAATGGAATTCTTTGAACAATTTTGGTAGAGCTTCATGCAAGGAACATTCCTGCATAGTTTTATCAACATTGGCCTAGAGGTTTCAGAGGAGATGTCATTTGAATCAAAATGTTGACGGACGGACGACGGACAATCATCGATCAGAAAAGCTCACCCTGGCGTAGCCAGATGAGCTAAAAAGACACTATGTAATTATTATGTTATTCTTACTAAATGAGAGCCATGACACAACAAACGTAAAACACTGTTTTGCCAATGGCAGACATGCCACGTAACACAATACTTATTTAACATTTATAAGATTTGTTACTGTAATTTTTACAGGAAATATTGCAAATATTACATAGAATTCCATAATTTTACTGCGAATATTGATACTTTGCAGAGACCATTTTCTAAAAAAAATAAAATTACCATCTGAACTGTCACTGGCTATTCTCTTCTTTTCAGATTTATGTTTCTTCTCTTTCTTTCCTTTCTTCTTCTTCTTTTTCTCCACTTTTCCACCTGTGTGTCCTTGTAATCTGTTCAGCTTCCTACAATCACAATTCACCTATATTTACATAGTGATACAATATGAGAATAATAAGTGAAAAAAGAACAATATCTCCAAGACAATGGACAGTGTATCTGAAACAAGTAAATAGCACCAAGGTACAGCACCAGACACCAAGGCAGGTTTATACAGAACCACTACTCTTGGAAAGTATGTCAGAATATAATGATCGCTTCAATAAATTTAAGTCTGTGAAGAAGTCACACACAATTCTATGTATGTGTAAACTACTGCATGTATCTTTTCACTTTCAACAGAGGACAACCATGTTGTCCTATTGACTTTTATGTATTGTGCGGACAAATTAATTTTAATAATAACTTATAACATAAAAGTCTATGGTAGTAAAACAATTATTTTTACTTGAGTAGTTTCTTCTTCTGTTTAGCTGTCAATGACTTTAGAAACTTCACCTCTGGGTCATCCTCATTATCACTTGGTAACATTTGCTGAAAATATTTAGTTTATTGCTTCTTCAAAACCAAACTCAGATTACTCAAAAAAGAAAAAATACGATGTAGCTTCTATTCAAAACTAAAGCCTCCTGGCTATATTCATTTATTTTGGTTTTACTTACCAAAATAGATTTTTTACCAACACCATGTAAATTTCATTAGAAAGTTAAAACTTATGGTGAAACATCATTCAACAAATTTAATTAACATACACAGCCTTTAACTGTCAGGAACAGCATGTAAACAACACACATATATACATGTACAATGCTTAAAGTCCTACCTCATTATCAGCCTTTGGGTTGGCCATTTTTCCAAGTAATGACTGCTTGAGGGTAAAACCATCTTCACGCATAGATTCTAGTAATGATGATGCACTTGTTTTTGCTATAACAGAAGTTGTTAGTCATTGAGTCATGCAGATAATACCATATATAAACAAACATCAAAACTTACAAATCAAACAAGGGGACCTGACCACGTAGGTCAGTTTAATTCTTGAGCATTTATATGATCTCAAGCTCATTCTACCGCTAAATATTTGACCCAGTGTGACTTGATAATTGGGGGTATTCAGGCAAAGTTTAAATTAACTCTTAATAAACTACTGTGTCTATGGTGTTATTCTTTAATTAATTCTCACCACCTAGTCTCTGACAGGAGCTTAGACTGTTACTACCAGCATTTTGGTTCATACTGATTGATCCATTATGAATCAGAAGTTGTAAAACTTTGTGCAATATGCTGTGCCATCCAACTGAGCTACAGTTCTGGGTCTTACATGCAACACTATGTTCCAGTCATTTCAAAATTATGAGGGAGTTACAGCCCATCTAGACAGATGCACATACACCGAACCACCAGTGATAGCTATGTTGAGCCACCATAACAGGGTCAATAATTAAACATGATTTTGTTATTGTCTTTATATCCGGCCAATTATTTAAACAAGAGGGACAAGATTGCCTTACATGTATATCACCCACATGAGCACAAGACCTACTTATGACGCATGTGACTGAATTCCAACCTTAAGGTAGTAGACCCCTAATGGTCACCAATTCAAATCATTATAGGCTTAATATTTTCTTAATCTGTATCATTTCCAGGATTTAAAAACAATTTTCAGAAGAAATTTACCGTGAAATAAATACGAAAATTTGGTTTGACTTTGACCAGACCAACATTCTGACCACCTACATGATTGGCAATAAAATGTGACTTCTAGAGTATTAACAAGGTTTTCCTTGGACTTGACCTGGCGACCCAGTTTTTAACTCAGGTGATCCTCCTTCATCAATACATACACTGTCACTTTCATGATGATTGGATATTAAATGTGGCCACTAGAAAGTTTTTATTACATTTTGACTCCTAGATTTCACTTGAACAAATTTTAGATGGAAGTTTCAGAAAACTTTAAGAATACATACGTTGTTCTGGTTCAGCTGCAAGATCTTTGCCAAACAGTGGACATATCCTGTCCGTGTTCACATGACCCCATTGACGACATTTGATACAGCGGACATTTCTCACCTCGATACCAAATGGCTGGTCACGGATCGTTTCATCATCCTTTGCATATCTATTGAGTAAGAAATACATTTGTTGAAAATATTAAATAGGCCTACTGACCTAAGACAGAAAAACTCGCTTTCTTCGTGACAGCTGGTGCTAAACAAAACTGTTCAAGCTACTATTATCCAAACACAGACAAATTTGCAAAGAAATAACTTCCACCCTACATAAAACTTCTATATGGCCCTACCGGTACTTCGATTATTTATCAGATCAACTTTGCATTAATTTGATTTTTAATTCCATGTTATCCCCCCAACCCTTTCCAAAATTCACTGTATACAATTAATCAATCTACATGTAATCACATTAATGATTAACATTAACTTTTGAATTAATAAGTAACTTCTTTGAGGTGCATTGCTTCTAAAAATGTTGGTGTTATTCATTGTATAAAGACAGTCAAACACACAATAACAGCTCGTGCTCAATTTAAACTAATGCAGTCTGCCATTTTCAAAATTTCTTAGACGAACATCCTTTGTCCTAAGAAACTGCAGCTTACCTGGTTGACATATATTCAATTTGATGAAATTTCAGTAATGACTAATTTAATCAAGTGCAAAATCTTCGAGATCTTGTACCCATTTACATCGAGTCCGATTAAATTAAGGATGCTTTAAAAATGTGGATGCTACAGTGTAGTCAGTATCAAATGCAGCATTTACCGGTAGCTCCTAATCCGACTTATACAAGATTTTTGGACTCTAGATTTATTTGTTTTATGCAATGCTAGAGCACACACAATGCAACCAATGCAGGCACCAGACAGCCTAGTCTGGTCACCAGGCTAGATGATTGATATATAATACCGGTATTTCATTTAAACTCCAAGCAAAATAATTTCAGCCTTTTTTCTAACTGGGCTCGACAAACTCCATTTTTGGCAGCAGTGGGAGTTAATTGAGTATAAAATTAATGGCCAGATACTTATAAAAGAAATAGTAAATGTAAGGACTGAATGCTAATATACAGACATCCCTCAATCCAAAAATAACAACAACAACATTGCTTACTGTTCTCGAGGTGCATTGAACTTTCTCTGCCATTCAAATTTATACTCCGGCTCTCCTTCTTCTTTCTGAAACCAGGAAATTACATGATTGACAGTGTGTAACAGCTTAAATCTGGAAAACATGATAAATTGATCTTTTTATGTAGTGTTGTTCTTGTTTCTTTTCTAAAATTACAATTAAATTAATGAATTATGAGATGCAAAAATGCGTTTTTGGTGTTTGTTTACTATAGGTCATTTACATCAAGAACCATGTTATTGAATTGACAGTTTTTTCAAACCTCTTTTTCTGTCTTCTTGAGACCAGGTGGTGCATCATACATAAAGCTCAACCCAAGCTTGGCCTTTTCATCTCCAAGCAAAGCCCTGTGGATGAACAAACATATTCTTATTTAGATGTTGGGTACAAAATGAATAAAATGATGTAAGAATCATGTTAGAAATAAACTTCAGGGCTACCAAGTTTGCAAAGTTTCATTGCAATCTGAAAAAGCTTGAGCCACAGTCTACCACTTACTACATTGTGCAACCACAAACTACCACAGTCATAGTCAACAGAATGGTCCAAGTTCAAAGGGACATAATCCTGCAATACTTTGATTGATACTTGTGCCAAAAGCAGGTCTTTTACACTACTTGCACGTACATTTCATGGTTACTATGTGTCAAGTCCCAGTGTCATCCCTCAAGAACTAAAGCAGCAGTTTTGCCCCACAATCTATTTTATAATACTACATTGACTATTGTATATAACACTTAGTCTAGTGTGAGACAGACCATGGTGTAGTGGTAGCGTAATTCAACATTGGATTCTGTCTTACCTGTTTTCATAAGTATCTTGTTCTTTTCTGTACTGAGCAACCATATCTTCTTCTTTCTTTTTCTCAAATTCAGTTTTTTGCTGTGCCATCCATACCTATACAATATACAAACAGATGATAGTCGGTGGCTCAAAATCTAATCAATATAAAATTAATGGTGAATAACATTGAAACTAGTTTACAAAACTGCACACATAGTCAAAGTTTCACAACTATCATGACCTCTAATGATTCACAAAACAGAAAGTAGATTATTTCATTGCTGTAGATTAACTGTAGATTAAAAAACAAGTAGGTCCAATTGGACTGGCTACTTTTTACCCCAGGGGATAAATTAGAACAGTTTTAGTAGATGATCACTAGACAATGCAAGATTTCAAATATTTAAGCTCTGTATTGGACCTGGCAAGGGGTATTTAAGATCGGGGTGGGGGGAACGGAGAAATTTGATCCCAAATACTGCCACTTAGTTCATACTAATTTATTATAACTTGATTGTGAAGACTAGTCTCAATAATTTGACTACCAACGCAGACCCATTTTACATATAGACATTTTATAGGAGAGATCGCCATGACGTTAATCGCCAATTTTGATAAGATTGCTGGTGGGCAATAACAGTTTTGTTTACAATGCCTATGTATTGGCAAGGAATTTTTTATCTTTAATAACTTTATAGCTATCCAGAGGATTTTTTAAATTCAAAAAGTGATGAAATGTTCTTGATTAAAATATCTCTTTTGAAGAATTCTGATTTTTAATGACACTTTATTTTTCGTAACAGCTTGTTGTTGCAATAACCATTGATGAAATCAGTGTACCGGTAAGTTATGCGTTCCCAAATCATTCATTTTGAATCTTAACTAAAATTGAAAATAATGAATAAAGTGTGCATTTTATTAGCTTTCTAGTGATACAAAACTTTATAAAATATCTTTTTTTTTAAGAAAGGTACAGTCGTTAAAACAACACCACTTACAATACAAAAAAACTGACTATGATCGCTGCCCACTTGACTTTACTCTTATTCAGAAGAAAATATTGCACAGTACTGGGTTTGTCTGCAAACACCATCAGTACTCTCCTATAGATATCTGCGGTTTTCTGCTTCATCTAAATATTTCTCATAATTTTATCCTTCAGTGTGTATTCTTCATGTTATATTTCTTTTCCCCTCTTTTTGCACAACCTTCTGGGTTGGATGTAATCAATATTAGAAATAGAAGAAGCCTAGACCAGGTGACTTGAGAACACTAATAACTTTATCCGAATACTGGTAAACTACGTTCTATTTACAAAATACAAATAAACGGTATTAAACATTAATAAATAGCATACCCTCTTAATATTTTCTTTACTTGAAGGATGGAAAAACTTCTTTGTCATATAATTGTTGAATCCCTTCCCCATTTTGACGTTTATTTTGTTTCCAAATCAAAAATAGAAAAACAAAAAAATATTGCAACGTTTATCGCACGACAATGCCGTACGGAATGAGGTTGTTATAACTCTTGCTGCAGGAGTTACTTCCCCTTATTAATACAGCGCATAAATACGTACTTTTAACACACCAAGTTATTGTAAGGTTTATTAACGGGAGAATACACTTCCGTGATTTATTTTATGAAATCTTTACAGCCTTTTCTGAAATTATTCAAATTCATTGTTGTTGCGTGGTATTTTCAGCTGTTATTTATTTATTTTTAGTTTTGAGTTGTGTCGTTCTCATTCAGTTGTGAGGGAGTCGCTGACCAGTTCTCGACACAGAAATTGAGAAAATCAATTTAAAGCATGTCTTACCAGTTTATGATTTACATTAGATGCCTATGAAAAATTCATTTCTCGAAAATGATTAGGAACGGGTAGAGTATTCCTGAAAATGATTTAAAACATAAAATGTAAAAGTAAAGGCTACACAATGAACAACACAAGTAAAAGTAAAAAAAGCAAATGAGAAAATCTATTGAAAATATTAGTGGTGGAGAAGAGCGGGGTCACCGCTTCACTATCTGGTTATTTCTGGATTACAAAAACGTTCGTTATAAAATTTGTTAATTTCAGACAGTTCAATCACGGACCTATATACACAGGTCCACGATTGAAAGAACGTTATTTTAACATTACTTTGAGGACGAGCCGTTCTAAATGCTTACAATGACTCAAAGATATGTTACTGTTTTTGCAGCTTTAGTCTTCGTGGTTTAAAAGGGTACCAGTATTATTGATGCCCGTTTTAGTTTATTTTAATGCACTCGCAGGGTATCAGTATCATTAGTTCGTTTGGTTCGTTCCCTTTCTATTTCTTACAAGTCAATTCATTTAGTTGCATTCGTCTATATGCTAACTGCTATTGATTATGTATATTTACACTCACACATGTAGTAGACAATGAAAGCAAACACTTAACATTTTCACGTAATCATATAGCGTATACACATAGGTCTACACTAAGTATTAATACGTATGTACTTATCAGTTTAACGTAGGAAATTATCATTAAGCAATGAATGACGGGCAACTAAAAGTTGTACGTAGACACTATGCAGTAGTCAATTATAAGTAGGCTCAAATTAATTGCACATAGGCACTTGTTATTTAGACGAATACAGTTGTCAGTATTTACTTACCCTTCCATAGAAAACACCAAGGCGAAACTTTATTTGCAATGCTAAAAAACTAAAACGCCAATTCAAGAGCAGTATGCATAGCATATGTTACACCATAGCTAAACTAACTTTCACTAAATTCTCTATTTAAGAAGCGCAAAACAAGGTAGAATAAATGAGAAGAAACAAGTAACAGAAAGTATGAGACTAGCAGTAAGTGTGTGGCAACGAAATTAATGGGTAACTGCGAGGTCACAAATCAAAGTAGGGATATAAATAATGTAGACTCCGACATAGCGTAAGGACCAATATTCATCTTAGAGATTTTAAATTCTGCTAACAAATATATCAACAAATGTTATCCGTATCTTCTATTTCGAAAGAATACAGGAGCACTAGTTTGCATAGGACAAGAAGCAGTTTATTTAATGGGACATACCCTATAACTGATGCCAAACTAATAACCGTTGTTGTTGTACATTCAATGAGTGGATGCGATAACGGCACTCCCTACATCTAGCAGATTATACTCTCGAAACATAGATTATGTATTAAATGAACGTAAAATGATAAATAAATACAATACAATTTCAGAGAAGAACCTATGGCGAAAAATGCCTCATTTTACCACAATTAATCAATATAGAGAACAACTCTACATAGATTATTGAATGGTTTACGGTACTGCAGTATATTTTAATAATCGCTATAATGACTTGGAATGCATTGCTGAAACTTTTAGGTTAAGTTAATACTTAAAAGATTATATCATTTATGTTTTGGAGGTTATTAGTTTGGCATCAGTTATAGGGTATGTCCCTTTAAAAAGGCAAAACATGTCAAAAGAAAACAACTGAATTAAATTGTTTCCTGTAGCTTTTGAAATGTAGACGGCTTATCATAATAAAAGTAATATACAAGTAAGATATTATGATTAACAACTCTTATCACTATGGAGGCGAGGAAAAATAATTAAAAAGCACTACCCTTCTGGGATTCGGACTCACGATCATGAGATTATAAGCCTGGTTTATTTACAGATTGTGCTAAGGAACGAGTTTCTTTATAGTGTATTAATTATACCTTTTAAACCTCGAACATACTGTATAAACTCAATATACCAGAAACATCTTTGTGTCATTGCATGCTTTGACTTTGTGGGCGTATTTTAAATGCATATTCATTAATCGAAACACTGAAACGCAGCTAACGGGCGGTATGTCAGAATTTTCACCTCCACACGGAAGATAATTTACTTGGTGAACTAATTTTACTAAAAACAAAAATAATATCAAACAGGGAATGCCACGTACCAAAAACGCAGCCTCCCCAAAACGAACCCCACATCACCCAGAAGTGCACACCACCAACACACACACACGCGCGCACACGCACACACAAACGACACACACACACACAATCATGTACACACACATATATACACTACCAACACACACTAGCATACAAAGCAAACACACGAGGACAAAACGAACAATTAAAGGAACACAGTGGGGCACCGCCTTGGAACGGTCAGTGGCAAAAACACCACTGGGGAGCTTAAACCGGTTTATGGTGCGCACCCAACCTCACTCTTACCCCCACCATGTTCCAAAGTCACAGGACAGTGTAAATAAAAGTAATCCCTGCTAGGTGAATCTCTAACACACGCAATGGAAACAAAAGGCATGGTATGTAAAACACAAAAATGCTCGTGTATAAATATATAAAAAGCAAACCTTGAGAACCAAAAAACGTATGTACTCAATGTCTTTGCAGAAGGCAGAGCACCAAGAGAAACACCCTTAAGGGCCCGACGAAACAGGCCAGAGGACAGAAATCAAAACAGTTTCGTCCCAGTGGGATTTAAAAACTGCCCATCACAGAGTCCTCCCCCTCTTCCGTCAGACACAATCAAAGAGGGAAGCATAGCGTCCAACTGTAAACGGGTTGAACACCAAACATGCGGTGTGTCTCAAAACAGTTGGGTCGTAACCTCTTTTAACAAAACGTTTTATAATTTTAGCAAATACAGTTGGAAAATTGCCATGACCCAAAATCTTACGAAGTTTGTAAACCACATCCCCATAAAAATCGGGTTTTGAAATACCTTCTCGCAGAAGAGTAAAACACTACAACAAATATATCCATCGATTTCTTTTAATTTTTTTTCAATATTTATAGACACATTTTATTCTCCAATATTTATAGACACAATTACAATTACGGATATCAATGTCAATATTTCGCCTACTTTGCGACACTGCCAAAGGTTCACATCTTTCACGTGAATTCATGAAAAAGAAAACAAAGAAAGATGCGACGGAGATCAAAGTCAATATTTCGCATACTTCGCGACACTCCCACCAGAAGAAATTCAATGCAAGGCAGTCCCTCGAAACACATCAATATTCACAAATCAAGTTTCTTACTTGTTCGCATTTGTGTATATGGTGGTAAAGTAAGTTATTTGTCAAATTCAAAATAGTCGTGTTCTACTGTTGTAAAGGAATAAACCTCCTCATCATTCACATGATCGATTCTTTTCATAAAAGTCACCGTGTAAACTTGGTACTTTACCTTCATGTTTGGGTCCGGGTTTTCTACGTCTCTGCAATCATTCTCATCATTAACATTTATTTGATCAACAATTTCTCTCTCATCTTCTAAAATATCATTTTCACTATCAGAACTTACTATAATCATAGGACAATCACCATCGTGTTCTTCAGTACTGTTCTCATATTCATTCTTATCCAATATGTTTTAAATATCTGTGTAACTTGAATTATATCCCTCTTCCGACTCCTCAAATTTCATGTTACCTTCATTTTCACTAACTTCAACCATTTGCTCCACATCTTGATTGTTGTTAACATCACAGGACACTTTCACTTCATCAGATTCTCCACAAGAGATATCGTTATTTTCAATATCTGTGATGTTCTCGTAGACAGGTAAAACACGAAACAACGCTGACATATTCCAACTCGTCTAGATCGATATCAGACTCTGCAAATGTGATCTTTACGTTTACATCTTCGCTTGAACTATCACTCAGATATGCTCTCTTTCTTTTGGATCTCTTCTTAGTAGATAAATTATTTGCTTTTAACGCCTCTCGTTCAGCTTTTTTCCTGTCTCTTTCTTCCTTCTTTCTGATTTTCAACAACTCTCATTCGATTTGCTTTCTTTTTTTCTCAACAAGTCTTTCCTCTTTTATTTTTGCTTCCATTTTCTTTGTTTCCTCGTGTTCTCTAAGCATTTGTATGGCCTTAGACCCAGAGACCCAGTCAGTGCTTTTTGAAATTTTTTAGCAGTTTTTTCTTTTGAATTTTCACTCTAATCTCAGGATTGTGTATGGCTGAGAAGGCAGGTGAAACGTAGTGCTGGGACTTTCGTGCTTGTAGGGGTGGTAGAGTAAGATCATTTTGCATCACGGTTTCAGAAAAGACTTATATTACTAAGGTTACAGACTGGGATGGAGTGACTGATGGTATCGAGGTCTGACGGGACAGACTGACATTAATGGATACAGAACCACTATCATCAGACCTTTCTTCCAAGGTGCTGGAAGTTGAGACGCAGATCGACTCCAACATAACAGGGGGTTAACTATAAACATTTTCCGACTCGGCATTTGTCGAGCTTTGGCATGAAATGACACAATCATGTCGACCCAGGATTTCGATGTACCGAACTGATATCGTAAGACCATGTAACAGAGCTTAAAGTGACGGAAGATGATGACTTCTGCACTTCTGGGTGCTGTGGGGCTCGTTTTGGGGAGGCTGCGTTTTTGGTACGTGGCATTCCCTGTTTGATATTATTTTTGTTTTTTTGGCCGATGTACATGTAGCAATTTGACTGTTTTGACTTAGCTTATTTTTTAGACAAGAACCAGGATTGTCAAGTATTACGTCAGATGCAGAGGGGACAACGTTTTGTGTCTCCTGTGTTTTTGGAAAAGAAAGCAGTTTTGAAGGGCCAAATTTTGACTTACCAATATTTTCGGGGGACAGGGGAAATAAACCAGACTTACAATAACCAGGAACCGTGTGGTTATAGAGTATTCCTGTGTAAACCAGTAACAAGATACACAAGCTACAAGCTACGAATAAATAGTAATACGTTGAATACTG
The DNA here is from genome assembly GCA_022818135.1 of Saxidomus purpurata. NCBI lineage: Eukaryota > Metazoa > Mollusca > Bivalvia > Venerida > Veneridae > Saxidomus > Saxidomus purpurata. Next base: position 24,927,453 of record JAFMSR010000013.1, read on the forward strand.
GTAGGCTTATGTGAAAGCAACCTTGAGCTCTAGTCGACACGAAATCTGTCGGCCTCAAAATCCAAAACTTCTAATTTAAATCATATTTAGGCAAAACCAGCCATGAAACCAAAGCCCGACTGAGAAAGTAAGAACAGATTATAGGTTATAGTTGTTTTTAAACCTTTCACTGTTTTACTATTTTAACAGTTTTAACAATCTTGATTATCTTAACTGTAAGAACTATATTGCCGTTGTTTTATTTTATTTTTATCTTTTACTAACATCCGGCGTGCACCCTGTCCATAACAAGATAGATAGATAGGGATCCGGATCGCAGTACCGGACTCCGGATGACGGTATTTATATGTGCACTCTGTGTTAAGAAAATGCTTTACCGGTTAAGCGTCCAATTCACATTGACTTAGTGACTTGCAAAATTAAAATTTTACTATTGTTTTCTCGATTTGTTGTGTGTTCAAATAGGAGACGAAAATGGTAATACTAATAAACATTTAGATAACAAAAGCCTTTGCTATAAAAATGATTTGTATGATAAATTTTTGAGTCAAAACTCACAAAAAATGCTCAGACTCGTGACAACTAGAATATTTATTTAACCAGTTGGGATCATGGTGATTTAATGTTATTGGCATATGTATCCCCTTAGGGATTCCCCAAACAATCTCTTTTTTGCCATTATATTTTGAATTTAAGAGATAATATATGGTGTTGGGCCCAGTATTCGTGGTAGGTCCAGAATTCGTGGTATTTAGGCAGTTTGTTCTGTCCCCATTGCTCTCATTAAATAAAACAACTGAAGTAAACCAAACTGTACATATGTTCCAGTTGATGATGTGCGTTGATATCCGTTACGAAAATTTGGTGGTCTTATACCTTAAGTGTTGCTTCAGGTACTCCCAAAGTGAGTCTGAACATTTTTTTTATTATTGAAATGATTGCTTTTTTAAAACTGGTACTGGAAGAATAGTTGACTGTTTGTTTACATATAATCAAATCATTTTGATTCACAAGACATAAAAATATAATTCCATACAAGATTCTGAAATATCATATGGGACACTTCTGTTGCAATGTAACTTTTTTGGTTGACCCACGAATTCTGGTGCACATATTACTGTGACGTCAAAGGTCAACACACTTTATATTTTGGAAGCTGTGTAAACAATGTTACAATCGGCATAAATAAAGTAAATCGTATGTTAAATGTTAGATGTTCTTGGTTATATTTTGACCTTGTTTGTTTCTTTTTTTATTGTTTAGTACTCCGTAGTGTTATAAAGGGTTCTAATTACCACGAAAACTGGGCCAACCAGCATAACTGTAGGTGCTACATCAGTGATTTTTTTTGTTTTTACAGCCGAATATCGGCTGTTTCCCCCGGTATTACTGATTACCGAAAACAACTTTTTACCGGAAACAACCAAAAACAAATGAGATTACCAGAAACAAGTCATAATTTAATAGTTTTTATGTTAAATACACTTTTTATTATTCTAAATGATAAGAATTGATGTATTTGTTGAATATATGTAATTTTAGAATGATAGGTTAGATTTTAAGCGAATTAGCTCGATGTAACTTAGTGTGTACTTTATGTTGTAATGATTACCTCCCTTAGACTGTATTAAAACCCAAAATCATTGAAATGAAAGATCTTTATTAGAATAAAAAGTATTACTTTTCTTTTTTTTATATTTAAATATTGACTTTAATAGTGATTTTGCATACCACTGTTCCCTGAAAATAATGTATGTACTGTATTATATCGTTGTTAATTTTGTTATATGTTGGTATTCATCCTTGTAATGATCTATGCAATTAAAGAATTTTTAAATGTTTTTCTAGCTTCTGTTTTTAATTTCATTCACTCATGGGAATTTTTGTAACTGGAAATGCAGATAAGCCGTAAAACCGTCAAAGAACTTTAACAAAAAATAACGCTAAAATTTATCGAACTATCGAAGTTTTAGCACGAACCTGTATGTGTATATAGGTCCGTGGTTTTAGTAAATATGAATATCATGCGTGAATCAGAAGAATGCATGAAACATGTTTAAAAACATTTTCATAATACATGATAGAAAATATAATCAGTTACTGATCATTTAATTGTTCATACATAAGAAGCCTTTGCCAGCGAAATATTTCACTGTGCGGGGTGATAATCTCCAACATAATTGTCAGTTTACAGTCTTTAAAAACTGTCAATTGATAATTACACTCGTGCGCCCCCTTTAATCTATCAACGTAGAATTTGAGTACACAATGTCAAAATCAATTATATCAAACAATGAATGTATATGTATAATGTATAACATGCTGTTTCATTTGTGTATGTAGATACTGTGTTTTCAAGTAAATAAATTATTGTTTGCATTTTTTGTTTAATTATTACAATGAATACCGTAGACCGACAGTACTGGGATTTTCCAGGAAGCATACAAGATTTGCAACCAATGTGGTAATATACGTTAATGGTTAGTTAATGCCCCCTGGTCAGTTTCTTTGACCCTGTGCCAGTATGAGTTATTCATAGCTTCCTTCTGTGAAATTACTTGATGATCATTTGCAAAAATGCCCTGGTGTTTACACTGGAAACACATTCTGCATTCATCTTCTTCATCCTTTGGCCTACGTACTGGATCATTCTACAAGCATTAACCAAAGACTAACAACTGTAATGATGCATTGTACATTCAATTCAAACTATTCCTTCAAAAGTCATTTCTGTCAACTGGTGCCTGCAAAAAACATAGAATATGCATTTTTTCACACCTTTGTTCATCTTATTTAGTTTAAACATTATCTATTTGTTTATCAAAGCATGAACAAATACAATACATCTATAAACAGCATGCAGGATTGAGAAGAAAGCTATACAGCTTATATGAATCTCTTTCCGTCTTATTTAGTATAAACAACTAAGCTTATTTAGTATAACAAAGAAAACAAAACACGAACACTTCATAATTCATAATAATTCACAATTTAAAATAATGCTTGATTTAAAACCAATGAAAGTGATTCATATGTATTCGTATTTGTAAAGGGAAGTAACTCAAATTACAATGAAAACTGACAGGCAATGACAAAAATACGTATAAGTCTCTTAAATGGTAATAAATATAATCAAAATTAGACATGTTGTACAAACATATCATCTTCTATCTAAATTACTTAATAAATCGTTGAAAATCCACTCATGGTTAGAAATATCATTTGTTTTCGGTAATCTCATTTGTTTTTGGTTGTTTCCGGTAAAAAGTTGTTTTCGGTAATCAGTAATACCCGTTTCCCCTAGCCCAAAAAAGCTATATTTTCCCCTAATGAAAGTCATATTTTCCCCTTGGAATTTAAAGAAAATGTTCTGTAATATGCACAGCAAAATATTTTATGAAAATTGGCATTTTAAAACAAAGAACACATTGCATATCGCGGCTATCTGCGATAGTAGCCGATTCCGGGTTCGGACGTGTTGCGGGAAATAGACTTTACCAATCATTGTCACTGTGACGATTGATTCACAAACGTGAACTTTGTTTGTAATTGTGCTTATTGGGTCCACCATCCTCTAAAGAGGCTATAATCAGTATGACCCGTTACAAACGTGAACATAATATGTGTCAGTTGATATAGGGTTCCCGCGGCGCCAAATGCGACAAAAAAATAATCTGACGCTACATTTTTTCAGTTGGCGAATTTTAGTGGCGCCAACAAAATGTTGGCAATTTCGCCGTGTCAATCAAGAATCGATCGTTGTCTGTTGGCTAGTTTATGGAAGAAGGCGGAGCTAATTAGACGCTACCCGATAACGCGCACATGGCCGTCTCGGTCGTAATCAGAGGTGTTAATTGATAAACAATCATAAAATGAAATGTAATAGACCTCGGCGAATTTATAATACGTTGTTTGTAACAAGGATTTAATTAGAGATGCTTTGTTGACACGGCTCTGTGTATTGTTACTATGTATTTCACAGATTGCGCTTCGGGCGATCATAACACAATTCATGTTTTCCCGTTTTTCCTATAATCACGTGTCATAACAGACTTATTATTTCGGCATTGTTTTTTTGGGTCAGTAATTAAATTATTGACTTACGTGGTGCAATCTCAAGTTGCAAATTGTTCTGGGCGTAAATTTTTCTTCTACATGAATATATCTTTGGCAATATTCGGCGCCTTCTAAACCTTCAGTATTTGTTAATACTTATCAATACTTATTTTAAACCATTGAACGTTCTTTTGGACAAATTTTGTTTCATTAAAAACTGTTTAAATCGCTAAAATCGAAGATATATTTATGTACGAAAATAAGTTCACGGACATGCGAGGTCACGAAAATATGTGGGGAATGCAAACTGTTACTTTCATTTTTGAGCCAATGGTGCTGCAGAACACGAACAGAAAATTATGATATGAAATCCTGGAGTATATGAACTCTATGACCTGTGCCCTAACCTTTGAAAGTCTCACCTTGGCTCCTGAACATGTGATTTTGACCCTTGAAAATTTACAAAAATGTTTGAAATAAATTTCGTATCATTTAGATCGATATACAGTGTTTGCTATCATGCAACCAAATCTTAACTAAAAGTGGTATGACTCCTCTCCTCTAGGGTGTTCTGTAGGCTTTGAAGACTAGTGGCTCCAACTTTGGAGCCATTGGCGCAAACTTTTTCTGATTGGCGAATTTGTTGGCGCAAACTAAAATTGACCAAGAGGGAACCCTGTGTGTTTGTATATGTTATGCAATTCTTATATCTAGGTTTCAAAGTTGGATTTTCCCCTTTTTATGATTTATCGCGCTATATTTTCCCCCTTCAGAAAGCCACAGGTTGTTTTAAAAAATCAAAAAAAAAATTCATTAATTAATCAGGATGGCAACATTGCCCTATCAGGCTTGGAAGCCCAATCAAGCTTTTACTGCCAGATCAGGCTTAAATTTATCAAAAGAAATTATGTTTTTCTGTAAATATTTTGATATGTATTTTATAGATAACATCTGAAGTCCTAGAATATTTTACATGCAACATTACAGTAGGTTAGAAGTCAACACTACCCAACCATAATCAACCAATAGTCGATCTGTGCATTGATGGTAAAACTCACAATCACTTTTGCAAAGTTTAAATATAAAGGATGGTTCAACTTTATATAAAGAAAATCTTTTAAATTTTCTTCTCCAAGCATATTAAAAGGTTTCAATCAACAAAATTGCAGGAGGTTGGGGATGAATTGTTTTCCCTTTTGTTAATCTGTTATTTGTAGGTTGTTTCCAAGAAAAGAAATAACCTGAGACTTGCTAATAGGAAAGCTTTGTTTGTAAGACTCCAAAATATCCCTATTAACAATCCAACTCCTGCTGCACTAATTAAAATCTTAAACTGTTTAGTAGGGAATGGCATGTATAGATAATGTATTGTGCAGTTAAACGAAAGTAAACACAGTTAATTATTATATACATGTATATAGATCATTTTGGTGAGCTATTTGAAAAATGTTCAGTTTTTTTGTTTCAACCTGTTAAAATGCAAATATCATTCTGACCCAGGGCATCTTTTCCCAGTTCAGGGGAAGGCACCATAGCCCCTCAATTTTGGGGGGAAACTGTGATAATTAGCTGAGCGGGAGACTAAAATCCTGGTTTAAAGTTACAGTTTGGGGAAAACAGCATGATGTTAAAGAAATTTTTAGTTCCAAGGGGAAAATGTCCTATACAGACATCTAATATAGAAGGCAAAAGTGTCCTAAGATCTATCCCTAATAAAATGTATTTTCAATGAAGTAGAGACAGTCCTGACAATGAAGTTGGAATGAATCAGTTTGCCTTGAACCCTTCAATAAGTGTTTTGCGATGGATGATCATCTGTTGTTAGTCGACATTTTCTTCAAATCTCCTCTGAAACCACTGGGCCAATGTTGATGAAATATGCATGAAGCATATTACTTAATAATTGAATATTACTTCAATAATTAAATGTCGGAGACAAGCCCTAAAATGTGTTATATTATATTGTTGTATTATAATTTGCATTATCTCTTTCAGTCTATTATGTCATATAATGGTGCTGCCATTATGGCAATGAAAGGGAAAGAGTGTGTTGCCATAGCAGCGGATAGAAGATTTGGTATACAAGCCCAGACAATCAGCACACAGTTTGAAAAAGTCTTTGAGATGGGACCTCGTTTATATATAGGTTTACCAGGACTTGCTACAGATGTACAGACAATGTAAGTTCTATATACACAGATTCATGTAAGGGGTATACATTGTTTTTCAAAGTACATGTATCTGTCACAAAGTCTACTTGTTCAGCTTCTGCATACATCACTCTGTGTTCAGCCAGACAACATGGAGGAAATCTATAGACCAGCTGTCTGTGTATTCACCCCTGTATTGAAAGCCCCATTTTAGAAGGCTGCACATTTTACTCTGTCATTTAGAAAAATAGTGACGCAAGGTTTCATAAATAGAGACAACTCTTGTCACCATGTATTGCCCATTATAAATACTAGTTAATTCTCATACTGAGATGCCAAGACCTTGTTTTATATCGCAAAATAACTATATATTAATTTCATATTAACAAATATATTATTTTGATTTTTAAATTGTTTTCAGCAAAAGAAATAATTATTTTCCAAGGGGTCATGGTCAAGGTCACTGAAAATAAATTTTTGTGTTATTTTAGAGTTCTGTTTCAGTGTTACAGTCATTGACAAACTGTCTTGGGGAAGATATATTTTTTGTGACAAAAACAACCATTTTGTTTCATGTTCATTTCAGATCACAAAGGTTGAAGTTCCGTCTTAACCTATATGAACTGAAGGAAAACAGAAATATCAAACCTAAAACATTCCTTAGTATGGTCTCAAATCTTCTATACAGTCGTAGGTAAGTAACTCACATGCCAACACATTGGTGCAAAACCATTATTACTCCTCTAAATTTACATACACTTTACATCTACCAAAACCAAATTCACATGTTCAGATTGTTTTAAGCGTGACATTTTTGCAATTCAGTCATATTAATCTTCTGTGACAACTACAGATGTCTTTAGTGAACAAAAAGCTTATTACAGTCTTCCTGCAAATAGAACGTGATTTCAGCTTGTACATGTACCAGCATATTAATTATTGCTTAAAGTTTGTTTTTAGCTGTTAATTGAATAACTTAATTTTTTAAGTGCCTGTCTTCATATCAAGGCACATATTCAGGATATTGTGTACTTTCCTGTACTTTTTATTGTAAACACTATCATAATTGTCATTAATTCTTTCAATATTATGTATGACACTTGCATAAAGGCTTTAGTTTTTAGATGATGTATATCCCTTTAGCGGGAAGTCAAACTATTATGTAAATGTTCACAAGGCTAGCTAGTGTAAAATGTTTTTCTTTGAAAAACTTTAATAAGTGAGATTCATTTTTAGATACTAGGTCAACTTATAAAACACTGCAATGTTTCACTAATCAAGTGAAATCTCCTATTTTGATATGTGTCAGGCAAACAGAATAGCTAGTAGCATAGAAACTACAGTGTGTATGAATTTGCAAGTATACATTCAAGTTTGAAGTACTTTAAACACTTCATCAAGTTATCCCTAAAGTCAATCAAATTCAAGTTTAGGAAATAATTACTTTTGATTATTTACCTACATTTTGACAAAGAAACTAATTTCAGGAACATAAATTTGTGACCTGCAACTTTGTTTCAGTAACTGTCTGTTTTTTCAACATATTTATTTGATTTGGGTTTAACACTTTCATTGCTGGAAAAACCATCATGATTTGTATCTACACGTAATGGTAACTATAACCAAGTACATGTATAGACCAACTAACAACAAATATCAATAAAATGGTCAAGATTCAAGTTTTTATTTCAGCGTTAGTTAATGCCCGCAGCTTGTGTTCTTGAGGGTACTTAATAGTTGATACTGTTAGAGAACAGAATGTTAAGTCAGGCAAAAGTTAGCATACAAATCATTAAAATACCTGAAGATAACCTTAAGCAATGGCCCTTAGACTAAGATGCTAGTCTATGAGATTGGAAGATAACTTTAGACTAAACTCAATATTCAGATTTGGTCCATATTTTGTGGAGCCAGTGATAGCAGGGTTAGATCCAAAAACCAGTGAACCATTCATAGCCAGCTTAGATCTGATTGGATGTCCTATGATAACAGAGGACTTTGTTGTCTCAGGAACATGTAGTGAACAGATGTATGGGATGTGTGAAACTCTCTACAAACCTGATCAGGTTTGTGGTGTTTTTTAATGAAATTTTCTTGTTTTTGATAAAAAAATAATAGAGCAGAGACCTTGTGCAAAGTCAGACAAATTTCTGCACTTATTTAATTGTTGATCATGTTGATATGGTCAGATTTCTGCATTTATTTAATTGTTGATCATGTTGATATGGTCCTGCAAATATCATTGTTTAAAAAGTGTTGTTTATTAGAAAAAGGATGAAAACGGCCAAAGTGACAATTTATTATGAGCAACTGATAATTCTTCTTTCATGTTAAAAATAAATAAGGTACTGATTTCATTTTTGCATTTGTAAGTTTGTCTTTAATGTTACAGGAACCAGAAGATTTGTTTGAGACAATATCTCAGTGTTTACTGAATGCTGTGGACAGAGATGCTGTGTCTGGTTGGGGAGGTGTTGTCTATATCATGTAAGTCTGTGTGTTGTTTAGGTTTATGTGTATCATATTGTATTAAGACTTGGAAGTGGAACCTACTGTGTAAGGTAATCAAGACATAGAAACACACTACTCCATTTGTCTATATACTGCAGTATTGTAAATTTCTCTGCATTCTGTGGTCTTACATAAAATAGTAAAGCATTTTTAACATCATTAAAAAAACTAATCATAGAAACTCTTAATGCAGATCTTTCAGAAACAAGAATTTATATATGTCATGAATTGCAATTTAGATTTTAATCTGTTTGCTAGTTCTGTTTGTGGTATGGTTTTAACTTTTAATGTGTACGGCTACCCCTAGTTATTTGTTTTGAACACATGCAGGAATACCAGTCTGAAAATCAAGAAATGATGTAAAACTCTAAATTGTAAATAAAGTATAACTTTGGAATCTCTTTTGTTCTGTTTCTTCTATGACATGGTATCTAAGCTTACTGCAGGAAGATTTCTGATGTTAGCAAGATGAATCTATAAATCTGCAATTACTCACACAAATGCATAATGGTAAAATTTTATGTTATCTGTATGTCTGTGTATAAAAAGTGTATATTTATTATTTCTATATTGTTCTATCTTAATTCTTTCAGAGAAAAGGATAAAGTAACAAAAAGAATTCTAAAAGGCAGAATGGACTAGTTGAAATAGGTAAGTCAACCTTTTTCACAGCTTTTTAAAAAAACAGACATTAACTGCTTGGCAGCAGACAGCATGATATTGCAATATGTTCCTAGAGTAGTTGCCTTTAATTTGTCTATAAAGTAGGTTTCAATTAATCTATCAAATGTTCAAATTCAGAATTGGGATTTGGAGCCAGTTCTTAATGGATTTGAGGCATGAAAAATTTTGAACCTGGCAGTCAATCTAAATTGTACATGTAACATTAGTAGCCTCCCTGGTGTATAACTTGTTTTCAGTATTTTCAAGGATCTCTTGTTCTGAAATTATTAACCACTTTCACACTTTACTAAAACTTACTAAAAATCGACTAGTCCTCTTTGTTTAAACCATACCATCCATTGTTTAAATGGATGCTTAATATTTTCTGATTGAGTCGTGAACAATGCCGATCATGCCTAGACTGATGGGATATGCAAGCTGATCATGATCTGCACTGGTCACAAGGGCAGAATAAGCAGTTAATATACGAAGTACATTGTAGCTTGGCGGTGTGTCAGGTTTTTCTTTATCATGTTGATAAGTTATTCTAGCTCGCTTTAGACCATGTAAGCTTTGGTAACCATTTTGCATTAACTCGCATTTCTGTTCTGTTCCGTCTCTCTGCATCCTCTTATATCAGCAGTTTGCCGAGCTTTCAGACAAACATGAAATTATCTAATGAATGCACTGAATAATGTGAATGTTTCTATGCAGAAATGGAAATAAATAAAGTAATTGTTTGTATCAAAGCTGTTTTTTGTAATTTTCTTTGTGGTTTATCCATGTGCATCAAAATGTCTAGTAAGTTAATTCAAGAAGATTCTTATTTTGTCCAGCCTAATATCAGCTTTGCAGGAAAACCCAAGTGAAATTATATGGCACAGTCATGCAAGGTCTAATTAGATTTAATTTCTATTTACGCAGTCTCGAGGACATAGTGTGAATAACTTGTTTTATATGTCAATCTGTCCGCTATATTGAGCATGAAATTTAGGAAATAAAGCTGTCCTTTAGGCTGAAACTCTGAAGTGCTAAATATCTGGTCTGCTAATTGGATTTTGCAATAAATTAATTCCCATGTCTAAAATATATGACAAAGTAATTTAGGTGTTACTTGGCCTTGTTGCCTGCCTGTATGGCTGTAGGTTAACACTTGGAGATCACTTCTTTGTTGTTTGTCTGTCTGTCCATCCCTCCCTGCCTCTCTCCGGTCTGCATTTCTATGTTTTTATTTGATTTCCTGTATCAATGTATCAATCAAAGTTATTGACTTCAAAGTTAGCAAAGAGAACGGAGGAACGGAGGAAATGAAACTTTTGTTTAGGTGTTCAATTTGAGAAAATTTCTCTCCTTTTCCGCATTTCCTGTACTTGTAGGGTAAATCAAATGAAATTTGATGGCAACTGATAAAAGTTTAATAATATACAAGAATCATAACTTTGTCTAAAGTAATTTTTCAAATATCTTCTTTTATTTTTTATCCTTTTAATAGGCATGGAGCAAAACTATTTATGAATTGAATGTGCATTAAATCTGTCTTTAGTAATTATCTCCCTTTAAATATTGCTTTAATGTGACTGATTTTGAAATAGATTTAGTTATCAAAGATTTCTACTTATTTGATGAAAGTTGCCTTCTGAATAGTATCTTACAGCAGGTGACAAACGAGTGTCTTTTTGCCAGTTTTTCTTTCACCAGTTTGCTCTAGCTGTTCATGTGAATATAAATTTGTAAATGCAGTGCTTGGTCATGAAAACACGAATTTTGGTCAAATGTCTTTGTAAAAACTTTGAAAAATTCAACAATTATAATTTTCTTGTCTATTACAGAGAATGTGTTCACCACCATCATCAACAGTGCTACATTTCTACATCAGATACATCTGTCATTTGGTCACTCAGTGCTATATTTCTACATCAGTTACATGTCACTTGGTCACTCAGTGCTATGTGAGTTACAGTACAGAAAGGTTGAAGAATGAACAGGATTCACTGTTTGCTACAAGGAAGACATTCTAATCTGCTATACGAATACCATTTGTGACCTAATTAAGTACAATTATCTGTGTACTGTGTTTTTCTTTCTGTGTATTTGTTCAATGAAAGCCAGTGCTATGTTTTGCACCAATTGTTGATTGTTTTGATTTAGTGGTGGCTTCATAGCTACCTAAAGTTTGTCAGCAAGATGAAGATGTATACTTAAATGGTTTATAGAGAAGGACTATGAAATTTACAAATGAACAATTGAGTTGAACATGTACTTTACAGCTTAGTTGCGGTTGGACAGATTAATTCTTATAGAGATTGAAACATTCAGTCCATCTATAACTGAAAATGCCAAAGAGATGTGAATGGCCTTCTATCATGAACAAGAGTTACCAGCACTAATAGAGTACCAAGTTTCATGTTTATAACTTACCTTTTTGAAACACCTAATTTGTAAATAAAACAAACAAAATGTGAATGTGTTTATTTAGACTACTGAATGTATTTATACTTGTCCTAGTTAATGTATCGATCAATTTAGGGGTTATAATGTTATCAGTGGGTTGTCTCATATGCCATCCAATTCTGTATGTTTTATGTGAAATCCAGTGATCATTCTCATCAGCTACAGGTGATACCTGAATCTCTGTTTAGTTTTCATAGGTATACTTTTAAAAAGGTAGCTCCACAACTTGGAAAAAAATTGAAATATGACGGAGCTTGTTTAAACATCGCTTACAAGCTGCCCATACATTCACTGGTCAAGTGGTTAATGTGCTGGACAGGTAAATCAGGGGTTGCAGGTTCGATTACATGCTCCTCCACTAACATAACTAATGGGCTTTGGTATGAGACATAAAACTGAAGTCCTATATTTTGATTCTGAACTATATAAGGTACTGTTGAGTCTGCCAGTGATTTGTGACATGCTTTGTTGATAAGCTCACGAAATAGCAGACTGAATATAAATCACTACTGACGTTTTTGTTTGTATTTAGCATAAATATAAAGATGTAAACAATTGAAAACCTCTTTTTTCATTCCATTGACAGACACTATATAGCCTGTATTTACAAGATATTTGCAATACTCGTTTTTGAGAGTACTAGTATAAGAATTCTGTCTGGTGTTGGAACACACTGCCACCAAGCAGGCTTTCAGTTAGCGGAAGAAAATCGTGTCACAGGATGTAGTACCGGTATATACAGTTTAAAGATATGAATCTCCTTAATACCTTCTATTTTCAGTTTAATTGACCTCAGATATACTCCATGTATCCCACTTCTATTTTATGTAAAAACGACTTATGTATCGGTGTTTGGCCCGACGGGACAATCTTAATGAGCACAATTTGGATGAAAATCTCCTTTGGTCATTCGTGTTGGTTCAGTATTTAAAGTAACAAATAACCACTTGATGTCACAAGTTTAGGTTAAACGTTTTAGTCTTGAAATTCGTGTCTGCTCCATATTTTCTTAATCTCGAAAATATTTTTCATAAAACAGGTCAAATATTCACCTTTTCAAGACGTAGCTGGTCATGTTGGATCAGGGTCAAAGTCACAACTCGAAGGCTTGAGTATTGAATTTCCTGTCTGCTCCAAAGCTCCTAACCCTTTGAAGGATTTTGATGAAACTGTAATAAAAATGTTAACCTCATCAAGTTAATATGCTGAACCCATGATATGGCCACGCTGACTCAAGGTCAAGGTCTTAACTCGAGGTCAAAGATTTGAGTCTGTCCGCCCAGTATCTCTTAAACTCTGAAGGATTTTAATGAAACTCCAGTTGGATGATCACCTCATCGAGACAATATATAGAACCCATGATCCGGTCACACTGGCCCAAGGGTAAAGACATAACTTAAGGTCAAAGTTTTGAGTCTTGAATTTGTGTCCGCTCAATATCTCTTAAACCGATTGATGGATTTGAATGAAACTCTGGTCAAATGTTCACATCATAGGGATGATTCTGTGGCCTTGGCTTTTAGAAATCTGTGCTGAACACATCTGCGAGAAAATTACACTCAGTAACATTTGAATTATCAGAAACCCTTCGCGTTCTTAGTGGTAGAGGGCGCTTAACGGGCGACGCCTTCAAATTTTATCAGCTGTCAAACGGTGTATTGTAGATCGCGATGATTAGCGATCCTCAAAGTGTAATGCAAACCGTGGGATCGTGATGTCGTTGGATTTAAGCATACTTTTCAAAATCGCTGTGTGAAAAGATACACGGATTTAAGTGTTTCCGTGAATTATTACCACGGGAATAATAAACTAATGTTTAAAATTAGCGTTTAACGCAATAAATTGTCAAATACGTCTTTAGAAATGCATTATTTTCTTACTTAAGTATTTTCTTCCGGTATTGCGTCCGAAAACCCGGCGATTTTGCAAAAATCTACCGGCATTAATTCAACTCTTTGTGGCATGTATGATCCTACTATAGGTCTTATTAATATAGTGCATTGATTTCTCCACATATTGCGGCCAGGAATTTCGTCTTTAATTCTAAATATGTACCTGTTTTATTAATGATGAACCAAATGCACTATGATGAATATATTTTAATGAGAAAACATCTTTGTTTATTTCCATGGTATAGGGCACTTTTTATAATATGATACTAGTGAAACTTTCAAAGAAAACGTTTTACAAACATCTTCTAGGATACCCGTTTCATTATGTAATTCGTGTTACTTCTGTATTTAAGGTAACTAATAACCACTTGATGTTGTACATTTGACGTCTGTTAAATATAAGTCTTTGTCGATTTTTATATCCCAGAATGAAGCGGGAGGGAAATATAGGATTGGTCTCTGTCCTTCCGTCCGTAACATTTCCGTCCACTCTATATCTCCTTAACCTCTTGTAGGATTTTAATGAAACTCTGGTCAAATGTTCACCTCATCAAAACGATGTGCAGAACCTATGAGCCGGTTCCACTGGGCCAAAGTCACAAGTTTAGGTCAAACGTTTGAGTCTTGAAATTCGTGTCTGCTCCATATATTCTTAATCTCTAAAAATATTTTTTCTAAAACTCTGGTCAAATGTTCATCATTTCCAGACGTAGCTGGTCATGTTTGATCAGATTCAAAGTCACAACTCAAAGGCTTGAGTATTGAATTTCCTGTCCGCTCCATAGCTCCCTTACCATTTGAAGTATTTTGATGAAACTGTGATAAAAATGTTAACCTTATCAAGTTAATGTTATGAACCCATGATATGGCCACGCCGACTCAAGGTCAAGGTCTTAACTGAAGGTCAGAGATTTGAGTTTGTCCGCCCAGTATCTCTTTAACTCTTTGAAGGATTTTGATGAAACTCCAGTTAGATGATCACCTCATCGAGACAATATATAGCACCCATGATCCGGACGCACTGGCCAAAGGACAAATACATGAATTAAGGTCAAAGGTTTGAGTCTTGAATTTGTGTCCGCTCAATATCTCCTAAACCGCTTGATAGATGCGAATGAAATTCTGGTCAAATGTTCACCTCATAGGGATGATGTGCAGAACCCATGGTCTTGGCACTGGGAATCAAATATAGCTGATGGTAGAAAATTTGTAAACTGCATATGGAACACTTCATTGGCCTTGCCTTTTAGAAATAAATGCTGAGCACATCTGAGAGAAAACTACAATCAGTAGCATTTAAATGATCAGAAACCCTTCGCGTTCTTATTGGTTGAGGGCGACACGGGCGCTTCAATTTTTATCAGCTGTCAAACGGTGTATTGTAGATCGCGATGATTAGCGATCCTCAAAGTAAAATACAAACCGTGGACTCGTGACGTCGTCGGATTTAAGCATTCTTTTCAAAACCGTTGTGTGAAAAGATACACGGATTTAAGCGTTTCTGTGAATCATTACCACGGGAATAATAAACTAATATTTAAAATTAGCGATTAACGTAATAAATTGTCAAATACGTCCTTAGAAATGCATGATTTTCTTACTAAAATTTTTTCTCTCCCGGTATTGCGTACAAAAATCCAGCAATTTTGCAAAAATCTCCAGGCATTAATTAAACTTTTTGTGACACGTATAATTCTACCATAGGTCTAATTAATACAGTTCATTGATTTCTCCACATATTGCAGCCAGAAATGTCGAAATTTACCTGTTTTATTAATGATGTACAAAATGCTCTATGATGAATATGAGAAAACATCTAAGTTTATTTCCACGGTACCGGGGACTTTTTATATGATACTAGTGACATTTTCAAAGAAAACGTTTTACAAACAGCTTCCAGGATACCCGTTTCATTATGTAATTTATTCCAGTCATTGAAAAAAACCCAGTAAAACAATGTAAATTCTATTGCAAATTATTTACAAATGTATTGAAATAATAATTAAATTTCATCACACAAAACATGAAACTTTCAGACTGATTTTATCTTTATTCTTGTCTCATTGAATTAAAGAAATAGATGGCTTTAGTTGAAGACAATTAGAATGGGCGAGTAATAATTTATAGATTGAAGCACTAAAGGGACTATTGATAGACATTAAACACACACTCAATGACAATCATCAATTGAAGTCTTTCTCGCAACATGTCAAAAATAGAGATGTAACGGTGTCAGTATCCGCGAGTTGCCGCAGGAAAATAAAGAAATAAAACTACATGTTATAAATCGAGTTGTAGATACTACAGTTATACATGGTGATGTGTAGTTAAACGTATAGAACATATGACCGGGACCGATGAGAGATCTTCAGTTGTCCTGGGTCCTTCATAGTTTAACTGTATTACAAAGTTTCCATATAAAAGTGTGTTTCAACTATACATAAAGAAAATCTTTGAGGAATGCATCTCCAAGGATATTGAAAATTTGTTATAAAATTACAGGCAGATGGGGGATGAATTCTTTTCTCTTTTTGTTTGTTGATCTGTTGTTTCCAAGAATAAAAATAACCTGAGCCTTGCTAAGAATTGTTAATAGGCAAACTTTTCAAATTAGTTAATAACACTAGTTTGAAACATTCTGCTGCCCTAATTGAAATAAAGACGTTTGAGACATGCATATGTATTTTAACACGATTATATATTTTATAATATGCAATTACCCTGGCAAAGAATATATAACACGATCTACCTAACAACTAACGATGTTACTCTTAGAAATTTTCAATACAGGTTTTTAATGCGCCTAATACCAACAAATAATTACCTCTTTACTTGTTAATTGGCTTTATCGAACCTCTGCGATTTATGTAATAAGCACATAGAAGCAATAGAACAGCTTTTCTTGGAGTGTCAAACTTTTCAAAGAATTTGGGGAGAAATTAGTCAATGTCTGAATACAAAACATATTAATCATACATTCACTTTAAATGAAATATGTTTTGGTATCGTTGATAACTGTTTGACAAATAAAATGTTAGTACTTAATTTTGTAATTGTACTTGGCAAATTTTTCATCTTCAAAATGAAGTTAAAAGCATTAAACCAACAACTGTAATGTTCAAACGTCATTTAAAAACGAGAATAAGGACAGAAAGAGAAATAGCTATAATAAAAAACAAACTAGACCAGCACACTAGAAAGTGGTATAGTTTTACAGAACAGAATTAAAACAAATTAAGAATTACTAACACGATTTGGAAACGATATTTTTCTTTCTTTTTTGGGGATTTAGTATTTTTTCTGCTTTTTTCTGTTTCCGTTCTTTTTGTTTCTATGATCCGTATTTTTTGTTGTCCTGACACGTACGCTGTACATTACTTTGGGCACATGACCTGTTTTCTTTCTTTTTTTTTCGCCTTTTTTCATAAAAACATAATTTGCACATATATACATTTTATATTTCCTTCGATAAATTTGTATTGCGTATGTTAGGTCAATGCCTAAACACCTAAAGATGATACTTGTGAATGCATGTTTTGTATATGTGTGATATATGTGAATAAACGAGGTGGGCCTAAAAAATGATTATATATTTTAAAATTCTATTCCACAGATTGACTTGAGACTATTAGTTATTATACGCCCAAACGTATTGTGGGAACAACCGCAAGTGGCGTCCACTCTTTGTCGCTCTATAGGTCAATCAGTTTTCATCTGATCTTCACTAAACTTACTGAACATGTTTGTAGGCATAATGTGTTAGCCAAGTTCGTTTGCCAGCCAAATCGACTAACTTAAAGGCAATTTTGGATTATTGCCCTTGAATTATGCAAAATTGGCCAAATTAGCCTTTTCCCGCTCTCTAAGTCGAACAGTTTTCATCCGATCTTCACCAAACTTGCTGAATATATTTGTGGGCACAATATTTAGGCCAAGTTCGATAACCAGCCAAATTGCCCCAGGCACTTTTGGATAATAGTCCTACAAAATTGGCCAAATTAGCTTTGTCCACTCACTAAGTCAAGCAGTTTTCAGCCGATCTTCACCAAACTTGGTGAAAATATTTGTGGGCATAATATCAAGGCAAAATTTAATAACCAGCAATATCGCCCAAAGCACTTTTTGATTGTAACCTTTGAATTATCGAAAAATGGTGAAATTAGCGTTCTCAGTTCCACATGTGAATAAGCCTTGTCCGCTCTTTAGTTCTAACACGTTTTACAAAACCTATGAACTGCCAGATAATGAGTTATGCCTCCTTGACGGGCGTATTTTGTGACACTTTGACACTCTTGTTTTATAATTTGAAACAAAACTGTGACTTGCAAATGCCTGACTGTTAACCAATCAGATGCTATGTCAGTATATATCTAAACAAAGTTTAATGTGAAAAGTAGTACAGTGAATGTCATGTCTGGCATGTATGAATATGTACTATGCAGTCAATGATGATTGATCATTTAAGAACTGAACTAGAAAATTTCCAGTTTAATTGTATCAACATGTTTGAATGATAAAGATAACATTCAGACCTTAGGCATTTCCCCCCAGTTCCTAGCCCCTCAGTTATGGGGAAATGTTTGGATAATTAGCTGAAGTTGACCGTAAAATCCTGGTGTAGAGTTACAGTTGGAGAAAACGGCATAATTGTAAAGAAATTTTAGTAGGTGAAGACGTTCTATACCAACCTCTGATATAGAAGATTAAGATGACCTGAGACCTATCCCGTAAAAAAAGAGTATTTATAGTGAAATAGACGCTGATAATGAAATTGGACTGAATCAGTTTGCCTTGAACTCTTTAATCAGTGTTTTAATTTTCTACCATTTTTACGCTTTTCATATTGTAACTGTCTTTGTGTAGCTAGGTCGTTCACTATCATTCATAGTGGAAATCCAGAAAACATGGCACCATGTGTTTACACAGCTCCTTTCAATCATTTGTGTTAGAAATGTATATTGCCAAGTGAGATAAAAAACATTTGCTTCTTTCAAAATTATTCAATGTCAGTCTCTCAAGAATCATGGTAAGTTGTAGACACATTGTAGTGAATTGTTGTAGCTTTAAAGCAACAAAATTTTAGGGACACTGTTGTCATTACTGAAAGTTGTAGGCGATACACTGGCCGAAGAAAGTCATTATCTACGCATCATGTTATTGTAATTGGGTTACACCTGGCCTATTCAATGAGGTATGACAAAACCTCTGAGGTTCACATGTCTTAAGTTATTGATTTAAATGCACGTCACAATTGGACATAACTTTGAGTAATAGTAATGCAAATGGAAAAAGTACAGCAGTGGCAACAAAGAGACAAGGATTACATGATACATGTTAGTCAGGAAGATCCCCTTTTCTTGCACGTACTGTTTAATTTTTGTGCAATTTTGAAAACAGCTGCTGGCCTTAGAGAGACAAAATCAGTACAGGAAGTACATACATGTATGTTTGTATAATGTTAATGTAATTTCTTTTTCTTATGCCCCATGGGGGAAATCTTTATGTTAGAGATGTGGTGTGCAAAATTTAATGCTTGAATACAGATTACCTAGAGCTAAAATTATATTTTAGTAGTGCAAAAGTGATCTACTGAAATTTACAGCTTTTAAGATTGCAGGACATATTACTTACTTATAACAAAATTGTATTATAATTTACATTATCTCTTCCAGTCTATTACATCATATAATGGAGTCTGTTATGACATATAATGGTGCTGCCATTATGGCAATGAAAGGGAAAGAGTGTGTTGCTATTGCAGCGGATAGAAAATTTGGTATACAAGAGCAGACAATCAGCACACAGTTTGAAAAAGTCTTTGAAATGGGACCTCTTTTATATATAGGTCTACCAGGACTTGCTACAGATGTACAGACAATGTAAGTTCAATATACATGTAAGGAGTATACATTGTTTTTCAAAGAATCTACCACAAAGTTTACCTGTTTAGCTTCTTCTACATGTAAAACTCTGTATTTCGGCCAGACAACATGGAGGAAATCTATAGGCAAGCAGCCTGGGTAGTTACTCAAGTCAGGAAACTCCTATTTTAGAAGGCTGTTTATTTTATTCAGTCATTAAAGGGAAAATTGTGTTGCAATAGCAGCTGATAGAAGATTTGGTATGCAAGTGCAGACAATCAGCACACAGTTTGATAAAATAAGCATCAAACATTATTCAAGGCTTGTGCTAAAATTGGTCACATGTTTCACAAAATTTTGCATGCAAGCTCACATGTTGTTTGTTGTTAAGTGAGCTTAACGTTTGATGATTTTTACAGGCAGACAGTTTACCTAACCATTGTTCCTGGGAAGAACCAGTACTAAACCCTATCCTCCGTAAGATACTGCCAACTTTCTTACATAAAATGACATAGTAGCACGGCTCGAACCCATGAACCTCAGTTTGTGAGAGGTTACAGTGATTTCAGGTCAGTAAGTCATAACCACTCAACCATGGAGGTGGACTACAAGCTAACAACATATAAAGTAATGTCTACAGTACCAATAATTCAAATAATGAAGTAGTTCTACAGGCAGTCATACAGACATAAGGTTTCATACGATTAAAGACACTTCTTATGACCATGTGATGCTGATAAATACTAATTCCCATACTGAGATGCCAATACCTTGTCTTATATCGCAAAGGAACGTAATAGTAATTTCATGAAATGGTTATTAAAATAACAGTTATCTGACTTGTAAAATAAACAAACACAAAATGTCACTCTCATAGCATTGCCTTGTTCAGTACCGGAGAGGTGAGCTGCATTCTGTTGCAATGTCAGTTCAAGGACAAATGAATCACAAGATTATGCATGTATTGTGAAAAGACAAAGTTTACTCACAATGTACATGTAAAGGAAATTTGTATTCATATATCATGTTATGTTCATTTCAGTGCACAAAGGTTGAAGTTCCGTCTGAACCTATATGAACTGAAGGAAAACAGACATATCAAGCCTAAAGCATTCCTTAGTATGGTCTCAAATCTTCTATACAGTCGTAGGTAAGTAACTCTCATGCCAACACATTAGTACAAAATCAAAGCGCTGTGAGCGCTGAAGGCCTGGGGGCAATAGATTAACTCCCCTAAAAACAACTTTTGACCTTCGTGATTTGCGCTGAACCTTACCTAAAGCGTGGGTCGAAATGTGCAGAGGACGAAATTTAATATTCGACATAGAATGAATGATTAACAAATATATGGGAGGCAGAGAAGTTTGTTTTATTATAAAACGTACGTTAAATGAAAAATAATCACATGGTCAACATTATAAATTGTTTACGAGACCAATAAAAATAATTCGATCTGCGCTTTGTTCAACTTCAAGCGATATGATCTGATGATGTAGATCGAAAATTATTGTGTACCTTGGACAAGACATTGAAACAGAAATAAACAAAGCAATACCATCAATGAAATATAAGTACAGTACTGTACAATGTGTATAACAGGGAAAACCAAAAATGATTTTCTTGGTTACCTTGTAATCGGTGAAACCGTTCACTGGGTCTACTCAGCTCCAACTTGTCAAGCAGCGTAAGCCTCGATAAATGGCGGATGATTTTGCGCACGTGACTTCTATCTCGGAAATGTACGTAAATTATATCTTTTTTTAAATAAATTTATTTTTGGGTAAAGATATATGTAATCGTTCAAAAATAAGACAGTTGTCAATGAAATAACATCAGAAATTTGAATATCAAACTCTTATAAAGAGCTCCGTACGTTCCGTAAATATCCGTACTCTTCCGTGATATGCATATGATTATCTTCCGTAATCAGCTAACAGCGCAGTAATTTCTAAAACAGAGTCCATGAAAAAATTGTGTAATGGAGCCCGTATGGGCCCGCTATGGACCTTTCTGCCATCGTTTGAAGTTGTATGTACTGTTTTTATTTGTAATGTGTTCTTATCGTATGCGACATTCAAACAGAAGATTGATCTGGTCTGTCTTGTACTACTTTCCCATAGCGCATGTTTACGGTTGTTATTCGCACATAGCACATTTAAATTGTCTGCAGTGTTTGAAATGTGGTATGCTAACTTAGGCCCCAGGCCAACCAGTATAACTCCTATAAATTTACATACACTTTACATCTCCCTAAACAAATTCACATGTTCAGATTGTTTTAGGCGTGACATTTTTGCAATTCAGTCGTATTGATGTTCTGTGACAACTATAGATGTCTGTAATAAACAATTAGCTTATTAAAACCTTCCTGTAAATAGAACGTGATTTCAGCTTGTACCAGCATAATTGCTTAAAGTTTAGTTTTAGCTGTTCATTTAAAAACTTAAATTTTAAGTGCCCATGTTCATGTCAAGGTGCATGTCCCAGACATTGTGTACTTTACATATACCAATACTACAATGTTTGGCACGAATCTCTCAATTATGACGCTTGCAGAAAGGCATTTGTAGAAGTAATTCCCTTTAGCTGGAAGTCAAACTATTACGTAATGTTCACAAGTTTAGCTAGTGTAAGATATTTTTCTTGTAAACATTAATAAGTTAGGTTCATTTTTAGATACTAGGTACAACTGATAGAACACTGCAATGTTTCACTAATCAAGTGAAATCTCCGATTTTGATAAGTCACGCAAACATAATTACTAGTAACGTAGAAACTACAGTTTGTATGATTTTGCAAGTACATGCTGGTTCTGAAGTAATTGAAACACTTCAATTTGGTTGTCTCTAAGGTCAACCTAAATTTAAGTTTTTGACAAGAAGAATACCTTTTGAATATATACATGTACCTACGCTTTTTGAAATGTTTGAAAAAAAAACTAATTTCAAGGACATTTATTCATATTTTGAGACTTTCAACTTCGTTTCAGTGGCTGTCTGTACTTTTCCATATATAGGGTTTAAACATATTCCATCATGTATCTACATGTAATGGCAACTGTAACCCAATTACAAAGACCAATTAACAACAAAAAATCAAGGAACCAGATAGCCTACAAATCCCTAAAGACATGTAGACAATTTAAGTGAGAGACTAAATGCAGCCTATGTGTATTTCAGATTTGGTCCATATTTTGTGGAGCCAGTGATAGCAGGGTTAGATCCCAAAACCAGTGAACCATTCATAGCCAGCTTAGATCTGATTGGATGTCCTATGATAACAGAGGACTTTGTTGTCTCAGGAACATGTAGTGAACAGATGTATGGGATGTGTGAAACTCTCTATAAGCCTGATCAGGTTTGTGACTAAAATGTTCTTTTTTGATGAAAGGAATAGAGCAAAAAGCTTTTGCAATGTCAGACAAAATTCTCCATTAATTGTTGACATAGTCCTGCAAATCGTTTTGTTTACAAAGAGTTGTTAAATATGGAAAGGATGAAATCAGCCAAAATGACATTTGATTTATTATGAGTGACTGATAATTCTTGTTTCATGTTACAAATAATTATGGTACTGAGTTCATTTTTGCTTTTGCAAGTGTTTTTCTTAATGTTACAGGAACCAGAAGATTTGTTTGAGACAATATCTCAGTGTTTACTGAATGCTGTAGACAGAGATGCTGTGTCTGGTTGGGGAGGTGTTGTCTATATCATGTAAGTCTGTGTGTTGTTCATGTTCATGTTTTTAAATAAACAGTTCATACATTCAAAACAACTTTAAAAAGGTACCTACTTAATTTACAGTTTAGTTCATAGCAGCCAGAGTGCCTGCCAAGTATGAAAGAAGACTGAATATTAATTGATTTTGTAGAATGATAGTGTTTGTAAATTATATTTTCCATGTAATTTTTGGATATTTTTCTTGATTATTTTGCTTACTTTATGGTTTTCTTTGAACGCCATAATATGAATACGATTGAATTTTATTCATTTTCTTAATATGCTACCCATATAAAATTAAAAATTTATTATTATTATTATTATTATCATTATCATTATTATTATTGTAATTATTATGTGTATCATATTGTATTTAGCTACTGTATAAGGTAATCAACGTAGTGATTGCACATGGAAGCACGCTACTCCATTTTGTCTACAGACTGCAGTATTGTTAATCTCTCTGCATTCTTTTGTCCAACATAAAATAGTTCAGCTTTTTTAACATCTTTTATGAAGATCAATGATTATAGAAACTCATAGTGTAGATCTGTCGGAGACAAGAATAATCAATAAATATGTGATGAACTGCAATTTGAATTTATCCTTTTGCTAGTTCTATTATTGGTATGATTCTAATGTTCATGGCTTCCCATAGTTTATTTGTCTTGGAACACATGCAGTAATAGCAGTCTGAAAATCAAGAAATGATGTAAATCTCAAAAATGTAAATAAAGTATAACTTTGGAATCTCCTTTGTTCTGTTTCTTCTATGACTGCAGGAATATTTCTGATGTTTGCAAGATGAATCTATAAATCTGCAAATACTCACATAAATGCATAATGTAAAATTTGTTGTTATCTGTATGTTTTTCATGTATAAAAAATTCTATTTGATTTTATTTGTTCTTCTTTCTTAATTATTTCAGAGAAAAGGATAAAGTTACAAAAAGAATTCTAAAAGGCAGAATGGACTAGTTGAAGCAGGTATGTCAATCTTTACACAGCATTTTAAACATGCAATAGGTATCAACCGGTGGGCAGCAGACAGCTTGATATTGCAATATTTTCTTTGAGTATTTGCTTTTAATTTGTCTGTAAAGTAGGTTTCAACTAATCTATCAAATGTTCAAATTCAGAATTGGTTTAGAGCCAATTCTTGAGGGATTGGAGCATAAAAAGTCTTGAACCTGGCAGACTGGCAGTCAATCTAAATTGTACATGTACCGTCAGTGGTCTCCCTGGTGTATAACTTGTATTCAGTATTTTCAAGGATCTCTTGTTCCGAACTTAATAACTACTTCCAGACTTAACTAAAACTGACTCAAAAATGATTTGTCGTCGTTTTGTATAAACCATACCATCAACAATTGTTTAAATGGATGCTTAATAGATATTTTCTGATTGAGTCGTGAACAATGCCGATCATGCCCAGACTGATAGGATATGCTAGCTGATCATGATCTGCACTGGTCACAAGGGCAGAATTAGCAGGTCGGAGGTTAAATACGAAGTACATTGTAGCTGGGCGGTGTATCAGGTTATTCTTTATCATGTTGACAAGTCATTCTAGCTCGCTTTAGGCCATGTATGCTTTCGTATCCATTTAGCAACAACTTGCATTTCTGTTCAGATAATTTTACTGTCTTTGCAGGGCCGTCTCATTGCATCTCCATATATCAGCGGTTTGCCGAGCTTTCAGACAAACACGAAATTATCTAATAAATGCACTGGATAATATGAATGTTTCTGTGCAGAAATAGAAATAAATAAAGTAATTTTTTTTGTATCAAAGCTGTTTTTCGTAATTTTCTTCGTGGTTTCTCCATACTTCATGATATTGCGTGCATCAAAATGTCTAAGTTAATTCAAGAAGCTTCTTATTTTGTCCAGCTTCAAACTAGCTTTGCATGAAATTATATGGCACAGTCATGCAAGGTGTAATTAGATTTAATTTCTATTTACTCAGTCTCCAGGAAATAGTGAGAATAACGTGATTTATATGTCAATCTGTCCGCTATATTGAGCATGGACTTTAGGAAATAATTCAAAAGCTGTCATTTAGGCTGAAACTCTGGAGTGCTAAATATCTGGTCTGCAAATTGGATAATGCAATAAATTAATCGAGCTGCAGTGACTCCAATGTATAAAAAATATGACAAAGTAATTAAGATTTTACTTGTCCTTGTTGCCTTTCTGTATGGCTGTAGGTTAACACTTGGAGATCAATTCTTTGTTGTTTGTTTGTTTGTCTGTCCGTCCCTCCCTGCCTCTCGCCGGTCTGCGTTTCTATGTTTTTATTTGATTTCCTGTATCATTGTATCAATCAAAGTTATTGACTTTAAAGTTATAACAGGAATAAACTTAAGGAGGATGGAAGAACGGCGGAAATGAAACTTTCGCATAAGTGTTAAATTTGAGAAAGTTTCTCACCTTTTCCACATTGACCGTATTTGTAGGGTTAATCAAATGAAACTAGATGGCAACTGATAAATGTTTAATGATATACAAGAACCATAACTCTGTCTATAGTAATTTTTCAATTATCTTTTTTTATTTTTTATCCTATTAATAGGCATGCAGCAAAACTCTATATAGAATGCATTAAATCTGTCTTTAGTAATTATCTCCCTTTGAATATAGCTTTAATGTGACTGATTTTGATTTTTATTTTGTTATCAAAGATTTCTACTTATTTTATGAAAGTTGCCTTCTGAATCGTATCTTACAGCAGGTGACGAACCAGTGTCGTTTTTTGCCAGTTTTTCTTTCACCAGTTTGCTCTTGGTCAGTAAAACACCAATTTTGGACAAACGTCTTTGTAATAAGTTTGAAAAATGCGACAATAATTGTCTTATCTATAACAGAGAATGTGTTCACCACCATCATCAACAGTGCTACATTTCTACATCAGATACATCTGTCATTTGGTCACTCTGTCCGACATTTCTACATCAGTTAGTACATGTCACTTGTTCACTCAGTGCTATGTGAGTTCTAGTACAGAAAGGTTGAAGAACGAACAGGATTCACTGTTTGCTACAAGGAAGACACATTAATCTGCAAGAAGCTCATCATTTGTGACCTTATTAAGTACAATAATCTGTGTACTGTGTTTTTCTTTCTGTGTATTTGTTCAATGAAAGCCAGTGCTATGTTCTGCACTAATTGTTGGTTGTTTTGATTTAGTGGTGGCTTCTTAGTTGCCTAAAGTTTGTCAGCAAGATGAACATTTACATACTTAAAAGGTTAATAGAGAACGACTTTGATATATATATATATAAATGAACAATTGAGTTGAACATGTACTTTACAGCTTAGTTGCGGTTGGACAGATTTAATTTTTATAGAGATTGAAACATGTAGTCCATCCATGACTGAACATCCCCGAGAGATGTGAATGGCCTTCTATCATGAACAGTTACCAGCACTTATAGAGTACGTTGTACCAAGTTTCATGTTTATAACTTATCTTTTTGAAACACGTAATTTGTAAATAAACAAACAAGATTTGAATGTGTTTATTTAGACTACTAAATGTTTTTGTACTTGTCCTACTTAATGTATCAATCAATTTAGCGGTAAAGTATGTTTTCAGTGGGTTTTCTCACATGCCATCCAATTCTGTTTGTTTTATGTGAAATCTAGTGATCATTCTCATCAGGTACAGGTGATACCTGAATCTCTGTTTAATTTCCCAAGGTATACTTTCCACAACTTGGAAGAAAAATTAAAATATGACAGAGCTTGTTTAAACATGGTTTGGGAGCTGCCCATACATTCACTGGTCTAGTGGTTAATGTGCTGGACAGGTAAATAAGGGATTGCAGGCTCGATTCCATGCTCCTCAACTAACGTCACTAAAGGGCTTTGGCATGAGACCTAAAACTGAAGTCCTATATTTTGATTCTGACTATATAAGGTACTGTCGAGACCTTTGTAGTTGTCCTATTTGTATACCAATATAGAGAATAGCTGCGGAAAATTCTGCTTAGGTAGCTGAATGGAAAGGTAAGTCAAGGTGGACTCTTGCTAGAGGGTCATTTTTGTAAAATTATATTTTTGTTTATTTAGTAAATGGGTTATGGTATTTTTGTTGTTTGAGATTAAGTAAGTGTTGCAAACCCACCGTTAAAGAAACGCAAGAGTAAAGTTACGGATCCCACTGCACCCTCCCCCAAGGGACGCCAAACCAAGACTTCCACCACGGGTACCCAACCAATAAACATGCCAACCTTGAAGGCCCATGGAACTTCATCACCCCATATTTCGTGGAGGAATAGGACCACTAGTCTTTTCATCAGACTCTTTGACTTAACTCACTTCCCTAATCTTGTACACTCTATACTAAAATAAACATTTATCAAAAAATAATTTAATTTTATTTCTAAATAGTTACGTATAGGTTATTTTATAATTTGGGAGGCATGTTATGAGTGGAATGTTATTTCACATATTTTTGAATTTGCGAATGTACACTAACCACTATTTTAACAGTTAAAACAGTTAACGAGTCCAAGTCTAAATTTTAAGACTTGAACCTTGTATGCTGCATCCAATTTGCTTATTGTAAATAGTTTTACTCTTAATAGTAATGAACGTACGCAGTATCGATAGATAGATTAGGCAACAATTAATCCATTCTTATCTGAGTAATGGCACACAAAAAAGCTCCTTTCGAGGTATATTTGTTATTAAGTTCTTTTGAAGCAACTTGCACTGTTATGGATACGAACGTCTTGAATTCAATATAGACATTCAACATTTCATATTGACATCTATATATTTTGATTCATAAAAGTAACCCTTTTGGTTTTCGATAAATCTTTCCTGAAATATGGAGGGACGTTTCTATTTTTGCTGAGTATATATATGTGTTGAATTGAGAGTAGAACGACGAAAAATGGATTGTACGTACAATTCTAAGGCAGAGAATTAAAAATAGTAAACATCTTAAGAGTTTATTATGTTCTGTAAATAATTAAGACATCATACTCTCTTAGATCTGAAGACAAAGTAATATTCTGATACATGTATATCATGTGCAGTTTCTGCAATAGTCTGGTCTCCGTGAATTCAAATTCCCCAGCTTACTTTTATTGCTACATTTTGACAGTTATTCCTGTTTCAGTAGTTTAAGCAATAGTTTATTTTTTGAATATTGTTATCATCTGTAACTTTGAGAATCATGCCAATATCATTAACTTGCGTCTTAGTAAATAATTGTTTTTATAGTTTGGGTTGGATTGGCACGTTGTTAGACTTAATAAATATGATAAGATAATCCCTGTAGACTGTCACGTTTAATTTTATGCACATCCATTGTACGACTTATCGTCTTCTCTTGAACTTTTGCCCAAGGCTAATATTGTCTGTACTTTTTATAAGTTTGTACCACTTTTTTATTCTTTTTTGCAGATCTGCCAAGCCCTGTCTCATTTGTTGCGCAGAATGCATAATTTTGACAGGATTGTTAGTTTTAAGAATGGAGACATTACATGAACATTAATTTCCATTGAAGAAACCCTATAATAAACCCTATAATAATATCTGCCGCAGAATCTCTTTGGATTTGGAGTTCATATTGTATTGCAATTAATCAGACAATATCTAGACTGTCTTGTGTAAAAACGACTTTGTGTCAGTGTTTGACCCGATGGGACAATCCTGATGTGAACAATTTGGAAAAAACTAATAACCACTTGATGCTGTACATTTGACGTCTGTAAAATATTAGTCTTTGTCGATCTTTATACCCCGCAACAAATCGGGAGGGTGATAAAGGATTGGTCTCCGTCCTCCCGTCTGTGACATTTTCGTCCACTCCATATTTACGTAACCCATTGAATGTTTTTGGTTAAACTCATATCAGATTTTCACATTATCACCCAGCACAGAACCTATGAGCCGATCACGATGACTTAAGGTCAAGGTCACAACTTAAGGTCAAACGTTTGAGTCTTACATTTCCTGTCCGCTCTATACTTTAACCCATTGAAAGATTTTAATGAAACTCCAGTCAAATGTTCACCTCATCAAGACGATGCGCAGAACCTTTGCGCCGGCTATGCTTGGTCAAGGTCACAAATTACAAATTTTGAAATTCGTGTCCGCTCCATATTTTCTAAATCCCTTAAATATTTTTTTCCGGGTCCAATGTTCACCATTTCAAGACGAGCTGATCATGTTGGATAAGGGCCAAAGTCACAACTCAAAGGCTTGAGTGTTGACTTCCTTGTCCGCTTCATATCTCTTTAACCCTTTGAAGGATTTTAATGAGAGTGTGATAAAAATCGTAAGCCTCATCAAGTTAGTTTGCTGAACCCATGATATGGCCACGCCGACTTAAGGTCAAAGATTTGAGTCTTTCCACTCAGAATCTTAAACTCTTCGAAGGAGTTTGATAAAACTCTACTCAGATGACCACCTCATCGAGACAATGTATAAAACCCATGATCCAGCCAAACTGGCACAAGGACAAGGACATTATTTAAAGTCAAAGATTTGAGTCTTGAATTTGTGTCCGCTCAATATCTTCTTATCCGCTTGATAGATTTGAATGAAACTCTGGTCAAATGTTCACCTCATAGAGATGATGTGCAGAACCCATGGTCTTTGCAATGGGAATAAACTACAGCTGATTGTTGAACACTCTTGTAAACTACATTTGCGTTGCCTTTTAGAAATCAATGCTGAGCATAACCGAGAGAATACTACACTCAGATACATTACTTCATTCAATGTTCCTATTTGCGGCAGGGATACATCCATCTTTAAGACTGCTATGTTTAAATAAAAAGGTCTTTGTTTACCTGTACGCTGAACAATGAACCATGCCGACCTCCAAAGAAGGCTAGTAGAACACTCTAGAAAGAAAAGTGTTAATGATAATGGGGGCATGTTATGCCACTAATTTTGGTTTATGTTTGTCAGTGACGTATGATACAACAGCGGCACAACCATTTAAACACTTCTATAAAGTCATTTATTTAAAAACAACATATTACGAAAAAACAGACAACAACGACACAATTCATTTCATTTTGTTCAAAGCATTAACGTGATTCTCAACCAGCCTTGTGCATCAAACACAAAACATTGCATTTAGCTGGATGGCCAGACATTTTCAGACTGGCCAGACTTTTCTAATATCGCTGTTACGATATAAATTATTTAAGACTACTGTCCGACTATAAAGAACAGATGTATGATAGTTCTTCCTTCCGACATAGCACTTAAGTGGAAACAGTCTAATGATATTGAAAGTTAATTGTGTACGTCTTGTATAACCAACTAAATATTTTCGTGTTTACAATCAAGTGACTAAAACCACGGAAGTATACTTCCGTGCTTAAACAGAAAACTATACACATGAAATGATTTATTTCGCCTAATGTTTGATTTCTTTTTCAACAGTACAGTTTATCATAATCATCTTTCCTAAGCAGGACCAGTCCTCCGAAACACTTAGTTAACACTTTAGCACTACATATATTTATACAAAGAAATTACAGCCAAGTTAAAGGTAACAACGTTCTTAGCTTGCAAGAAAAAAAGAGACGTCAAGAACGGTCTTGTACCATTATAATATTTCGTCACCAAAGGAGCGTTATATCTGATACTAATTAATAAGAAATAGAAATACTGGCATACGAGACTGTGGAAGAGACACGAGTTCGACAGAGAAAGGAACAGTGAGACAGGAGAGTGATAACGGGACATTCCTGTAATACATATGCATTGGAAAATGATTCCTTTAGGAATATTACTAAGATGCAAATTGAAAGAGGTGTCTGGAACAAATGGTGTTTTTAAATGATACTTTCTGGCAATAAGAGAATGGGCATGAATAAAGTGCATCAGAATGAAACTAAAATAATGACAAAGGATCGAGTTAACAAATGCAGTTCTTATACCATGAATGTGCTTCAGAATACTTATACAATTATCGAACAATAAAACATTGAAACAAGCACGTAAGTATCGGCAGTTTTTAATTGAATATGGAACAACTACGAAACGATACACCACATACAGTATATGCCCAGCGACACGGGAAAATGGGCCTTCGGGCAAAAAACTTGGAAACTAGCTTTCTTGCATATTTTAACAAACAATATTTCAATATCAATATTGGAAAATTTCAGTTACCTGCGTCCAGTACATACAAAACTACAACATTTTGATAAAATATTCCAAAGGCGTCATTGTTCAATCTAAAAATGAGGTCACATACCACAATTTGACGTCAAAACTCACTTCAATTTACATGGGCAGTAAACTATTCCGGTAATCATTTCCTAACAGCATCATTTATTTTTGGTTGCAACATTATATACTCTTTCAAAATATATAATATCTGGTGAACTATTTCATGTCTTCTTTCCACGATATTCCTTTTTTCATAGGGTATAAATAAAAAAAAGGAATCATTTCAAATCGCCGTTGCCATAGTAATGGTCTTGGAGGATTTTGAAGCAAATAGTATGTTTCTGTTGAGGAAAATATAGTGGCTATCAGTTTTTATTATTGGTTTTGCATTTAAAGAGGGTGACAAAAATGTAAATTTTATGGTTTTTTTATCAATTATTGTCGAATAATGTAACAAATGTCCGAATGTACATTTTCGCGCGTCGACGGTTATATAATAAGGCAGAACTTTTCCTGAGTAAGTGTAATTTTCATAAAAGTGCACCTTGCTATTTATAGCACTCGTGCATATATAAGTGAATGATATAAGACCAGTTTGTAAAGGTTTTCAGCTTTAACTTCTTTTATCATGAGAGGTAGACACAAGTCTTAGTAAATGTATTTCAGCTCATATAACTTCATGTAATGAACCAATTACAAATTGCTTGACAATGTCATTGTCTGGATTCATACCATTGGGTGTAACTTTTCACGAGTAAAGCTGTTCTTTCACCAGGCATGGTTGTGCAATTCAGCTGTTGGTGTGTAAGTTAAGCTGAAAGAGACTAAACAAAGACAGGAGTCTATAGTATTTTTTAGCACAAACATGGGTTTTACGGTGTGTACCTCGGTTGTACACAAATACAGTCATCTATTAAATGTATTTTTAAAAAATGCAACAACGACATTCTAGTCTATTAGAGAGTCACCATTATGCTGACCTGTGCTTTATTTCTACACCAGTCTATGAGAGTAGTTCCACCGATTGTTTTCAGATGCCACAGTGCAAGTACTATGTCGGATAAAAAATAGACTGTCATCAAACAGGCTTAGAGCTAACAGTTTAAATCAGGACAAAATAATGTCGCAAGATGTAATTATATACAATTCAAAGCTAAGAGCCATCTTGACGATTTTTATGTTCAATGCAAATGCGGTAAGGGCATTTCGATCTGTCTGTGTTCTAAAAGCTCGTTTTCATTTTGTGATGGCATTTTGATGCGACACTTAGATATTACCGTACAGATATATGCAAACTACTTCGCTGACGTTCATTTGGAAAGTTGGATGGAGTGCATGAACTTTGTTCCGATGTTTTTAGTTGCATAGATGTAGTCAAATTCTGTCTTTAATGTCTTGTTCATCGACATTTGCTGGTTTCAGGAAGCTGTGCACATGAATGATACAACACAGCTGTACTTAACCTATTAGAAGGGACAGAACAGTTACTGTACCGTCTCTTTCACCTATTTCGCCGATCAAACTTAGCCGTAAAGCAGTTTTATAATGCATTTTAAAGCCTGTGAATTCAAGAAAGCCTTTGCCGCCACCCTGCTCTAAACCACTGCCTGTAATAATTTACATTTAAAAAACTAAGACTATAAGGCCTCTTTAAGGAAAGCGTAAAAAACAACAGCAACAGCAAACAAACTGATTGGACATACTGGGCATACTGGGCATTAAATCCTCTGAAATATATTGCATGGTTGTGCAATAAATGTTGCAGCTATATAGTCTTCGATTAAAGTTTCAAAGTTTATTTTACAAACAAGAATGAGTCCCACATAAAGCGGGCAGCATCAGCAAAATACAAAGCTATTTTACACAACATATTGATGATCAACATGAAAAAACTGAAAACGACTAAAGTCTATTATAACATATCAATGTACAGGGATATTACATTTTTTGGATAAGGAACTTTTCAACGTACTCTCTTCAAGAGAAAGATGTATGTAAAATCAAGCCTTAGACACAAATAATGTTTGAAATTACAAATCTCAGACAGCACAAATATGAATAGTGAAACTCTTGACAGCACAAAACATAATGTATTTAAACGATTGAGACAAAATAGTCTTTTAAGTCTGAAGATTTCGACAAAGTAATTTGGCTTGTATTATATTCTGATATTTTCATCAATATTCTCGTCTCTGTCAAATTATATTCCCCAGACTCCGTTGAATACTAACATTTAGAGAGTTACGCCTATTTTAGTTCTTTAAGTAATGGTTACTTTTTATTTTTGCTCTTATCTTTAGTTTGTACAATCAATGAATTATATGTTGCTACAAACAGATATATAACCATAATTCAGTTGGAATGCCATCATTTAAATTGGTATATTTAACGAGAAGGCTTAATGAATGACATTAAACATGCCTTTTCCATCTAAGCATGCGTTTTTACGTACTTTATGCACATATATATTCTTTTGTTTACTTTCCCTCACAGATGCTAACCATACGTGTCATAATAAAACCCGTTTCGTAGACCATAGCCAGTCTATAGCTTCGCTATTCCATCATATTTCCAATAGTTATGTTTTTCAAACAGCTGTAAGATTACTCTTAATATGGCAGCCCCTTTATTTATTGTGTTTATTATAGATGATCCCTGTCGTCTGTCTGTCGGTCTGGCTCAAATTACTCTGCCAACTCTACCTGAAGGATTTCGAAATGACTTCTGACATATGGTCAGTTGATATGCAGAGGGCACGCTACAGTTAGGTCAGTTCACATTCAATTACACTCTGTGTGGTCAATCAATTTGATTGATTATAGTCTTCGCATTTAGATGTTAGAAAATCATATATTTCAAGTACATGTACCATAATTCAGTTAAATGCATGTAATTTAGGTAACGTTTGACGTTTTTCTGTTGTGTAAAGCCCAGCTACAATTGCGACTTCACAGAACATGACAATGGCATGGAAAGAACGTGAAAGCCCGATACGAATACACGAGAGGTTGTTTCGCGGCCGTTTCCACAACCACGCAATCTAAAAATAAACAATCACATGTATATTGTTACGTTGCGTTGTACACGAGCGTTCTTATTTTGTTGCTAACACGTTGCGAAAGTAAACAACATTACACGACTCACGTGTTTGTGTTGTTTATGGATCCTTCGAGACCGCTCGAGACAACGGGTACAGCATACCCCACATTTAGAAATAACCCTGTAGTTGCACGGGATGCAAGCAAGGTGACAGGAACATAACATCACGGTCTCCTTTACATTTTCACAATTGCGATTAACGAATGTATGGCTGTTCATGCTTGTATAGCAAAGATAATATAGATTCACATCACAATAATTTAGAACTGAATGAAAGTTGAACACCAATAGTTTTTGTTATCATATCCACAGACGTTTGACAGTGGATTCTGCACCAAGAGCATAGAGTCGCATAATGCTTCCCTAGTCTCAAAATTATGTTTGCCAACATGGCGTCCTAAGACACGGTAGATTTGTTGTTTGGTCCGTTCTTATGGAATAATGTCTTATTATTATGTTTGTGATATATATCAATTATGTATAGGCCACCAGTATGTATTGTTGTCAGTATCAGGACATTGTGTGCATAAAAGAACACAGGTTTGTGTCATAGCGTGTTTGTTAAGGTCCCATGCGAGTTGATGCATTGCGTGTTCGACGTATTACGATTAGTTTATTCGGTCCTTCTGTGGTTCTACGTTTAATCTTGTAACTGAGAAAAAAAAGTTGATAAAGAATCATAAAGCTGTTCTTCAATGAATGTCAGAAAAATTTAACTATAGCATATTCATAAAACATGGAACAACCGAATTTTCGAAGACGCTGAACATCATACTAAATTAACATTCAATTTTATCTTATTTAACAAACAAAAATAGATCGAATATTATTCTTTTTTATATTGACATTACACGTAATTTTTCTTTAAGTCATTAGTCTGAAATTCATTGATACAACTCAGCGGTAATTTAACTTATCAGAATGAACAGATCAGTTACCGTACATATTTTATTACCTAATTCGCCATCCAAAATTAGTCACAAAACAGTTTTTCAATTCATTTTAAAGCCTCAGAATTTAAGAAACTATTTGCTGTTTGGATACAAATCATCCTGTCCTTAACCATTACCAGTTGTATTTCAAAATAAAAAAAACTTAGACCAAAAATGCCTGTTTAAGGTAAGCAAAAAGAAACCTTATTGCAAATACTGAGCAAAAAATCCTTTTTGAAATATCTAGCATAGCTGTGCAGTAAATGTTGCAACTAAACAGTCTTCGATTAGATACAGGAACTTTCCAACGTACTCTCTTCAAGGAAAATATGTAACGGTATGTTAAATCAAGACTCAGACGCAAATATTGTTTGAGCTTACAAATCTAAAACAGCAGAAAAAATATATATATATAACTGACGTCATCAATATTGACGTACGTTGTGTACGTTTCTAAGCAATTACACATATTTTGACGCCATTTTGCCCGTGAGTGAGCATGAAAGCGAAACCGGTTGGCAAAAATAATTAAATCCAGGACGTGTTTTATCTTTATATATATATATATAGCGGAAATCTTGACAGCACACAATATAATGTATTCAAACGATTGAGACAGGATACCCTTTTAGATTTGAATAATTCGACACAGTAATGGAGCTCGTTTTATATTCTAATAGTTTCTTCAATATTTTCGTCTTTGTTAAGCTATATTCCCAAGCCTACATTTAGACAGTTATGCCTGTTTTAGTAATGGTTACTTTTTCACATTTTGTTATTGTCTATGATTTGTAGAGTCAATAAATTATATGATGCTACAGACAGATAATTACTTCCATAATTCAGTTGGAATGTAATCTTTAAAATGGATAATAATAAAATGAATAACATGTTACACGTAATTTCTATATTAGCATGCGTAAGTACTTTATGCACATATTGATGCCGTGACAGAAAGTTTTAAAATGTATGTTCGTTTCATATTAAACACTTTTTTCCCCACTATCCTTCCGCGTATGACTCGCATAGTTAATGTAATAATAGCCACACATGTGACATTTACACTCGTTTATTCGGCCATCGCCAATTAATCGTTTGTCTGTTTGTAACCTGGCTTGAATTCGTTCAGTATGGCTGTCCTTTATTCGGATAGACTTAGTTATTGTTTTCATAGATGATCCCGACAGGTGTGGCACAAATTGTATTCCGCTCTGTCTCCGCCGCATGGAGGATTTTGAAATGACTTGCGCGTATTTGTCACCAATCAAGTGAATTGCTTAGCGCTTGTTTCTTCCGAGTAATACCTCTATTGTGCACTACTTGTCCCATTTTCATTACCCACTACTTTTTGCTCTTATTGATCTTTTATCCACAGGTAGTCTCCTAATAACATTTTTGCTCTATACATGTATCTCGCTTCCTACTTTTTGGTTAGGTTAAATTAAATGAACAATTATTTCAATACATGTGACAACGTGTAAAAAGTCTAGATGTAGACATTGTCGTAATCAGCAGTATTTTTCCCACTTTAACCCGATCCCTCTCACGCTAATCAGTAAAACATGTGTTGCAATCATGCTGCAAGTTTCATACAATTCAAAATGTGAAGAAGAATAAAACTGTCAAATACCTCCAGCATATGGTACATCTGTATGTCGTGAAAGCGAACTTCACTGAGTCTGTTGTATCAGGATTGAACGATCAGATCAAGGACATTTTGACGTTGTCTTTCGATGTTGCGAAATGCAACTGTCTAGATTATTGTGTGTCCCTGACAGATTCTACACCATGTAACACATACGAACGTTGTCAAATGATACAGAATATTTCAAGTATGAATGTCAAAATTCGGTTTAGTGATGTGGGGCTCGTTTTGGGGAGGCTGCGTTTTTGGTACGTGGCATTCCCTGTTTGATATTATTTTTGTTTTTAAACTTGATTTGCAGATTTACCATGCTTGATATAAGTTCATAACACGTTTGCTTACTAATCTTGAACTGTCCAAATATTAAGGATTGCCTAAATTGAACTGATATACATATATAAACAACTACACTAATATTGATTTTTTACGTTGTTTTCATTTGTAAGTATTGAATTAAACCTTTCAATAGTGAGGAGTTGAGTGCACTGTTCTTTTGATTTAATGAAAATCAAGTAAGTATGGCATTTCGGGCATCCCTCAGTGAAACCAAAACTTCGCATGGTACCATTTGCAATCTTCATCTAAGCTATTGTCTTAGGTTAACGAGCGTCTGTACATTAACTACATTTTTACTAGGTTATTTCTTCTTCATAAGAATTTGTCAGGACCTATCTCGTTTGATGTCATGAATGTAGACTTTTGACAGGATTGTTAGTCTTGAGAAAACATGAAAGCAATACATAAACATTAATTTCCTTTGATCATAATATCATGTACCAATGAATGTCTATGATTGGAATGAGTTCATTTCTTATTGTCATTTGTTACTAGCAAATATCTAGTCACATTCACGAAATCCCGTCTATGCGTCAGATTTTGACATAGCGGAGCATTTTATTTGGAGTACAACTTGGATGAAAATGTTATTTGATTTCCCTAAGGGCCTTCTTGATGACTCACTTGATACGCACTAAACGTATCTGATACAAATTTTGAAATTAGTGCTGCAGGTCTGAAATTTGATAAGCCTTTGTCGATCTTTTTGTCAAAACAATGTACAAAATGTATACATGTCTGCTAAACGATGCCAATGTAAATCTTATATTCTAGAATCTTTAAGCAGAAATAGAGTACATGTATTATTTATTTTAACTTGTACTCGATATCGTGTTGGTTTCTAAACTCATTCACATTATTTGATTGACAGAAACATCGTTTCTTATTAACATTCAATCATTTCTGAATTTATGGATTTCGATAAAATCAGTTTCAATGCATTTCGACAAAACCATTTGATAGATCTCAATATGACCACGAAGCAATATTGTTGAACGTACATCATTTGTATACCGAACGCTTAAATATAATATATATTTAAGCTGAGTGCCAGCCATATTTAGAATAGATAATTTGGATTATATCAAAATGACAACATTCTTAGAATTAACAATGATAAGCATTTTTTCGCTTGAAAGATAAATGTACTTCACAGACTGGCCTACTTATTTAATCAATCACTAAGACACATTTAACTAGGATTATCTGTCACAATGTCTGACAATAACCACGACCGTTACTATAGTTATAAACCCAAAGACAACATTGATTCTAACCTTTTTGGCGAATAA
The DNA here is from genome assembly GCA_022818135.1 of Saxidomus purpurata. Lineage (NCBI taxonomy): Eukaryota > Metazoa > Mollusca > Bivalvia > Venerida > Veneridae > Saxidomus > Saxidomus purpurata. The sequence continues at coordinate 24,966,211 of JAFMSR010000013.1, forward strand.
AATGGTGCCTTACATTGTTGCAAAAAACTCTAATTCGAGCAATATCATCACATCACCTTATGTTGTTGATCATTACGGTGTTCTACTTTTAGAACAGCTAGCTGAATATGACAAAAATTGCAAAGTAATGAACGACCTTCAATATCTAAAAGACATATACCGGTATATAACTAGTATCCTTTAGAAAAAATTGGGTCACAGGCCGCGTTTTGTTATTAAAGAGAGCTACGATGTCCTTATATCGCTCACATGAGAACCATTGCTTTAAACAATCAGGGTCAATGTCATTCAAGGTCAGAAATGTAATTTGCTTGCAAAGCTGTACATGTACATTTCTTAGCTGAAGCTAACGCAACAACGGAGTAGGTCAAAATGTCATGATAAAGGTCATTTGCATTGCTAATTTTAATCCCTTTGATAAAGAGCCTTTAGAGAAAGATCTTTACTAAATATCTAAGCTATTGGTCTTGCTGTTTAACACATGAATATTTTATGTTGTTTTTACTATGTAAGTCTACATAAAATAGGTGACCCAATTTTGACCAAATGGGCATAATTTGAATATCACCGTAGAGGGACACTAGAACATGTTATAAACCAAATCTAAAGCTAATCTCAAACCCCGGTGATTTTTTAACGAGAAGATTTCAAATGTGTTTTGTGTATAAAGTCTATTTAAAAAAGTAACCCCAGGGGGGAGTCGGAATTTGAATTTTGAAAGTTACACACCAAATATCTAAACAGAGGGCCTTACTGTTTCAGACAAGAAGATATTTTAATGTAAAGATACGTAAAAACAAGTGACCCATCGGGTTGAGTTTTGTTGAATCTTGCCAAACAGCTCTTGAGAAGTGTCATTGAAAGCAATCTGTATTCCGTGATGTATCAGTCTACAGCAATGTCGTCCGGCGACATAACCAATTTATTACGACTGATCCTTATAATTTGTCTGAAAAATAAGCTCACCCATGACATATTGATAAACCTAATTATCCAGACCTTCAAGTGTATCTCGTTTAAGAGATTCTATTAACTCTAGAGTTGACGTGAATTTTCTGAAAATCGCCGAGACGTTTTGTTATCTCCTTGTATGAAGAAAGATGAAACACAAACGAAGTTTGATTCCAAAGATTGATGAAGTTCGTTTACTAGCTACTGATTGCAATCCTGCATGTATATGTCTCTCAGAAACTTGGTTGGACTCTAGTGTTCCTGACTCAGAAATACAGATTAATAACTATTCCATAAGAAGGAAAGATCGAGATCGGCAAGGTGGAGGCGTTTGCATATATGTTAGATCTGATATAGCTTTTAACCCCAGGGATGACCTTGATAACCCGGATTTGGAAGCCACCTGGATTGACATTCTTCTGTCTAAGTCAAAACCCTTTTTGTGTGGAGTCATGTATAGACCACCTAGACAGAACAGTTTTTATAGTGTTTTAGAAAAATTTTACTCTGTACAGCGGAACTTTTTATCTAATGAAACTATTTTATAGAGAGATTTTAATACAAATTGCATTGAACCTGGCTCTAATTTACTTCTTAAAAGTAAGAACTCTTTTTGTGAGTTATTTCATCTTACTCAGTTGATCAGAGAACCTACCAGAATAACTGATGTTTCATCTACAGCTATAGACTTGATATTTGAGTCTGATAAAGATAAGATTCTAAATAGTGGTGTAATACATATTCCTATAAGTGACCATAGTTTGATTTTTTGTACAAGGAAAAAAGCTAAATTTACCACATCAAAGCACAATGATGTGAAAGTAAGGTCATTGAAATATTACAACAGTGAAGTGTTTCAACAGTCACTTTTATCTGTAGACTGGTCTTCTGTTCTTTTATGTGATAATGTCAATGAAGCATGGTGCAATTTTAAAAACATTTTTACTTTAGTTCTTAATAATGTAGTACCCATAAAAGAAAATAGAATTAAACAGAGAACTGAGCCTTGTATAATCTCAGCTATTTTACAGGTCTGTTTGGTGGTATGTATAAGGGGGGGGGTTTTTTTTTTTTTAAAGTTTTAATTAAAAAAAGTTTTTTTTTAAATATAAAAGCAAAAGAGGAAATTTTTGGGGGGGGGGGGGTTTAAGGGGGGGGGTTTTTTTAAAAAAAAAAAAAAAAAAAATCTATGTAACGAACAGCTAGGTTTCTGCAAAGAAAAATGTTTCATCAACTGTTTAAAAATTGATGATGAAATTTGTTTGATCCTTTCTGTGGCTGACAAAGGGTTTAACTCTTTTTATACAACTGTCTAACTTGTTGAAAACCTCCAAGATCCACCTTGAAATGGCAAAACTTGTAGACAGTTTTTATTTTTTTTGTTTTAATTCTATTCTTAAACATTTAAATAATTTAAGAAGAGGGGTAAGAGTATTCCCAGTCATGACAGTGCATCATTTTTTCCTCTGACTCATATTGTGAATTTATCTAGTGTGTTCCAGAAGATCTTAAATCAGCAAGGGTTATTCCTCTCTATAAGAAAAATGACAAGACTGAAGTTGGAAACTACAGACCTGTCAGCATCTTGTGTATTATCTCTAAGATTTTTTAAAAGGTGATTAATGAGCAACTTGAAAAGTATTTAAATGAAAAGAATGTTTTATACAGTTTTCAATCTGGTTTTAGAAGAGGCTTTAGTACAGATACATGTCTTATTAATTTATCTGATTATATCAAATTCCAAATAGGATAAAGGGAATTTGGTATGAATGATTTTACTGGATCTTCAGAAGGCCTTTGATACAGTCAACCATAGTATACTCCTCATGAAACTGAATGCAGTGGGGCTGAATTCTAATGCACAAAGCTGGTTTCAATAATATCTTTCAGATAGACAGCAGTTAGTTGATGTATCTGGAACTTACTCTTGTCAAGCTTCAGTCACATGTGGGGTTCCACAAGGGTCAATACTGGCCCCCTTCTAGTTTTAATCTACGTCAATGACATGTCAGCTGTAGTTACGAATAAAATTATGTTATATGCAGATAATTCCGGTATCCTTGTTTCAGGGAAAGATATTACCCAGATACAAACCGATTTGTCCAGCGATTTAGAAATTGTAAGTGATTGGTTATTTGATTACAAACTTTCCTTTCTTCTGGGCAAAACTGAGTCAATTCTATTTGGATCTAGACCTAAACTAAGGCACCAGCCACTTCTTGATATTAATTGTAATGGGACATGTATTAATACTACAAGTTCTGTAAAGTATCTTGGTGCAGTATTCGATCAATTTTTATCTTGTGATGACATTGCCAGATCAGTTGTCTCAAAAGCCAATGCCCGACTAAAGTTTCTCTATCGTAATAGTAATTTTCTAAGTGTACTAGAAAATTGCTCGTCATGGCTTTAATTCAATACCACTTTGATTATGTATGTGCCTTTTGGTACCCCAGTATATCAAAATATTGGTCAAAGAGACTCCAAACTACTCAAAACTAGCTCATTCGTGTTGTCCTTGGGTTAGATAGTAGGGCTCATATTGACGTGGAGCATTTCAGGACTTTGAATTGGTTACCTGTAGATAAAAGGGTACATCAGTTAACACTTTCACATGTTCATAGAATTAAATTGGGTATCGCCTTAGACTATCTGAATGGACATTTCATCCCTTTAAGTTCTGTCCATGATAGATATACCAGATCAAGGGTTTTTGCTAATACTGGCCAAGGTCACAATGAGTGTCATATATTTAGTGATACAGGCCGATTTGCGTTGCCCCAAGTTGGAAGTTTTGGAAGGAAGTCATTTGTTTTCACCGGTATATCATTATGGAATAATATCCCACAAAACCTAAGATGTATAACTTCACCTTTCAAATTTAAAAGAGCTGTGAAAGCCCATCTAATGTCCAGTCTGTCCTTTTAATATTTGTTGTCATTTTCAACATTCCATTTTATAAGCGGTTATTCCTCTTAGTAATTTTAAATACATAATATCTGTAGCATGAGTAAATGCAACTTCATTTCTCTGTAATCTGTGATATTTATTGAATACTCTGTGATACAGTGTTGTCAACTACATGTAATTTAATTTTTTTAAGCACATTAATCATATTTGCAATCAATTTTCAGTATCATTCTATTTATTAACAATACATGACTGTGTCATGCCACCAATAACAGGGACCACAATGGAAATAAGGGAAACCTTTCGTTTATCTTTCTTGTGTTATCCCTGGTATTGGTGTGCATTTTTCGGTTGAAATTTGTGTATGTTATTTTAAGAGTGTTTAAATTAATACATGTATATGTATTCATTTTTATATTTCATGCATTGTTTTATGCCATAATTTATTATTTGTACACAATACCTAATAAATCTATCTATCTATAACAACTCGGGTGATTCCGATCGGCCCACTGACGATTTTTGTAAACTTTGATACCCTTCAATTCAGACCCTAGAGGTATATTTAAACAATCGTTTATCAGAATAAGAATTCAAACCTTGCATTGCCCTATTATAATGCGCAGCTTAAATGAAAACCTCATGACAGACAACAACAAGTTACGGGTGTTTCTAGGCCAAGACAGCACAAGCTAAAGATACTACGGGTGAACGTTTTGAGACACATGCGCATTGCTTATCCAAAAATCGTGTACATGTATCACGTTTCTGTAAAAACAATCATATTAGGCGAACATCTTGCGATGTAAATACTCTAACACAATACAAGACCATTATCTTACAGCTGTGCGAGGGCATGCAATGAAACTGAAGATGCATGGTAACTTGAACATAATACACAATTCGAGATTATAAGGATAAGTAGCTCATACGGATCATTATACTATTTATAGTGCGCATAAACCCATAACTCCCTTTATGCCGTGGTCAGACTAGTCTTCATACATGTGTCAGTGATTAACAATGACAAATTAATAAATTTACATGTACATATGTACTACTTTTTGATGTTTTTAAAATAGAAATACAAAGAATAACAACTTTATTTAGATATACACCGCTTAATTGTTTTTCTTTCTTGAGACTCCAATTAATACTAAGTCAATTGTTCGTAAATTTCTCTTTATCTTATGCACACCCGACAGACCAAACTGCATAAAATATTTTCAGAATATTTGACTTGATATCACCTTTGACAGACTTGACACTTGATCATATTGGTTTACTGTTTTTAAACAAAACTGAACCTTTGCAAAATAAAAGAAGCACACTGTCAGTTGTTACATGTAGATATGAAACAGACAGTATGTGAATAAATCAATAACTTTGAAAAGTTACCAACAATTATGTCTATATCAGACATTTACAAACTAGGATTCTTGGAAGAATGAAATTCCAGATTATATGGCTTCTTTTTAGTCTTCTATCGGAACTATACATACATAGAGATATTTACACTTTGTCTACTGGAAATAAAAATGCACCCTTATCCATTTAGAAACACGCTAGATCTTCATGTATAGTTCTTTTTATAAATAATGTGAATGGCAATGTAGACACTTTTCTACGTGATTTTCATGGTACACCAATGGAGGCGGAGTAGACTTTGAATAAGATACAGGATGATAATGCACGACGGTACCCCCGCAAATTGTTGTTTCTGGGGAGAAGCGTGTTCTATTAGGTCAACAGAACAACTTAAATAGAAATAATTTGCTAGAAGAGCTGAAATAACTGTAACAGTATTCATCGAATTAGGCATCGAATTAGGCAGCCGAGATAAACGTGTCTCCAATTGCACAACAGGCTAAGAAAACCACATTTGCACAACAGCTAAATGGCTACGGGGCAATTATATTATCTCATTTGCATTATCGTTTAATTTAGGAGTAATTGTGAAATCAATTATCGTGTTTCACTCATCTCTTGAAGATAATAGCATAACCTTAAATATTTAGCTTTTCGTTTAGTAAACTGTTGCATCGTCTGCTTAGACATCAGCAAGTTTGGCCGAGAAAAATATTTTAAACATAACAAATGCATATGTAAGAAATTAGTTATATCGAGTTTCTGATATGAAAAGCGAAATACATGTAACAGTATGACTGGAATTTTAACGTGTCAGATGCAGGATAGTCCAGTTAGTGCTTAACATACTTTTATTATGTAGACGATGTACGCACGATGTGCGCACTATACACGGTACACGGTTCAGAACGATACACGATATGAACGATATACGAGGCGCACGCTGCACGCTATACGTTAGACGGAGTACACGTGACTTTTTTAAGTTTACCTAAAGTTTGATTGTTTTTTTCACCAAATCTGTTCGTTTTGATTCTCTGTTACAATTTGTTGTCCTTATACCGTTTAATGAGACCAAAAGAAAAAGATCGATTAATTACAGGCTTCGCACTAACACAATAGCAAACATACTTCGGAAAGTTACATATGTCCATTGTTTAACTAGGTGCGAAATAAATAACAGTAAGTGCCAAATTTGTATTCTAATATTGATCTTGAGGTGCGAGAAATTGGGCGGAAGTTAATTGCTGTCAACACCTATCTTTAAAGCACCACTATAGGAAAGAGTGGCATTTTCCATTTGTCTATTTAACAGTCAACATATTTATATTTCAATAAATCATTCATAGTTTTTGTATTGTTCAAGTGGCGATTATTTTTAATACATTACATGGATTATCTTAAGCAAGAGGTACTGTTCAATTATTTTATTAATTTTTGCTCGGACGTTAACTGATTTTGTAAAACTATCATTTATTCGTCGATTCTTCATATTATTTTTATTTACCAAATAAATTTTCAATATCTTACCTTCTAAAGTAGTTGATGTTCCCTGTCCTTTTATAATTCAGACTGAATTTCCTTATGTTTTGTCTACTGCACTTAAATTAATGCTGTGACAACAAAAGTTTAGATTTTGAAGAAAAATAATGTCCTTTCCGTCGATAAAATATCATAAAATTTCGGATTTCAGGTGTAAACTGTCTTCCACCTGTCCCGGAAATCATTATTGCCCGTATTACACTGCCGAATGAAAAATAATACAATGTAAAGTCAGCATTTTACGCATATTTTGACAACTGTTACGTTCCGACTACTGTACATATTCATGAATTATGAGTTAAAAGTTAGATATTATTCTATAAATCAGAAATAGTTTTTATTAAAGTTTGATTAACAAACACTTATTGAAGAAAATTTATATACCTTGATACCTTAATCAACTGCTAAATTGAAATGTTAATGTAAACACGAGATATATGGCAAACAATTAGTTACATTGTACCTGATTAAAAACAACTAAATAGTTTACGTAGTTACATAATAGTGCATACATAACATAGGCTCTGAACAATAACTATTCATGCAATGTATGCAATTCAAAGACAGTTTACCTTCAAATACAAGTCTCTGACAAACGCTATATCAATCAGAGCTTGTGCAGGTGTAGGTATTTGACGGAATTGTTTTTAATGTATGCCTCTTTTCGACTTCACCGTATTTATGTCGGTTTTGTAATAATTCGTGCTAATTTAGTATTCCGACTCATTTTAACTGCTTAGAAATTGAACCCAGGTTCTTAAGGTTACAGTCGTTTAGCTTATGTATAACGAAGAAAGCTTCTGTAGCTAATCGAACTAATTTGAACACATATTCCAGATGTAATAATGCTCACGAGCCTTTTGATTAGGTATTTTTATAACATAGCACTAGCCTATAAGAGATTGCGAAAGGGTTTTGAAAGCCACATACCCCGATAGCATATAGTAAGAAGTAAAATAAAAATATGCCACTGAATGAAAAAAATCTGTAGACAGTAATTTCATTGTTTAGTATAAAGTTTTAATGCACATTTTGATGTAGTTTTGAACTCTGGAGTTATATCAAACTGTAATTATTTGGGAAGGCTGTTTTTGACGAAAGTTTTCGGCTTGAATACCGTACAAATAAACAAAAAGCGACTAAGCTATGGAGCAATACTACATACAAAAAATGTATTAAGATAAAATGTAGTCTGATAACGAAACAAACCCCAGTAACCAGTAACTATTTCGGTACTGTCGAATCTGTCTGATAAGATCACGAATTATTTGTGACTTGTTTTGTTTTCTTGTTCTTGAAATAGCCGACCGACTATAAATAAATACTGGCATTTTTAAACATAAAATGATACGACATTACAAAGCTGATAATAAGGAAACATTTTCGTCTTTCATCCCCGTTTCAGACAAATGTAGCCTGCATTAATCAGACATTTGCATCATCTCACTATAAGAATATTCTGACATGCCATGACAGTGCCTTTCTTTAAGAATTCTGTCTGTCACGAAATGCCACTAAACAGGCTAAAAATAATCAGATTAAGCCGGAAGAAAACCTTGTCACAAGACCTGATAGATGCAGTGTAATGTTGAAGCCTGATTAATGCCTGTTATATTCAAGTAGAGTACAAATATGTTTAAGGTCTGATTATCTCCATATATTAAAATTTATGCGGCTGTTCGTCTTTAATGAACATTATGGGTGCGACACTCTGGCGTAATTTATCCCCCCGCCGAAGGCGAAGGGGATATTAGAAATGCTCTTCGTCCGTCCGTCCGTCCGTCCGTGCGTCCGTCCCAATTTTGTCCGGAGCATAACTCCAAAAAGTACTTGAGGGATTTTCTCCAAACTTCATACACTGACAGAGCACATTGGGTGGAAGTGCAGTGTGTAAGAACAATAACTCTACCTTGCCTACTTTTAGAGTTATTCCCCTTTTATCAGATTTATTTGAAAAACTTTGTCCGGAGCATAACTCCAAAAGTACTTGAGGGATTTTCTTCAAACTTAATACACTGACATAGCACATTGGTAGGAAGTGCAGTGTGCAAGAACAATAACTCTACCTGCCTACTTTTAGAGTTATTCCCTTTATCAGATTTACTCTAAAAGTTTTGTCCGGAGCATAACTCCAAAAGTACTTGAGGGATTTACTTCAAACTTAATACACTGACATAGCACATTGGTAGGAAGTGCAGTGTGTAAGAACAATAACTCTACCTTGCCTACTTTAGAGTTATTCCCCTTTATCAGATTTACTCTAAAAGTTTTGTCCGGAGCATAACTCCAAAAAGTACTTGAGGGTTTACTTCAAACTTAATACACTGACATAGCACATTGGTAGGAAGTGCAGGTGCAAGAACAATAACTCTACCTTGCCTACTTTTAGAGTTATTCCCTTTATCAGATTTACTTGTCCGAAGCATAACTCCAAAAAGTACTTGAGGGATTTTCTTCAAACTTAATACACTGACATAGCACATTGGTAGGAAGTGCAGTGTGCAAGAACAATAACTCTACCTTGCCTACTTTTAGAGTTATTCCCTTTATCAGATTTACTTTAAAAGTTTTGTCCAGAGCATAACTCCAAAAAGTACTTGAGGGATTTTCTTCAAACTTAATACACTGACATAGCACATTGGTAGGAAGTGCAGTGTGCAAGAACAATAACTCTACCTTGCCTACTTTAGAGTTATTCCCCTTTATCAGATTTACTGGTCCGAAGCATAACTCCAAAAAGTACTTGAGGGATTTTCTTCAAACTTAATACACTGACATAGCACATTGGTAGAAAGTGCAGTGTGCAAGAACAATAACTCTACCTTGCCTACTTTTAGAGTTATTCCCTTTATTAGATTTACTTGTCCGAAGCATAACTCCAAAAAGTACTTGAGGGATTTTCTTCAAACTAAACACTGACATAGCACATTGGTAGGAAGTGCAGGTGCAAGAACAATAACTCACCTTGTCTACTTTAGAGTTATTCCCCTTTATCAGATTTACTCTAAAAGTTTTGTCCAGAGCATAACTCCAAAAAGTACTTGAGGGATTTTCTTCAAAACTTAATACACTGACATAGCACATTGGTAGGAAGTGCAGTGTGTAAGAACAATAACTCTACCTTGCCTACTTTAGAGTTATTCCCCTTTATCAGATTTACTGAAAAACTTTGTCCGGAGCATAACCCAAAAGTACTTGAGGGATTTTCTTCAAACTTAATACACTGACATAGCACATTGGTAGGAAGTGCAGTGTGCAAGAACAATAGCTCTACCTTGTCTACTTTTAGTCAAATAGAAAAATATCATACCTATACTGATAATGAACATTAATATAATGTTGCAAACCTTCTCTCATTGCCTTATTCTTTTTCCACTTACTTGAAAACTGTACTCAGGTGACCATAACTATACGGCTTTTTAAGGATTTCCTCTCACCAAGTAAAATGTACGAAAGTACAACCTTCAGGTAACTTTTTCCTGGCGGGGGGATTAACCATGTGTAACATGGCTCTTGTTGATAATTGCAACAGACTTAGCTGATATTCATTTTGAAATGTGAGCAGAGTGTGTGCACTTTATTTCAGACGTTGTTTTAGTAGTCAAATCCCTTCTGTAATTAACTTCTCTAGCTCGAAGAAACTGTCCACATTCATAATTCGCCTGTATACCGACTTAAAACATATGCATTCGCTGTCCTTACAGACACATATTATACTATTACTGCACCTTGAAGAAATCACATTTAATAACTAATGACACAAGGTCTCATTAAAGGTATTACTAAACCTCCTTGGCGTATAATGCGCATTTACTTTTATTGGAGGAAAATGTGATGTTTGGACTAGGTGTTACAGATGTGGATGTATGCTTTTCATTATACAGCAGGAAATTGAAAATAGTGAAACTCGCGACAGCCCATACCATGTGCTAAACATTGTTTACATAGAAGAAACTCATATTAATAAAGCTGAGGATTTGAACAAGATAACCAACCGGGCTAATGTTCTAATATCTCACATAGAGTTGTCAATTGCTTTTGAATCTAACATTTAGAATGATATGTCCGCTTCAGAAGTCAATTTGACAGTTAATTAATTAATAGTAAATAATAACGTCTATGATTCAGTTGGAATGTGATCACTTACTAGTATATTTCCAAATCGAACATTATTAAGTTGTTTCCCTTTTATCACATACAATAAGTTAACGTACATTCAAATGTTAAGAGTTTGTCCTCTGGCAGCATATGCTTGCAAACACCTACACTTAACCGATATTAGAAACACAAATATTTACCCTGTTGAACATTTTATTTGAATGACGCTATTGTTTTTATTTCTATTTAAGTCATTTTTTGCGAAGAATTATTGAAACTTTTACAAGAATTCAATTTTATATTGTTTTTGTTGTGTATGAAATTTGAATAAATTTGAAATACGATAACATTGTTAAAATAAATATTTTGCCAATCTGTTGAGTGTACTGTATGTTTATAGAATTAACAGCACGTTATCTTTCTGTAATTAGCCCGGTTAGTTCGAATAAAGCATTCTACACATTTCATATTCATTACATTTTAGTTAGAGCGCTGTGCATGTATCTCTTATACCGCTTGAGGGGTTTTTGAAATAACCTGATATTAATATTAGCCATCGTGTATACAGTCAACTCTGTTTCAGAGAGAAATACATTGTTGCTTTATTTACTGTATGCACAAATTCTATTGGACAGCTTGAAGGGTTTGGAGATAATATGGCACAAATGTTCGCACTATTCAGTTGATGTGTGGAGAGACTAGTTTTCATCCCTTTCGGTTTTGTAATATCATGCAAGGCGATATGCAAGGGCACTCATGTTATTATAGTCAGGACTTTTTTTTTTTTATTTTTTTTTTTTTTTTTTTTTTTTTTTTTTTTTATTTGTTTTGGAAAGAGGGGGGGGTTTTTTTTTTTTTTTTTTTTTTTTTTGGGGGGGGGGGAAAAAAAAAAGGGGTTTTTTTTTTTAAGGGGTGGGTTTTTTTTTCGTTTTTTTTTTTTTTTTTTTTTTTTTTTAAAAAAAAAAAACCCCAAAGAAAAAAAAAGTTTTTTTTTTTTTTTTTTTTTTTTTGTATTTAAATAAATACATACAGTATTACATGCATACATACATAAACTTATTAGTTCTGAATATTTAAAACTTTAGTACTACAAAATACTATAGAAACACCAGCAATACAACCTTCACTAAAGGGAACAAATCTCTATTTGTTATCCAACAAATGATAATTGTCCTGCGCAATATATTAAGGAAAGTTCAAACCGAATCTTTTAACGGGAATAAAACGTCAAGTATGATAAGTTGATGCACTTACAATATACCAGTACTTTGTATTTCAGCCGCAAGAGAACAAATTTAAAAGACTATTTCATCTTAAAGAACATCTATCTGCAAACTTGTAGCCGCTTCGGCCATTTATATATAAATACAGAATATTTAAAATATAGGTTTCGCCCGATAGTCTAGAAATGTAGGTGATCATTACTGTTTCACTGCACCTTGTAAAAGGTAATTTTCTCAGCGTTTTATACGAAAAGAAGTCACAATGGTTAAATCTGGGGAATATGTTAGATTGGATAAAATATAAGTTTTTCCGATTATAAATAATCTTTCACAAAATCAGAAGTGTTTGCTTGCGCTTTAAGTGGTTATCCTTGACTCGATATATGTATACTGGTTTAGCAATATGCGAAAGTTCAGTTTTCTTCTCCAGTAGAAACCGAAACTGAATGATCCACTGTTAAATTGAAAGGTTATTGGCATTATTTGGCTTATTTAGAGTAGCGTGTTTGTGTCATAGGCAGCGTGTTAGTATCATCATACCATCTGAAAACCTGATGCAGATATTAGATGTGTTTGCATTCAAAATCTGTCATAAACAGTAATCACGTGATATATCAGTCTATAGAAGTGTCATCTGATTGTATTACGTCTGATCCGTATAATCTGTCTGTAAGATAGATAACAAAGATCGGAGGCTAAAACTAATAAATCCAGACCAACATGTAAACCAAGTTTAAGAGATTTGTGAGATCTAGGGTTGATGAGTAATTTCTGGAAACACATTTTTGCTTTGTTTATTATCGTTGCACAAGAAGAAGCGCCTGTTCATCTGGTGTCGTATTCCAGTAGCATCTTAAAGAGGCACTCCCTACAGCTAGCAGATTATATTCTCGAAACATAGATTATGTGTTCAATGAACGTAAAATGATAAATACAATTTGAAAGAAGAACGTATGGCGTAAAATGCCTCATTTTACCACAATCAATCAATATAGAGGCTTTCTGTAATAAATCGCATCCACCCTTTTATTGTACAACAACTCTACATAGTTTATTGAATGGTTTACGGTACTGCGGTATACTTTTAAACGCTGATTTTATAGATAATGACTGGGAATATATAGCTGAAACTTTTAGGTTAAGTTATTTTACTTCCAAAGTATCTTTTATTTATATTTTGCAGGCTATTTAGTTCGACATCAGTTATAGGGTGTGTCCCTTTCAGTGATTTCTTAAGTATTTTAACTTAAGTCCAAAATGTTTTAGTGTTATAATTCGCTCAAAAGTGAATGATTGTGTGTAATGTCTTCATCATCATAGAAAATGGACATGGAAGGATTTAATCAATTTTCAACATGCTGCAATGCACATTCTCCTTTTTAAATTATCTTCTTAAGGAAATTGTTAAGTTTAAGGAAAATCTTAAGATTTGACTTAAGATGCTACTGGAATATGACCCCTGGATTAAAATCATCCTCATTTTTGCCAACATGTCGTTCTATGATGAGTAATATTTTTATTATGTTTATGGTATCTATTTACTAAGTTGTATTTGGTGCAAGTAATTTAGTATACTGTGCATTTCTTCCTCATTCTTGTGTCATAACGTATTGTTTCAACTACTGATTACTACATGTATTTGTACTTTAACGGTACCATGTGGTCGGCAAGATCAAAATCCGCTGTCTCTGATATTCATACGAATCCATTTGTGGAGAAAGGCGTTTCGGACTGGGTTTTGCTATATTTAGTATGAAGTTCGAAAACAGTCCTTTCTCTCTCATTAACATTTGAACGTTATGTTTTTAAAAATTGTGTTCAATTTTCATACGCTCTGGCGTTAAAAAGTAGCATCAAACAGTGGAACAATGATTCCTTTTACAGATTTGATGAAATATGTACATTTTAAAAATGATTTCATACTCGGGAATATAGTTCCATACATGTTGATTGGGTGTTCTTTAAGGCTTGTAGTCAGACATGGGATTGATTACTTGAAAAAGAAATCGATTAAATCATGATTATTTTTGCTTTTTTCAGTAATCGATTACTTCATGATTACTGCATAATTTGCTAGTAATCGATTAATTATGATTATTTTCAAGGAAATTAATCATAATTAATGATCACTTGTAAATGACGGGTTAAAACACAGATCCTTTTTTGCACTAAATGATGCATACTGCATTTAATCTTCATTTAATTTAGCGTTTCAAATGTCATACATGTATCGCTGAGTCCACACTCCTCAGGTCGAAAGAGCTTTCAAGTAATACTAAATAACCGCTCAACATGGGCAGAGGTGGCTGGAAGACACAAGTACAGTATCTCTTGGCGAGATTTGGATATTTGTCATGTTGTAACCTTCAAATTGGTTTCAAAATTGAAGGTTGTTCTAATATTTCCTAATATGAATGCTCTGCAATGTTCGCAATGTGCTATCACTTTAAACAGGCTCATATTCAAGAATTCTGAACTAGAATTCAAAGGATTGAGCAATGTTAACAAATATTATCTGAAAAGCAGTTTATTCTATTTAATCAGTGTATTATTAAAGTTTTACCCAATATCAACAGATTATCAAAAAAATAACTGTTCTATTGTGACAATAGTTAAACCCTAAGGCTACAATTTGACAGTTTTAACCATGAATAGGTGAGAAATAAGTATATAATTGGTGTTTAAACAATGGAAGTGTTAGTCAGTGTTCTTCCTATAACTATTTAATTTTGTATTCAATTATTTAAATGTCTTTTTGGTAAAAAGTCTTAAAATAATCATAAAATAATCATGATTACAGCCCATTTTTGGCTGTAATCGATTAAATTATGATTAAAGTAATCGGAAAAATGCATGATTAATGATTAAGCCTGATTACTTGGAAATATTAATCTATTGTTAATCATTATGATTACTTTTGATGATTACCTCATGTCTGCTTGTAGTAAATTTATGGGGGGGGGGGGGATAATATGGCCCCAAAAGCGATTTGACAGTAATTTGAGTAATGTGAGTTCTCATAGCAGTTGATTGAAAATAAGTTTAGTAGGATATATTTAGAACAACGGTATGAACGTGGCTAGCAACAAACTAAAGACTGTAAATTATCTACATGTATACAAACAGGTGACTAAGTTAGAGTTATATAGTTACGCACACAACGAATTAAATAGTTCAATTTCACAAGTTTCAATGTACACATAAAATGTTCCATATCAGATTGCAAATTGTATTTAAACTAAATTATTAGAGAAACAAAACATATGTCTAGTTTAGATGCAAATGAAAAGAAATGTCAGACCGAAATAACTGCATTTTCCAAAGATAAGGTAGTCCTATGTTTTTAAGACAGAAAAGATATCAATAACGGTTCTAGATCCATATTGATAATCAGTTGTAAATTATTGAACCTGTTATCCGAAACAAAGATATTGATTTGCGAAACTCTAGACAGAAAAGTAAATGTTCTTCACAGAAATGGAATTCAAGAACAGAGATTTGTCGTTTGGGAATACAGGTTAAATACAATCATGACCTTGTCTCTCATTCTAAGGCTCAAAACATCGACCATGTATTCGGAGGTATTCACGCGCTTACTGGTTCGCATTGCATCAATATTGTTACTTAACAGTTTAAGTATTCCTTCTTCGAACCTGTCGAAACGGAATAACTAAAAGTCTCTAATATTGAAGAAATTTGCCTCCTAAAATAAACGTTTTTAACAAGATTTTTTTCCTTGTCACTGTGTAGCCAGTATATGTCTTCCCTCGCCCCTTGGCTCTAAGTCGATGTGAATGGCCATTGGGATCTGGAATTTTGATTCTTCCAAGAG
>JAFMSR010000013.1:24989634-25067134 GCA_022818135.1 Saxidomus purpurata
CTGTCTAATGGCAAACTAATTTTTTTAAGTATTCTCGTAAAAGCTCAAAATTTATGTCAACAACTAGTAGCCATACTTGCTTTAAAGTTAAGGTCACTAGGTAATTACTGACAATATTCTTTAATATTTGTGTGACACATTATCTCTATGACCGGACGTAGCACTTGTCAGGAATGTTTTAAAGGTCTGTTCATTCATATGTATATGAAGATTTTATAAAATGTTACTTAAGATAAAGATGTGTGTAGAATGTCGACGTCAAACAAATGTCAACAAATGTTTAAACATTCTTGTAACAAGCTTATGATTTGGCAGAAAATTGGAAAAAGTGGAAATCTACATATCTTTATTCTTTAACATAACGTATTAAATGTCTTAGCCAGACTCTGAGAAGATTGAGACAAAGTAATGGGGTGCATGTTATATTCTGATTCATTCTCCAACATTCTCGTTCGCACTAATTCAAATCCCCCAGACTGCTTTTTATACTTAAAGTAAGACAGTTACGCCCATTTTATCAGTTTAAGTAATAGTTAATCCTCCATGTATTTTGTAGAATCAATGAATGATATCAGAAATTAATTTGACTGTGTTGTAGTAAATAGTAACTACTTAGTATAATTATGTTGGACTGTAATCTGTAAGATTCCGTACAATGAATAGTTTTTGGCACTTTGGTTCCATCCCAGTGACTGTAGTTTGCATAAAATAACTTCAAGTATCCGTTCATTCATAAGCAAATACTTAAATAATATTAAAATGGGCAGCATATCTCCCGCAGTTTGTAGGAATACACAACACTTTAGTACCGAGGTTCCAGCCAGGGATAAAATGTATACAATCAAAACGAAAACTTCAGTGTTGGGAATGATAATGAAACTTGCTATATAAATTATGCTATAAATTGTAACAGAAGCTATACCAATGATAGCCTGAATATTAGCATAGCCTTTAACTTCTTACTTATTATTAAAACCTAGGAGGCGGCAATCCTAAGAATAATTTTGTTTTCTTTGTCTGTATATGGTAATAGTTAAGGCAGGATTAAAAGGTTTATTCATGATATATGACAACTGCACTAAAAGGAGGAGAAACACTTAAAGTAATTAGAACATTTCATGCAGCACGTAGGCTGTAAAAGGGCGCCATACATATCCAGTAGGAACAATGCTTTGAGTCAGATTCATGTTTCATGTGTTTTAGTTGTAGCATTCGTAATATTAACCTGTAGGAGTAAAAACTCTGATACAAGCATGCATGACAAAATAAACTATATCAATGCCTGTTAATGCAGGTGTATTTATTTCACATTGTCATTTATTACCAACATATGATCAGACGTTTTTTTCGTAAAACCCCATCCTCGTGGCATGATACAACGAATTCCCTTAAGTGATTTCGCTGGGTTTTATAATGCAAAGTGTATGATAGCATGTTCATCTTTAGTGCTTCAGTTGTAGATATACAATGTGCTACTATAACATTTCTGTCATAAAAAGTAAACAGCATTCAGTTATATAATGCTGTTATTGATCTAGTAATGTGATCTGGAATGCTCAGCCTTGTGTTTGGGTTAGGCTAGCAGCGGCGCTAATTTTACTATATCATTGACAGCTTTATCATATACTTTTGGGTACATGCCGGTTTAAATGATATAAAAGAAGCATAAAATAGAAGACGACCGTTAGCGCGATATACGCGTAGACCTGGTAAATAACGCGTAGACCTGGCAAATAATGCGTAGACCTGGCAAATAATGCGTAGACCTGGCAAATAATGCGTAGACCTGGCAAATAACGCGTAGACCTTGCAAATAATGCGTAGACCTGCACGACATTTTTGTGATATGTTTGCATGCTTTCACTACCTGTTTAAGGTATACGATAATTTTAGCCTAATGTGTCGGTCAATATATAGTTTTGTGGTACTGTGAAAAATGGCATGGTGTACCACCGGGAGCACATTTATATAGTGGGAGCTTACAGACGGTACGGTATACCCGATTTGTCTATGCTAATCTTTATATGTGCCATGGTATTTAACATCTATACTAATATACTTTAGCTGTTTTTCCCGGATGGTATTTCCTGGAGAGATAATAATGACATCACATTTTGAATCAACCCACGGATGGTATAATTCCCGGCGTGTAATTTGACGACACTGAATCTTTGCCGGGATGGTATTTTTTCTGGAGCAAAGGAATTACATACTTTGTGTGTGACTTTATCCTCAATGTAATGTTTGATCGATTGATGCATGATCAACGAAACAGACACTAGAACTGGGGAGCCAAAACGTAAATAACGTGTTTGCAAGATACGCGCTATTTTTCTAAGCATGATATAGTGTACAATGTACCTTAACATCTTTAAACGCCAAATTTAGAAATAAAATGGAACTGTTACTGATATAATTTGCTCGAGGTCGTTTCGTTCTTTTTTCTAACATCATTTTATTTCATTTCAGTTATGTTGTAAATATTTCACCATTGTAAATAAACCTGCGTATGTTGTACAGAGTTGTTGCAATGGGTTGCCTCTAAATTATCCCAAAGGCAAATCGGTAATTTTTAAGCATAGTCGTGTTTAACATTGAAATTTATTCCAAATTTTGCAACAATTGCAGTGCACTAAAAGATTTTACTTTAACGGGTCAGCCTAATTGTTATGCTGGAAAATTCCGACATTTAGGGAAAATAATTTTTAAAACATTTTCTTTTTTTTTTTTTTTGGTTGTATGTGCTAAGAGGTATCTTTTAACACATATCTATGTTTCAAAGGTGGTAACCAAATGTTTGTTGTGTTAACAGATGTTAAGCTGTATTGTTCTCCAAACGTGGGTGATAGTTTGTCTGGCTTCTCTAGTACAAAAATTTAAGGATTTTCACAGTTTTTCAACCCCTTAAGCAGGATTTGCCAACTCCACCTCTTTTAAAATATTCCAAGATTCTGTTTTAGGATTGGTCAAAATACGGTGACCAATGACCAGCGGGGTGAAACCTTAAAAGATCCCTTTTCCAGCAAGCAGACATCATTCTGCTAAACTTTGTAGTGAAAACGTGAGTTATTAAAATTGCTGGAAAAGAGGATCTGATCTTTTTGTGTCGCCCTTTCGGAGAAAAGGCGATACATAGGAATCGCTTTGTCCGTCCGTCCGTCGGTCCGTCTGTCACACAAACTTAACGTTGGCTATAACTTTGCCATTTCTTTATATTTCTTCATCAAACTTTACAATTGTATTGCTTAAGACAAAAGGGTCATGATGCCGCCAAATTTTGTAGGTCAAGGTCATATTTGACAGAGTTATGCCCCTTTTTGTACTTAGATTTTGTCACGAAAACTTAACATTGGCTATAACTTTGCCATTTCTTAAGATTTACTTCATGAAACTTTACAATTGTATTGCTTCTGACAAAAGGGTCATGAGGCTGCCAAGTTTGTTGGTTAAGGTCATATTTGACAGAGTTATGCCCCTTTTTGTACTTAGATTTTGTCACGAAAACTTAACATTGGCTATAACTTTGCCATTTCTTAAGATTTCTTCATCTAACTTTCAAATTGCATTGCTTATGACATAAGGGTCATGATGCCGCCAAATTTTGTAGGTTTATATTTGACAGAGTTATGCTCCTTTTTATACTTAGATTTTGTCACAAAATTATTGGTTATTCTGTCAAAGCGTAAGAGGGCGACACAATTGTTCTACTGAACACCCATCTAGTTGTTTTCTTAACAGGTGAGTGAAGTTTATGTATTTGTACAAAGTTTAAGTATTTTCATTATTTCAAAGTTAATTATATGAAACCAGATTGAATTTATGTCAAATAGTTATTATTGCTCCTTTTGATAAATTAGTAGGTAAATTTCTGTAACACAATGTTGAAATTTTATTATCACTGAACTGTTGATCATGTTGCTAGAATATTTTTATATCATTTATGATGTTACTCAACATAAGAATATTAATATGTTCTAATACACTCAGTCTGGCATAAAATGAAAGTATGAAACATTAGTTTTCAGCCAGGAGTGTCATATTGTATAGTAGAAATTGAATAACATTTTAATACATATATTTTAGGAATATTCTGTCTTAAGTTTGTATTTGATCATAAATCTTTGTTTATCTTTTAAACATAATTGTATTTATATAATTATGTATGATCATTCTGTTAAACTTTGTAGTGAAAACATCAGTTATTAAAATTGCCGGAAAAGAGGATCTGATCTTTTTGTTTTCTTAACAGATAAATTCCCCATTCAACGACAAAGTTCCGGCGACCAAATTCGCGGCGGAACATAATCTTGTATCCTTACGTCGTATTCAAATCCGCAGATTATGTCATAGCTGGATCCCTTATGGGAATATAGTTATACTTTTTGTCATGAAATGGAGAAATATAATCGAAATTTACTAAAACTTTATGACGCTGTTCTGTTTCGTGTATTGTGTCATTTATGATTTGTGAAAAGGGAGAGAAGATTCGTTTTTTTTGTAAATGTTTGAAAATGCAAGTATTATTAACAGCTACAGAAACTGAGTTTTATTTAAAATGTTAAAAGTTGATACAGATGAATGGAAAAAAACAAAAATAATATCAAACAGGGAATGCCACGTACCAAACACGCAGCCTCCCCAAAACACCAAATTATCCAAACGATAATTCTTCTTTATATTACAGATATCTTACTCACGAGCTATGGTAATCCCAGATGCACAATAAGACAAGTTGCCACATACTGATATATCATGTAGTCCTGCAACTGACAGGCAATGTGTCACAACGATGTACTTTCTTTACTTTTCTTTACTTTATTGGATTTATAACATCTGAGTCTTTTAGCCCTGAAGGTGCGTCTACGGCCGACCCCATCATTTCTCCCATTATGCTGTTATTATTGAATTTATTGCCTAAATCGAGATTTTTTGTAAGGAGGTGCCACCTTCCTAATTTCCAAAGAATTTTAATTTTGTGTGCAAAACGAAGGATAGACCTGCAGCAAAATCTGTCTTCATAACGACGTACATTTACTAACACAGTGACACAACGACATATTGACACGCAATGTGACACAGCGACGTACTTTCACGGGCAGGGAAAATAAATACAAATTATTTGAACCTTTTTGGTCCGAAAAAGTAGGATTCCTGAAGATATCTTTTCATTGCTTATAAACGCTATCGTTTCACAGCAGTGACACATACATATTGTGGTACAAATGTACTATTGTAGTCTACATAAGCAAATTAAAACTTTTACAACCGCCGCACTGCGTTAACATAACGGTGTTATGCCCTATTACAGTACAGCAATTGTCTGACGAGGAAATATATTTTCAGCCAGTTAAGCGAAACGAATTAGGCGTGAAATATTTTCCTTGAATAGGTATAGATCTTTTTTAGGTATAGACCAATCAAAATCGCGAGTTATGCGAGTCGACGTGTTGAAGGATTTGAACTGTATGGTCATTCAGCTTTGGGCATCAACGCTTACAGACATATTATTTTTAAATTTAAGGTCGGGGAAACTACTAGTATTTGTACTCTGAGGCAAATCGCGAAGCAGAGTATATTTGTCCTCACGGACACTGTATTACAAATGGTTTGGCCGGTAGTGAGATATTTTGTAAGGGAGTAATAATAATTGCATCAGTTATAGTGTTTCTCTCATTGTGGCTTCAAATTCAATGTTTTACTGTGGTATGATATAGAACAGTCGTTCACTTGTAATGTGTTATACACATTAATTAATTAAAACGTAAATGTGTAAATGATTTATTTATTAAGCATACTTTGTTGTACAGTATAGCACTTCTTTAAAGGTTTATTTTTGAAAATGTGCTTATTACACTTAAAGCCATTAGTTAAAACATGGTGAGTGCATTGAAACGATAACACCCCGGAGAGAAATCTTAGCCAACCGCGGGTACAGGGTTCCAGAGCACTTCTCATTAAGAGTTTTATTTCTGGTTTTGCTAGAGTTCTCGTTGATTGACATTTCAGGCATATATTCGTGTATAGCTTCAATATAACGTTACATGTATATGCATAGTAGTGCATATTGATTGAGTTCAATGCACTGTTTATACATATGCATTACGATGATGTCGTCACAATATATGCGTCTCGGAATTAGTCTCCACCTTTGCAAGGACGTAGTTAATAGGAAATATACTCACATTGATGTGAGGTGAAAGATTAATGTCTCCAATGATATATTGAACTGAAATGTTTCAGTTATGCTGTTTATGTTATGCCGGTATTTGACAAGTGTAGGTAAATGAAATGGATATGATGAATATTGCCAGATTTAGAAACATTGTAAGCTTGCCCAAGTTCTCACTACAATACAAATGTACACTCAACCACTTTTCTAAGTGTACACCTAAAAGAAATCTTGAAGTCTATTCAATTTTCAAGATATTTCGATGGAAATTTCAAAGTCATAAGATGAAAGATTAATATTTAACATTATCACTGCGGATGAACGGCCACCGGATATTGGGGCAAAAGTGAGCACAGATGATTAGTTTTCGCGAGTAACGTGTAACAACTGGGGTAAGTTAAAACCCGATTTTCACTCTGATGCATATCATATTGTGTCTATTTGTGTGTTTTCTGATACTCTAATGACTGTCCAAGCCGAATGTATTCTCGTTGTGCAACATATATATGTTGAAATGCTGAAAATATCCAAAACAAATAGTTTGCTCACTGGAAAAATCTCGACCGTTGGCAAAGTATGCCGTTTAATTTGATAAATCATTAACATATTTATAATCTGAAAACGGCATACCATTTGCATAACGACAACATATTAATGGTTAAAATTTCATCATTTAAGACGAAAGAATAGCGGAGATACGGTTCTCGAAACATTTCAATTACTGTACTGGGTATTGGCTAAACGTGTACTGAGTATTGACGGAGTGAAC
Organism: Saxidomus purpurata; assembly: GCA_022818135.1. Lineage (NCBI taxonomy): Eukaryota > Metazoa > Mollusca > Bivalvia > Venerida > Veneridae > Saxidomus > Saxidomus purpurata. Next base: position 24,996,573 of record JAFMSR010000013.1, read on the forward strand.
GAATCACTGTACTGAGTATTGCATCAAGAAATGAGTAAAAATAAAAATTTTGAAACGGGAAATGTATTTATTTGTTATCAGTTAAAGGTATGAATTCAGGAAGTGTGTTGTTTTGCACAAGTCTTATTAAACGTTGATAATTTATACTATAAAAGTGTATTATAAAGTGTTTTGTCTGGCGTTTTGAGTATTAGACAAACATTAGACACACATGTACAATTATATTTACATTTTTAAATTTTCACCAAATAATCAACAATATCGCGCGTAAATGGATATGCTGTGCAGTACTGCACTTCAATGACTCGGACATGAAGTGACTTTAAATGTTATCTACAACTACTAAACAGTTGTCTAAAATACGTATAAGTTGTAAGATAAAATGCAGTGTTTTGTTCTAGTTAATGCAAAATAGCGGAACTCTCTGCCACAATTACATTGTGTGTATGCGTGCGTGTGTGTGAGTGTTGTATAGTAACACAATAAAAAACAACATTTTTTTTTACGAATTATCATAAAAGCATTACTGCAACATTCATTTTTATCGAAATATTAATACCTATCGATAAAAATGAATCACACGATGCTGTGAAAAAGTGGTCCGTTAATCCCTACTATTATCTAAACAATAACGTCAGATTTTCGGGTTTGTACAAAGTACCATTATCCCGCATATTGTCAAAGATGAAATGGACCATACTTCCCCAAGACATCACACGCTTTATTCGATGTAAACAAAGGCAATCAACGTGAAGATATACTAAGCAATTTTAAACACTTGCCCGTGATGTGAATATTTAGTTTTCCGGGATGTGTAAATTCAAATTATTTTGTAGAAATAGAATTGATTTTGGATATGCAACATGTCATACTGTACCTTAAATTGGTTTGATCTAAAACATTTTAAAATAACTTTAAAAACGATATATCAACTAGCATAGAATATTGCAAAAAACAAGGTTTTTTCTATGAGTTTACTCACTGACCTAGTTTTGGACCACAGATGACCCATATGCAAACTCAATCTAAAGTTCACCAAGACTGGACATAATTCCGACTAAGGATCATGAAGATTCAATGAAAAATGTAACATCTATTGTATATACAAGAGTTTTCATTGATTTGATCCAGTGACCTAATTTTTTACCTAACTTGACTCATATTAGTACTCGACCTAAAGTTCATCAAAGCAATCATACTAACCAAGTTCATGAAGCTCGAATGAAAAATGAAAACTTTATTTCATACAAAAGTTTTGTCTGTGATTTGATCCCATGACAAAGGTTTTGAAACAAGATGACCGATATTTAAATTGACGTAGATTACATAAAGGCAGTCATTCTGATCAAGTTTCCTGAAGCTCCAGTGAAAATGCAGTCTCATTTGCACACACAAGGTAAAATGTGCGCAGGCGACACGCAGACGATAGAAAGACATAAAGACGACGGACATCGTGCGATCACAATTACCAACCTTGGACACTTCGTGCTGTGTTGAGCTAATAAAACGCTTTAAAAAGCAGCAGAATATTTATATTACTCACTTTTAATGCCAAATACTCAGTACACGTTAGTATAAATACTCCGGTATACCAGAAATCAAAATAAACAATACCCAGTACACTAACTTTAGTTAAATATGTATTAATATTTAGACCCCTAAATAACGTTTGTGGACAAAATCTTGAACACTTATGTCTGGTTCTTGCCCAAATAAATTGCTCGATTCAGATTATTCAAATCCAAGCACATTTGCGAAATCAAACGGTAAACATTACCAACGGTCGAACTTTTTAAGTGAGCAGGCGATCTTGTTTTTGGTAATTTAACATATTAACCGACATCATTTACAGCTCGGTTATACAATGGACTAAGATAGTTATCGAAGTATCCAAAAACACAAAAAGAAACACAAGATAATGTGCATAAGATTAAATATCGGATTTTAACTTATCCCAATTGTAACACGTTCCTCGCGAAAACTAATTATCTGTGCTCACTTTCGCCCCAATATCCGGTGGTCGTTCATCCGCAGTGATTATATCAGAGTTATAAAGATAAATACCAAACTTATTGGTCAGCAGCGCTGTAAACACAATAACCCCAATATTCAAAAGTCACAAACAAGTTAAAATTACCATACTGTCATCAATCTGCGTGTAGCACAGACGACCATTTATGATTCTATAAAATACAATTAGCAGACAGGTGGTAATGTTTGATCATTCACATTCTTTATGAAGATGTTCGTGGGCATTATGTAAAGTGTAAAAAGGAAATTTGAGACTAAAGCCTGGCTCTTATCCTCCACTTCATTTCGATCGGATGAAGATTGGATGGAAAATGAGCACCCTTATATTTTTTTTCAACTCATTTGTGGCTTGGACGTAATCATCTTCAAGAATTGGTATTTGGTACTTCTCATGAATGTCTAATGGTCAGTATGTGGTGTGAAAACGTCATTTTTGAGAAAATACAGCACTGTATTTAACCGATTGATCCAATTGACGAGGTTTGTTGGAAAGGAATGGGAAAGGAAATTCTTATAAGGTTAGACAGATCAACTCCGTCAATAAATTTAATGTTGAGATGATATTTTTATCAAAGAGGGATATTTGAATTTGTACCAGAAACCGTTTTTTTAACAAAAACTTGTGAATTTCACATTTAGGGGTGTGGTGATGTAAACTCTCTGAGACAACGAAATCACCATTTATGTTCATCAACTTTATACTGATTATTGAGAGAATGAATCCAATAATGTGTTCACAAAATTTCATGACCGTATCTTTCAAAATGATTTTGATATTACACATAATTGAGTTGTATACTTAGAAAAGTTGTTGAGTGCATATACGACATAAAAAGCAAATGTGTTATTCTTCTTTGAAGTATGTGTACACAGATCTATGTAGGTTCAAGGAATAATAGTTATCTGATGATGTATGTCTAGAATTGAAACAGGCTGTGATATAGAAGCGTTCGTCATGTACACCAAACTCTAGATGAGTATCAACATGTATACAAACAGGTAATGTAAAAGACAAGTCTACACACAAACTGAATATTAGAGTAGAGCTTCACAAGGTACATACACAAATAAAACTTTATTGTTGAGATATTCTAAAACTATTCACATTAGAGAAACAACGAGAATAAATGCTTACATAAATTGAAAACGCAGATACTTTCCAACGATAATTAAGTCTTACGTTTGGCAGAGAGAAACACTATCAAACATGATTCTAGTTTCAATATTAAGTTTTGTTTCGACGTGTAGCGTACAATTTGTCGTTAGATCAGGAATGAAAAATAGTCGAAGAAACACACGTTTGACAAAGGAGGAAAACACGAGGTAGAATATATTATGAAAGGCATATGCATTAAATAAAGATCCCAAAGGAATAAAACTGAGACGCAATTGCAGATAATGTGTCTTGAACAATTGTTAGTTTTGTATTTTTCAGACAAAGAGCACGGGTACAATACATTGATGATTCAGAATAACAGTTAATGTAAATGGCAGAGACAGGATTGGGAAGTGCAGTATACTTAAACTGTATGTTATGGAAGTGTTTTTATAATAATTTTGGAATAACCATAAATTAAGCTGTCATTAAAGAAATAATAGTAATGTTAACTAACGCATTTAATATTAAACTAATATCACAGAATGAGTCCTGAAGTATTTCTCATTATTGAAATACTTTACAGACATCATACCAACATCATTTGCATAAATCTGAAAAAACCAATAATGACAGAATGACTCCCGAAGGTTAATGTTGCATGAAAATACAACAGTAGTTATCTTTTACACAGTGGTTAGCAAATGAATACACGTTCAAATATCATCGGCGTATTTAAACGAATTCATTTTTGAAAAAACGGGTCTGCTATTAAAAAGACGGTGCAGAAGTTCTCAAACTAGTACATTTCGAAGATGTTTCCTCGGTTTTTAAAGAAAAAGGCTTATACTATTATAATTAATTTAGCAGACATCCAATCATATACAGCAGCAATTTCATTTCAACAGTCTGGTGCATTACATATATATATGAACGTTTATTCCTTCGATAAACTTACACATTCAGTCTTTGAACGGATGTTTACAAACGAATTTCTGTGCAACTTTAGTAATAGGTGTTAGAATTCAGATTTATTTGTAAATGTTGGTTCCAAATATGTCAAGTTGTTCTTGGAACCTATTCATTTGAGATTGGTCAAAGGAATTTGGTACTACAAATAGGGATAATTTGACATAAAGTCTAAAAATAATGTGTATTTATTTATTGCTTATAAATAATGCAAGTATCTTACTACCAGCGACCGTTGAGTACCGGAGCTACAATGAAATAGCTGAAAACGTCCAACACGTTTTTTACCTAATTCTATTTCATCTCTTATCGATACAGTCTCATTAAAAATTGTCATATATCTAACACAACGGTGGTATCTGGAAGACAGAAAACGAGACTTATTTCTGTTTTCTTTTTGTGTCTTCGTCACAAATGCAAGAAGAAACGAAAACATGATATAAAAAACTGTTAATTCATAATGTTTCCCCGTTCGGGACAAAGACATGAAAATACGAATAATTTAAACTTCCTATGAGAACACACGAAACATTCTGCTTTCAAACTGTCGTGACAAAAGGGATTTGGATGTCATCTTTTTGCCCTTTGTTTGTCATGTTATACAAAGACCTGTGACGTAAACCGTATTGTTTGTTTAAGCTTTTTCACAACTTTTCGCCTACGTACAATAATGAAATGGATATAAAAACTTATTTGCACAAAGAGGATACAAAATGTTTACCAACAACATCGATATATGTATCTCTGTTGAACTATCCCGATTTCTGCAGTGCTCATAGCGTTTTATTTAATCAACTAATAAAACCGATTCCTTCCCCAAAAAGCAAACTGTTATATATGTAACTTTTATGTATTAATCGTGTATGTATGAACAGTTTCCCGTGTGCCTTTTCAAACACGATGACCCATCCAATATACCTTCGCACGCCGCACCCTGCACCACCAACACTAAAACAGGTACGAGCAAAAGTAAAGTGACTTAAAATAACTTTTATTTCCATTTAGACAGAAACGTGTAGAAAGTATGGTAAACACTTTTATATCGTACTTAAAATTATGCAATGTATTTCCACAATTATATATTCAGTAAAAGAGACTTAAGTTGGCTTGACCCAAATTTTCTTTCTTGCTGTTTATGTATGCCTGTTTGTTCGTATTTCACGTTTAGAACTGTTATCTGATTTCCCATGGGAGGGACACCAATTTGTTTTCAAAGAACAGTATATGACAAGGATGCGTACGTATTACATCAGAATATAAATGAGTCAATATGACAAACTGCACCCAAAACTACGATATTCTATACATTTTTGAATGTTCTACTCTTGGCGCTTTAAAGTACCATGACTTTGTTTCGCTGGCATACAGTATTGAGCTTGCTTTGGCGATGCGGGCATTGACTTCATCGTCAAATCGTACCATCCTGGATGGTGTACTGCCTTAGTATGTATTATTATCCACAACAGTTTGATTCTTAATCCGGAACTTGGGATTAATATATGATAAATTAGGAACTTTTGAAATACGACATCTTCTTTCTTCGTGCTGATAATGAGACCAAGATTGTCGCAGGCACTTTAAAAGTTATATAGGCTGTAATGGCACGCCATTACTACGACGGGATGAACGCGCATGTGCTTGATGCAGGGGACAAGTCAGCCCTAATACCACGAAGCTTGTGTCTTCCTTAAAGCTTAACATTCACATTTTATTCAAAACTGATTTCTGAGAAGCATCAAAATGTTGTTTGTTTCACGGAAACTATAAATTCTGTCTGCACCCAGGGGACTAATTTAGAATTTGCATTCATGGTTTTTGATAGATAAGTCAAATGTGTCTACTATCATTTAGAATGGACATTGTCTGGATGTCCTGAATACTTAAGCTTTAAATTACGACTTAATTTCGTCTTAGGGTACTCTATGTTCTTCCATAAAGTTGAACGTCTCTCTTCATTGATCGAACATAAAATGACATATCACATGTATGTTAAGAAACTCGTACATTGAAGTTTTGTGAATAAGGTTTAGTTATCATCGAAAGTAATACACATAATAAAAACACATGCTCTAAGTCAAATTTAAGTATAGCTCCTTCCAGAAGATATAAACATAAACTAAAGATATTCAGATGCGTGTGTCCATGTAGCAAGAGTAAGACTAAGTGTGGTTACAGTGTTCAATGTTTCATTTTGTGTACATGCGATCATAAACTTATTTTACGTCTACTTATGCACTAAATCATGTTCTTGTTACAATTCAACAATCGTTCGTTTAAAGTATTTGCAGAATAATCTTTTATTTTTCATAGAGCAATGGCCACACCGAAGTGTATATATTAATATATTTAACAGCTTTCTGTAGCATAAATATGAATATTGTTATACGGGCCTTGAGTATGTGGCATTCCCTGTTTGATATTATTTTTGTTTTGAGGACAGGGACAGGAGACATGTAGGCAGAAACAGATAACAAGTCGTTACGGTGAGACAATTGCCTTGAATATGATACTGTATGAATAAGACTGAGACTCATTGAAGATAATTTGTCTGGAACAAGTGATATTTTTTAAAGAATCATTATTTTTAGAGAATGGATAGAATGCACCTAAGAGAAATGATATCAATGTCAACGGAATGTGTGAGCCAATCCGTTTCTTACAAAGTGATTGTATTGTCACAGACGCAGTTGTAAGAAATGTTTGAATGGAATTTCCAAAAATAAAGCAATCAGTTAAGAAGGAACATGTTGATTAACAAAATGAAATGTTTACAAACTGTAATCTATAAAATTACCGAAAAACGTTTTGCCTGATTTATCACTGATTTATTGCATACATATGCGAAACTTATTACCATTTACCGGTATCAAATATATAAAAACAACATAACTTTGACAAGGCAACATAGCGGACATTTTTCGTTAATCATATAACAACGGAAAACTGCCGCTGTACTTTTTTTATCCAGCGATCATCAATAAAAATATCTAATCGCTTCGTTTAAACAATTCCAAACTTGAAAATAGTCTGAAAAATACTGTGTAGTCTTTTATATATGATGTCTTAACTCAAAAACACTTGCATGTACGTAACACTACAAACAGAACCACAGAAACTAAAGAAATAAACTTACAATTGCTTTCATTTTCATTTAAAGGAGACATAACTGACATGTATGTATGGATAGTATCATAATGGCAAACAGAATTACTGACAGTTGTGCATTTTATGTTTCCATGTCGTATCTTTTCAGAAAGGGACCGAGTTGGTTTGACCTTAATTAGCTTCTAGCTGTTTATTCATGCGTATTCTTTTGTATTTCATGTTTAGAAATGACATTTTATTTCCCTTGGGAGGGACACCAATTTGTTTTGCAAGATATGTATCTGACAAGGATGCGAAAGTATTACATCAGAATATAAATAAGTCAAAATGATATAATGCACTTAGAATGTACGAGATTCTATATGTTTCAGATCGTACTCCCAGAGGCTTTAGTGCCTGACATTGTATGCTTTCATAACCACTAACTTTAACGGATACTGATATATTTCTTCTTTGAAAACGTCAAGCTTTTTCCATTAGCACCTTATATTTCAATACCTATTAAAATTAAATTTGTAGTCAATAACAAAAGTAAATGCCATTCAAAGCAGTGCCAATGATCTAACATAATACAATAACTTAATTCAATAATTTCACATAATACAAGATATAAACTTCGAAAACATATATTTATTCTGATCAGAAGTTTTTAACGATTCAGGCAGACATTGATTTGCTTTAGACTTTGTAAAGACCTATTTGTTTGAAACGAAGAAACGAAAACCCTGATTAAGTTACTAGTAAAACAACGACGTCATCCTTTAGACATCTTACTCTACAAAATAAACATTTCACCATTCTATTTGCAAGACATTCCTAAATATCACCCTTTAGCGAAATACTCTTACAGAAACGAGGAGACATCTGTCTAAAGTAAATGCTATTATAGAAATATTTGTTTGGTGGATAACTCAATTTCTAAGAAAATTCGTGTAAAATAATGCATTCAGTTTCATATCAACAACTGCATCAGGACTATCCGCAAGACAATCGGATTACATTTCTTAAATCACCCCATTTAATGTTTCTTCTTTGGGCTGCGTCAGACGTTTTCATTTGGTTGTATTTACCTTGCATTTCTGTAGTATTGGTTCATATTTTGTTGATTTAAATAAGCTTTGTTTTGCTAGGGATTATGTCTGCTACTACCGTTTTGAGCTAACCTCGGCAACACTGATATATGACTTCGAATTGATAGATTTATCTTTTATCTTCTTACCAAACGTTAAAGCTGCCCGCTTTCAGATTTCTCGTGAAAAATGATGTTCTTCACACTATCTGAAAACAACATATTTAAGAATGAATAGTAATATAAAACAGTTCCAGCATTAATTCATGCAAGGTTTCTTTTGCAATTATGCGCTTCCAAAGTATAAAGGGTCACATTTTCATATACTATGTTGTTGATTCTAGCCTTTACTTTTACGTTCTATGTTTTAGTATATCACTTTGAATTTCACTGAAAACTGTGAAAGAGCAGCTTTAGGCCTACATGTAACAGGAAAGTGTAAATTTGACATGTAAACTAATTTCACATTGCATAAGGTGCATACTTAGGTGTTTGCATATCATGTTCGATGACTGTTATTGAAATTTTCTAACAGTATCCGCCCGCCTAAAAAGTTTTTTTAAAGAATTTCTCAAGACAGATACACTTTGTTGTTTCAAAAAGTATTATCAGTCATTTATGTCATTCTTTGTTTTATTAAGGTCTCAAAAATTTGATAGTTCGAACAACAGTTTGAAGATGAAAATTACACATAAATCGAACATTCAAAGAATTACATTTTACGTTTTCCAATTGAATTAGTTGCGATTAGTTAACCATTTAAAAAAATCAAAATGGAGAAAAGCAGCCACGAAAACAATTTCCTGTGATCAATTTAGCCTAAACATGCGATACTACTCTTTATTATATACCTAATAATGTTTATCTGAATTTTCTTTAGTATTTGTGCAGTAAAAAAACAACATCTCGTATAAAATTTTCCATATCAGATGAATGTAGCCGTATCTTATCTGTGTACACAAATGCATATTCATATTATATTCCTACGCTAAAAGTTGAAAAATGGATTCACATTGCTGCAATAAAATAAGTTTAGTTTTATTGTCGTTACATTTTTATGTCATATTTGAAGACAAATGAATCCAATGTCTTTATTCACATTGCTGCAATAAAATAAGTTTAGTTTTATTGTCGTTACATTTTTATGTCATATTTGAAGACAAATGAATCCAATGTCTTTTCCGCATTAACAAAACCAGAAAGTTAGTTTACATTTTGCATTTACTTTTTGTTACTGTTGTTTGTTTATACACGGAAGATAAACTGAAAGGTGACACGAAAAAGCGCGTTATGTTGATTTTACGCCATTAAAGACACAAATTAACGTTTATATAATATTTAATATGAAATTCGGTAGAATGTATAAAATAAAAGATATATTATAACTGTTACAGTCGTTTGATCTGCTTGTGTATTTCTCTCGTTGGCTGCATAGATCAGGATCACACTCGAGATTCCGCCTCTCGTGTGATCCGGAACTATACAGTCAACTCAAAAGATACGACGCCGCAGATCAACCGACTGTTATAATATTCCAAATGTCTTTAAGTTATTAGATTTGCGTTCCTAACAATAGTGGTAAATTTCCTACTAGGAAAACAGTGTATTGATGGATGAGGAATTTTATCTTTAATGCGATGGGTTAAATATATGAAACATTCAAATAAAAATCAGTTTTGAAATATTTTGATTAATAGTTTCAATAGGCAATACTTCAATTAAACAAACGTTGCACAACTGAGATAAAGGCCAAATTCTGTGAGTCTGTATACAATACATATCACTTCATGAATCATAACTGTGTTCTAAGTTTCAACTAAAGTTGGCGCTCTTCGCTAATAAATTTAGTTAAGTTAATATCCTTTAGTCAGCCGGCATATTTTGTTACACACTCGACAGACACGCATGTGTTTTTGTAAACACTGTACATCACGTTATGCTACTTTCGGTTTACTGCGCGTGTTGTAGGGATACGTCAGCATAAATTCGGCCTAGCTACAGAGGTAATCGCTTACCTGCGCTTTTGTTTTGCTAATGAGAGGTTGATTTTAAGCGTCCTTATAAGATATCAATATGCCAGGATTTAAGCACGACATGTCTGCTTTATGTCTATGAGAAAATATTTGCACGCTCAAAACACAATCCCACAGGAACCTGTGTGCGATCGTTGGTAAAATGAAAATTTTCAAACCTGGTATAATTGTGTCCAAGGTCATTTTCAAGGTTGTCTTAAAGTGTCAGCATGTGCCTCGAACGTCTGAGTTTTCAACCTTCATGGGCTGTCGGCGTAGCCTTTAAATTCACACAGGCAAAACGTCTTCCATACGGTTACTGCGCTAAACCTGTTTTAACCCGCGTATACGGTTTATTACGTTATGAACGTTCAAATCAAGGACGGGAAATTATACCTTTCATGAAATTGTGCGAGGTTGATTGCCACCATGGTCTGAAAATATAGCAGCGAAACACGTCATCACACGAACATTAAACTTTCTGGTATTAAAGTTAAGTATATGTTGATGATATAATTTGAGAAAACGTTATGAAATCATTTTACAAATGAGCAGCTAATTCCATGTCTGTTGTTCAATATGAGTGTTTTACCATTTGTCAAGTATGCATTTTCTTCTTAGAAAGATCAGACAGATCAGTTCAATTTAGCCAATTATTGCTTTATCAGCCTAAGTGATGAGTTTTATAAGTACAGGAAATCATTACTGTCTCCAGACTTTGTGCAATGATTAGGCTTGTGCATCTGCTGGAAATGTAAGAGACCTGAAAGCGATAATTATGTTGTAAAATAAGAGGTCTTTTGCTACTGTTCGGAAAATAACAAATATCTTCAATAAAAGGTCTATTTCCCCTTTTTCACCATTTGCATCCATGCACTTTTGCTATCTCTGTGGGAGTGTGATTCCTCCTGCAATTCATAAAACAAACCCATGTCTACGGTACAATATAATAGTTGTGATCAAAGCGGAACTACAATCGTATTTGTTTTACAATTTTGAAAACATGAAACATAAGCTGTGGTGAGGCGATCTACATGTATTAAAACCTGTTTACACTGCTGATAATGCAGTAAAAACGACTGCAAGACTGGTATTGTACTGAAACAGATCGTCAAGATTGTTTAATGTATTCAAAAATGTGTACAGGTCTAGGTTTGTACTGTATATAAAAGCATGTATTAATACGGCGTTTTACAGATTGAATCTGTTAACAAGAATGTGGTATATGTATATATGTCTTCAAGACTGGCAATGATGAAAATATTTCGACAAGGCTAGTTATGTGGCAAACATGACCCTATGGTTCGTAACGTAGCAAACATATGCCTAAGCTCATTTTCTTATCAAAATCCACCGTGATAGTTGAACGAACCCAATACACTCAGATGTAATATGTCAAAGATAATATATATAGATGACAAAAATCCGCAAGACAGTCGTTCTTACAACATAAGATAAAAGCAGGAAATAAAATTTAATAAAGAAGTTTCAAATCCCATATTTTACGATTGTCATAGAGACATTAGAACACTGAAACGACCATCGACAAAGCGATTTATTTCGCATACATTCAATCTATATCTTCCTTGTCAATGTTGTCGTTTGGAAATCTGTTGGTATTTGCATTTATTAGAAGGGGAATGCAACTTGATATATCTATGTTAAGTATACAATTTTCTTGAAGTTTCAGTGGGAGCTTCTATTTGTCTGAGGTAAATGACATAATAGGTAACTATTCCCAGCTTGCCCTGTCAATGGGTTTTGGTATCTATAATGATACTTGTATATGTCCTTTGACAAAGGGTAATGCTGCGTACGCATACACCATACAATAACTGTCAGATACTTAAAAACTGGGAAAAGTTTCCAAAAGTAAATGCAATTTGTTAAGGTGATGGGCCACACAAGATAACTCAATAAAAATGAAAATATTACATACATATTCTACGTTTTCAGGTCATGAGACCCACTATTAGTGTTGTGTTATACATCTAGTCATTTACTTTTAAAGAATTTTCTTACACTAAATAAGATGAAATAACTCTTAAATAGATATTCTCCATAAAAATTTTAGGTTAGGTAGAATAAGTTCAATTATTTGTAGCTAGATTCTTGACAGAAAATTTTGTATTACAGATGATTAATTTCGGTTTATGCGGACAGTTGATAATGTGGTGTATTGAAAAAAAAATCAAAATGGCTGTGTTTTTAAATGTTGTCGTACGTTAACATATTCCAAAAAAGAGGGTGATTTAACTTCATTCTTATCAATAGACCCATATGTGCAGGATGTATATTCCAACTAATCTTATATTGACTCCTTTTTAATTTGGCAACAACAGATATGTTATGCAAGCCGTCTCAACTGAAAATACATGCTTTTGTTATCTCTTAAAAAAGTTGCAGAATCGTCAGTTGGAAACAGGTGACGGAATGTAAAGGTCACGAGATCATCTAGTACGTTATAGTAACCAAAATATAAGCGGTGTCTTAAAGTTGTTACAAGCTCGAAATTACTAATTACTGAAAAGGCCATGATAACTATTGATGATCCGACTGCGACCATTCTTTTCTACCGAAGTTCCGTAATGAAAAAGAATGAAAGGCAGAAACAGATCAACACACATCACCTTTTCTCACAATTGCAAAGGGCAGTATTTCAAAGACAGCTTGTACCTGAACATGATATTATTCGAAATTCGAAAAAAAATGAAATTTGCATATTGTATTTTTGGGGCAAATTTAGACGATACGTGTCTTAAGTATAAAAGCTTTTTCCATATACATTCTATAATTGCTGTTAGACGTTGACTACTTGTGCTTCTTCTTGAATCACGTTCAGTCTAAGAACATACTTAGCCGAGATAAAGACCGCAGGATTGGCAGGCGGTTTAAGATTTTCTGACACGACTTACTTTATATAGAATCTAGCATGCACTCATTATTCTTGGCTTTCTGATTGATAAGGAGCACCGGAAAAAAAGGCAGAAATAGGAAACTTTGTAGACTTTGTATTCTTGACGGCCATTTTGTTAACCCAAATATACCAGTGTACGCGTTCATCTACAAAATTTAAATGTGTGGAAATACTTTAATGTTTTAAATTTGTGAAAATATTGTGGTACAAAGTTAAGTTCATCTGTATTTCCGTTTTACAACTGAAAAACATGACGAGCTCTTGGTTTTTACACATAAGTGGAGATTACGAGTTAAAATAACTGTTTTTACACAAATGTGAACTGAGTTAAAATCAGCTCTTATCTTTATCATAGAGGGTGGGCTGGGGGGGGGGGGGGGGGGGGGGGGGAAATGGGTGGGGGTGAACATGGGTTAAATAAGATCTATTATTATCACAGAGGTGAGCTGGTGTAAGTATGCCTGGATTGCTCCATGAAGCCGAATAAACACATCAACTATGTAAAAACTAGCATGTACAGTTACAACACTCAAAAACAAGACTTTAACAAATCCTTAACTTTGTTTGTTAAGAAATAGGCATCGTCTACCAAAGCGAGACTGTGGAAAAATCATACGCCCTTCTGGAGTTTTGTAATTCGTCCTTCAGTTTAAATGAGATTTTATTGCATCCCAACGTTAGAAGAGTAGATATTTTGTCGACACTATTTCAAAATATGAATTACTTGTCTTAAATAACATACTGCATTCACTTGTTAATGATTGAAATCCAGGTTTCACATTTGCTGATTCGATAAAAAAACAGACCAAAGTTGCAATCGGTAGTTGCTTATGAGAATACTGTAGAATTTTCAAATGCTTTTAAATTCAAGTTCATATCACTTCTGATGTATTGAATCTGTCATTTTGTGTATGTTTCCAGGAAGTTATTAAACCAGCTTGCACCAAAGGGAATTTTTGGGAAATTATATTCCTGCTCTTTGATAAATAAATCAACAATCTCTGCTTTCATTGGATATATTGTCTGGTTTATCTTGACAAGCTTTACTTTAAAACAAGACAACTACTGCATGTTCTCAAAAGAGACTTGATGTGTGTCTCGGTTGATTTAAACTAAGGTCTTGTACATAAATAGTAGTAGACATAGTAAAATATTAATATCGTAATGTAACGTCTAATCAATTTTTAAATTACTAATTTTTACTAACAGTAGGTAGTGTTAATTGTTAAAGAAATATAACATACATCTCGAGATTTACTGTAAACTATATGAATTATTCTATCAATGTCAGGTATTAGTCTACACTGCTTCATTATGTTTACTTTGATTAGAAATATGTTCTTTTTTTGATATATGAAAAGTGAATCATGTACCAAATTGTCTTCCACGTTACAATTGTTCAATTGTAAAATTTGTGCGAGGTCTCAGGCGAAATGTATTTGATTCGCTTCAAAAATACTTAAGGGTATGGCAGTGTACAGGCTAGGTTCAGAATGAATTTACAAATGTATTTGACAGTATGTTTTAATTTTGGTGACGAAAAAATAGTGTGACTTTATTCACATGTTAAAGTGTTTTAATGTTCCGCCCGATTGAATGCATTTCATTGATATGTTGAGTGAACACAACAAACGACTTGGAACATTATTTCTGTACAGAAAAAAAAGATTTTTCAAAGAATAATATTCTATATTCACTTATAACCCAGATTAGTAAGTGATGCTATCGCGGTCCCTTGCACGTAATAACAAATAATATTTCCTGTTATATTATTCCCTTTGTCTTTCTCTACACGTAACACGTATAGAACATTATTACGCCACGTTTTAAAGATATTAGGACGCATTCAGTTCAAAGCAATTACAAATTGTTCAAAATGACCAGATCTTGAAGCAAGATCAAATTGAGCAGCTCATTTTGACACAAGGTGTAGAACGTAAAAGTGATACTAAAGTTCCGTATTCTTATTTGACACATTTCCATCCTGAAATAAAACCAAAGGTTGTCATGGAAGACCGTGTGTTAGTACTTTTGCCTCGGTTCAAAATGTATTCGAACAAATGTTGCGAGAGGTTGATGTTGGTACTTCTAAAAAATAGAAAACACTTGGTTGTGATGGGTTGCTTTATTTTCTTGGTTCAAAGTTAATTGAAAAAAGCTACACCTACAATACATCTTTTTACAGTCTGGTCCAGGCTATTATATATAGAATATGGTAAGAGTTTGTTTTAAATTGTTGTGGGAAGTTGTTGTTAAGAGTTTGACATTAATGTTATGTTTTCGAAATTTAAGGTCTCAAATTGCTTGCCATAAAGCAATGGACTACCACAAAGCGTGGTAAATTCTTATGTGCTTTTGTAACAGAACAGCAAAAGAACTTACTTATAAACCCTTATGTTACAGGTCGCGTCACCGAACACTTCAGGGTTATAACCAGTGGAATGGAAACGTTAAAAAAAAACAACTACTATTCTTGCGCGATGCTGTCATTGTATATTTTCAGTATTTTTATTCAGATCTGGTGTGCGTCGCAGTAATTACGACGATATGGTATATGGTCGTATTAAAGTATCCAGTTTACATTTAAGAATTAACTCCACATTCTATCAACAAATTAAATACAGGGTGCTACAGAAATGCGTACTTGCACCAGATCATATCACTGATTTCAGGAAATACATACAGGCATTCTCGTGTGGTGGTAATAGCAGCAAAGGCGAAGGTGGGGGTTTTGTGTTGGAGGTAAAGAACAGACGCATCAAGATACCCATGTTACCAGTATTGCCCAAACCTAGTCATTGGCTACATAATTGCAGATTGTTCGATGATCTTAATGTCAGTAAAGTAGTTTAACTAAATTTAACTTAGGTTTCTTATTACAAACTATGCCGATGCATTTCAAGTGAATCAAAATTTCACATATCTTCTTTGAACATCCTATCCAAATTCATCGTCCATTCCAACATCGCAAAATTAACAAATGTAAATCTTGTTGGACCTAGTCTTTTGGTTTGGTGAAGGAAATCCAGGGCTTGTCGATGGCCGATTCTTTTCTACAAATGTCGACCTCATAATTTCGTCACTTTCTGCCCGGTGACATAAATTCTGCTAAGCCTTTCATGAAATATAATTCAAAATACAAGTCTTACGGTATACAACTAGCAGTTTCTATATACATGTATATCGCTTTCATTTAAATAAAAGTGGCAGCAAAATTTGTTTTGACACAACACCCAGTGAAAGTTTTTACTATGGTATCTTAATAAGATGCCTAAGGGCAACATGTTGGGCCCATGAGGGTCCCGTAGGTGACACATGTCATTTTGGCGAAAAATGTCCCAATAGAAGTAAAAATCTTCAAATTTAAACATTATTTGTTTCTGTGCAATCAGAGTTATAATTTGCTATCAATGTTTTTAAACAACCATGGTAATCCTTCCTGTAAAAGCTTCAATTTCATAAGACCAAACAAAATAAAAATAAAATATCACATGTCAAGACTACGGAATAACCTGTCTGCATGCATTGGTTTCACAGATGAAAGTGCATCGAAAGAAACAGTTGATCTGACAACGCTGAATGGCGGAACATTTTAAGACTGAACTGAGATCTTGCTTTGCCACACGAGTGTAAGCAAGTAAACCTTGAAGGTAAAGACCTTGATAAATATGTTGTGAATAAACTTGCACTAAATTTGCAACAATTTCATTCACAACAACATTTGTAGCAAGGGGTCTTTTCGAATACTGAAACGTTTGGTTGCATTTCTGACACTTTTCCCTACATAAGGGTACAGTAACATACATTTTTGACATCTGTGTTCAAACTATGAGTTATGATCTTATATAGGCAGTGATAACAGGTTATACCCTATCAGACTGTCTGGTAGGATGGATTTGTTTTGACGTCAGTACCTTTGTTTCTATATTGACCAGTTGATGAAATTTCGAACTTTTTAAAACAGACGTTTGTGGTGTGTGTGAAAGGTGGTCGCTGTCCGCGCAAAAGTAATGGCTATAGCTTCGCCCAAACTTTGAGCTTATTGTATAGGCGTCGGTGCCCAATTGTAGGTCAAGGTCAGTTTGACAAATTGTGCACCTTTCGTACTTAGATTTTGTCACGAAATTACTAGTAATTCTAACAAGTTACAGGGACACAGTGTCTCTGAACACCTATCTATTTATTTTCTTATAAAACTTTTGAAAACACTTTTAAAAAGAGGTTAAGCCCTATTCCCAACCTGTATTATACTGTTGAAAATACTAGAGGCCATGATTTTAAAATAATTCGTAGAGGTCCACTACACAATGTTAGTAACATTCCTGTGGGCCTTGTTTTTCCCCTATAATATAAGCCTATGCGAAATAAAGTGACCCCCCGCCCGGGAAGGGTTAATTTTCAACTGAAAGTCATGATTTGAACAATTTTGGTAAAGGTCCACAAAGCATGCTACATGCAAAATATTTAAGCCCTTTTTCAGAGAAGATTTTTTCCTATATAGCCTATGTAATCAAGTGACCACCCTGGCAGGTCAGTTTTGATCCGGGGTCATAATGTGAACACTCTTGGTGGCAAGAAAGCCAGCCAAATATCAGCCTAGGCGCTTTGGTTTCAGAGAAGGAGATTTTTTTCCTATATAGCCTATGTAAAACTAAGTGCCCTGGCGGTCGACCCGTAATCATGATTAACAAATATGGTAGAGGTCCACTAGAAACAATGAAAATCAAGCTCTAGGCCTTGTGATCCAGAGGAGAATTATGTTTCCTATTTCATAGCAACTAGAGATCTATGGAATGGTTCTTTGAAAATTATGACGGACGACATATGACGGAAGACGGACAATCATCCATAAGAAAAGCTCACGCTGGCAAAGCCAGGTGAGCTATAAAATAATGACGATTGCTTGTTCGATTTGTACTACGAACTTCTGGCGGAATGCACGCATTCCTTTAAGACCCCTGTGTCAATCTTAATCATTGTAATTGTTATTCATCTGTTTAACTGATCAAAATATAATACTATTTCTTTTGAAAAATGTTCCAGACAGCTCAGTCCTATGTATTAACAGAATTCAAAAGAACCCTTTAATAGTCCAGGCAATGCTAAAATTAGTTGGAAAAAAATCGTCATGAATTCCAGAAAAGACTATGTTGAAATTTAGTGTTCTTGAATGTAGTCTATAGTTCCGTGCTTCCATGTGAGCACACATATAGAATATATTGGTTTGCCCTCCACGCTTATTTTATCGTTGAATTTTGTAGATGTTTTCATATTAACAGTGCCATTGAACAAAGATGAACCGCGAAGTTACTATTGCCTTAAAGTAGAATGTTCATATACACATAGCCCACATTTATATTACTAATGCATATTGCGTTATGAAAGCCGCTCAATCAATACGTCTGCCATGTACGAGGCGATGAATATGCGGCATATCACATGTTCCAGAAAAGACGTGGGAGCATGATGGGCCCAGAGATATAACGAATATAAGCACACCCCCGTCACTGGACTCGTGTATCTTACAGCAGGAACAGATAGGATAACGTATCTCCGTAGATAGATTAGTTATATGTTTTCGAAATTCAATAAAACATCAAGCAAACTTAAACTAAAACAGACAAAATATCAAAGCATAGTCCCGAACATTTTTCGGCGTAGCCTTGGGATTTGGAACTATCTGCATGGTATACACTTCATTTCTGAGTAACATTTTCCATCATAGCGCAGAATATTCTCCAGGACACGATGGAATTCGTTTAATATGTAATAACAAAAAGAAGAAACGATGATAACAATAAATCAAATCCTCAAATGAAAAGTCAATACGCCAATAGACTAAACAAATGATAATAAATATTTCTGAACTGTTTATTGACTGTTGGTAATAAACCTTTTAGCTCACCAAATTTTTACTTCAAATTTGAGCGATTTTTTGAACTGCACATCATAAGTATAAAAGCAATGGTAATTTGTCATTTGGAATATCGTATCATCAAAAAAGGGAATGTTTTTGATCTACACGGGCTTGCACAGAAATAGCGGCTAACCCTGTGTCAATTGTTCCTCAGAAGAGAAGCAAATTATGAAGTCCATTGTAACGGAAACATCAAACATTGTAACAGGTGACACCAAACATGGTAACAGGTGACACTAAACATTGTAACAAGTGACACCAAATTGCGTAACATGGTTACCTATACCTTTACCAACAAGTTCAGTAGAACACATGTGTCGCCCTCTTACGCTTTCTCAGAATAACCAATAATTTTGTGAAAACAAACTAAGTACAAAAAGGGGCATAACTCTGTCAAATATGACCTTGACCAACACAAATTTGGCGGCATCATGACGCATATGTCATAAGCAATACAAATGTAAAGTTTGATGAAGAAATCTTAAGAAATGGCAAAGTTATAGCCAACGTTTAGCTTGTGTAACAGACGCACCGACGGACGGACAAAGCGATCCCTATGTATCGCTTTTTCTCCGAAAGGGCGACACAAAAATAGCTTCAGTTTTGAAAAGTGTTAAATTAAATCGATAAAAAAGAAAATCATACTTCAAAACTGAGCGTATCCGGGCCGAGGACACACATAGACAACCAAAATACACCCAAAAGGCCATTATATTGTAAAATGTATACAAATTTAATACTAATAATTCAAATCTAAACATGTTTATTAGAATACGTCTACAATGTTGCAAAGAACTGGACAACGTACATGCATTTTCATCCAAACATTATAATCTATGGCGGAAAAGAAAACGTTGCATCTAGCATGCATTTTCGTGTGCCTTTCTATAAGCATGATTCGGCATAGGCTAAAGGACATTAATTAATCAGACCCCAACGTGCAGTTTTTGTGTGAAATTTGTGTTTATACATTTGTAGCTGGATTGTATTAAATATAAACATTTTTTCCAGTCCGAGTCATAACTCTGGATAGAACTTAATAAAAATAAGTATTGTAAAAAAAACAAAAATAATATCAAACAGGGAATGTCAAGAGTTATTTCTCTATAATTGAGGTCCTTAAGGTTGGTGTACCGCTTTTCTGACCTATTCTATATAGTAACCTAGGATTCGTGTCTACTCGAACAAGATACGCTAATTTAATTTAACGTGCAACAATTAAGTTCTTTATTACAGTTACTTCCAGATAAAAATTATCTCCTCAGAGATGATGCCCAAGTAGGGCGGTGAAACTTTCAAATTGATTTAAAGTTCGACACAATTATTTAACTTTGAAGACTCTCCCAATGGAAACTTTAGAAATTGAATTTGCCACATTTGATGACGGATATTTAATGAATTTTCTTGTTTTACATAATGTTCGCAAGTCTGACAAAATAAACTATAAGAAGAGCAGTGCTTGGACTAAATATAATTTTAATTGTCTCCTAAATAATGTAAATGTGCATTAACAAATAATCTTTGTCAATATAGCGGCGTTTCTTTACCACTCGTATGATTGGTACTGTGTTTCAATGCATCAAAATTTGGCATAAATAATAAATTAGTAAATAATTGGACATAAATGCATAAAACATAGTATTCACCACTAGCAACATTAATAGTGTCTGTCATGAACACGAGGGTCAATTCGAAATATCCGTCTCCGAGGGTAACCGTTTTGGCGGGAACGAGGCTTTGCGGAGTTTCCGTAAAACAGCTGTCCGAGATGACGGATATTTCCATCTGAGCCAAGTGTCTCATAATGGAAACTATTATTGCATACTGTCTTGCACTTTAAAGTAGATTTCTAAATTCAAACTTATCAAAATGATGAATTATCATTAAAAACAAACGATTTTCCGGCGTTGTGTTTGGTTTTTCCTGCATGGGCAAAATCACCGAAAATGTCTATCCAATATGCAAGAAACTTTTGGCACAGCGGTAGAATTGTTTTTATAAAGAAATGAAAACTTTTATGATTTACTTCAAAAGAACCGTAATGTTTTTCCTCACGTGTACCGGTGCCATACAGCGGGCACGTCTAGCAAAAGAGCTGCGTTACCTTGTATCAGCATCTATCTCTTCAACATGCGCCTGCCACAAATTTTGGCAAGTTCACCCGGAAATCCCGCGGTCGGCTGGAACTATAAACATTCTAAAGATGAAACATTGTTTTAGGGTAATTGAACACAGTTCTATAGCAATTCCGGCAGAATGTTTATTAAAATATCTAAAGGAATTCCAAATAAAAAGTCGGGTTTTTGATATTGAGGATATGCAAATTCTTAAACAAATCAGTCAAAGGGTTAATCTAAAGAATTGAAGAGCCAAACTTGAATTGATTTGCCGTCCGTTCAGAGAACGAAACAGCCGCATACAATGACAGAGCCGTCACACCCATCGATCAGCACAACGTATCGAGCAACAAATGCTGGAAGTGGAAGGGGTGAAAAAAGTGCATCAAATTCAAAGACACCAACACGCTAGAGAATATTATTGATTGGAGACTCTTTACTTAAGTAACAAGGTTGATTTGAACAGAAGTACAGGATGTGAAAGACAGAATCGATAAACTTGACACCAACAAATACAAAGACGCAATTCTAGATACTGGCGAAAATTTATTACATTTATAAAGAATATGTAACTTTATCTTTTCTCGTGCAAGACATGAATATTTCATCTTGTTGACTTTACTTTTCCAAATATGAAACGGCAAATGATCAGAAGTCTATTTTCATCTGCAATCTTATATAAAATACTTCATGTCAAGAGAAGTCTTGCGTGAAAAGGAAAGATGCAAGTCATTGTTACATTACAACGTTAACTTTAATAAAAGCATATTTCCTCGACGGCTACGTGATTATTCTGAAATTAGTTTACGTTCAAACAAGTGCTTTTAACCCAAACTGCCACTTAAAAGCCAGAAGATGACACTGGAACAGGTTTTTATATCAAACATGCATAAGGAAATCCGACTCCAAATCGTAAAATAAATCATGAAGATCTGCTCGAGTATATTTTGAAAAATGCTTATGCTGCTTAATTCGAAAAAATTGAGGCAGATGTCAAGCAAAATTGAATTTGTCTGGATAAACTAAGTATCAAGCCTTGAACCCAGGAATGTAAGAGAATGTAAAGTCTCCTCATGTTTGTAAATCAATAACCGATAAAGCAGACATGTTCTCATTTAAGTGTATTTATTAACAATTATTCACAATAGCACCAGAAATTGTCGTATGGAATCATCTCGGAGCCAATACAGTCTATAAAAAAATCCAGAAAAATACACTTGGATTGGAGTCTTGGCTCTGGTATTGTTCTATGGGAGAATTGCTGGAGCAGGCTTACATCATTTTCAGTTCCGTTTGAACTATTTATTGGAATAATATTAAGCCGAATACACATTTAATTAGAAGCAAGTTATTCATTATTCATTGTTCACCCTGTCGGATGTAGTGATCATTATCAATGCCACGTTTCCAAAATGCTGTACCAATACATAGACAACTTCGTTTTGTGCGATAGACAATTAGCTGCCGAATATTACCCATAGGACAGAGATACAAACATTTAATTTGAATAAATCATGTGCTACATTGTATTTGTATCATTTCTGCAAATTCTAAGTTATACCTCTTGTGGGGTTTTGTTGAAATTTCCGTGTAACTTTTCATTTGTGTTACTTTCATAAATATGTATACGTTGAATTATTCTGTTATCTACTGTGCTTATTTAACAGTATTCATGTTGTTTTAATCTATTTTTTCTGCTCAAAATCTTAAAAATGTGTATCACACAAATCATTATAGGATGATTGGGGGGGGGGGGCGTGGGGGGGGGGGGGGGGTTGGTGGGGTGGGGTGTTTGGTTTTTTTTTTTGGGTTTTTTTTTTTTTTTTTTTTTTTTTTTTTGGGTTTGGGTTGGTGGGTGTGGGGGTGGGGGTTTGGGGGGGGGGGGGGGGGGGGGGGGGGGGGGGGGTGTTGGGGGGGGGGGGGGGGGGGGGGGGGGGGGGGGGGGGGGGCCCCGGGGGGGTTTTTTTTTTTTTTTTCCCCCCCCCCCCCCCCGGGGGAACTCGATTTTTTGGTGGGGTTTTTTTTTTTTGGGGGGGGGGGGGGGGGTGTGTTGTGGGGGGGGGGGGGTTTTTTTTTTTTTTTTTTTTTTTTCCCCCTTTTTTTTGTTGAGTTTTTTTTGAAAAAAATGCGCATATGTGACTGAAAAGACAATCTCTACTGTTATGATAAGTAGTAGGTCAAAGGTAAAAGCCACAGTGATTCCGTCAGCTTGCCACATGTCACAATTTTCATTTGACTTGCTAGAAACTTGCTCAGAAGGTTGCAACGTGTAGATTATCCTTTCTTGCATACCCCCGGGAAAGTACTGGCGGATCCCAGCACGCGGAGGGAAGAGATCAGCCTATACTTTCTCTAGGGAAAGTACATCTCGGGCTTACTTGACAGCATCCGAACTACTTTCGTGTATTCAACTCGTACCTAGAACACTTTATTTCCTAGATACGTTTCACGGCGGTTTATATGTGAAAGATAGTAATATTTTTCGTAAATGTATACTAAGGTCTCATAAGAAAGCACACACTTTAATATTTGTCAAGTTAATGTAACAGGAATTGGTTCGAATTTTCAGGGAACGCAATAACGTTTTAAATTACGAAAATTTTTGGTAGCGAATATCCATGTAGTTTTGACGCGAGAGTTGATTCCACAAAGAAATGGTGATTTTTATGGTGTCACAAGCAAGAGCATCAAATTTAAAATGTATAGTAACAGAATCTATTCTCATTTCAAAAAACATACCCGCATTCATACGTTTTTCAAAACAAAAATTGGCGGTAAATGACGTCACAGTTTCTCTTGATAAATGACGTCACTGTGTAAACAAAAGCAGTTAATTAAGTCAACGTCGATGGTATAGTCGCATTAATCAAGTAAACTGGACGTGCGTCAGTAGAAGTTCTGTTTAGGATTTAATTAATATTTTTTGTTTCACAACGTAAATGAAATACAGTTTGGGATGCGATCAAGCGCTAGATACATAAACTGTAGTTGATTCACGTGTGAACCTATTAAATTTACTACGCAAAGGGATTCTATGCTTCGCTCGGTTCCTCCTATCGCCTTCCCCCCACCCCCACCCCCGCTTTCCCTCTGGTCGGAATAACCCGGTCCTTCACAGCAGGCTATGTAAGATCTTCATACTAAATTTCAAGAACACACTGAAGCCAACGTCCTTATTTAAGTCTACAATTACTGATGTGTGTTTCTAACGTCGGTATTATTATTAATGTACTTTGTAACAGTTTTTCCAGCTGACACATATTTCGCTACATAAATTAATTTGTCATCCAAAGTTTTAATGCTCCTCGACACGCAAGTTCTCTTCCTTAACATAGATGCTCATTAAAAGAGTGTTTACCCGAGAGATTCGTTATTCAGTAATGTTGATGTAGAGAATTGTCGTCATCATATTATATTCAAACATCAGTAAATTGGAAGGAAATGTCAGAGCGAAGCATTTAAATATTAACATTACGGGGAACACCAGGAGTCAGTGTCTTCGTGTCGGGACATAATTCACGGTTCTAAGCATCCTAAAACTGCAATCTGACTACTGCTATACAACTTTTGATACTTACCGGAATATTTTGATAAAGTTTCGGAGAAAACAGGCGATACATAGGGATCGCTTTTTTCGTCGGTCCGTCCCTCAGTCTGTCACAAAAACTTAACGTTGGCTATAACTTAACCATTTCTTATGATTTCTTCATCAACCTTTTAAATTGCATTGCTATGACAAAAGGGTCGTAATGCCGCCAAATGGTGTAGGTCAATGTCATATCTGACAGAGTTATCCTCTTATTTGTAATTAGATTTCGTCACAAAATTATTAGGTATTCTGACAAAGTGTGAGAGGGCGACTCAAGTGTTCTACTGAACACCCATCTAGTTTAAACGTAGAAAAATAATCACCACATGCAGCTGTTAATGGAGTTATATGCTGAACACAAATGAGCCAAAAATAAACAAGTGACAGGAAATTGTCACAAAACCAGGTTTTCATTTTCCAGTCTGCTGGCCGAGCGCAAATGTGTTTTTAAAGTCAGTAGATATACATAATGTGAAAAAGAAACAAAGGTCTTCTTCTATATATTACATGTGTAAAAAAGCAAAGGGCCATAATTCAGGCAAAATTGATCCAAACACAAAACCCAGACAATATGCCCAAGGGCACTTGATAACAATACTTCTGTGAGAGTTTGGTTGAAATCCCTTGAGAAATGTAAGAGGGTTGTGCACAGAAGGAATTGTTTACACCGGCCCACCACCGACGTACCTCAATCTAATCACCAGGATTTTGTTTTCAGAAAACCTGGTTAGTAAGTATTTTTTTCCATATCAAGGAAATATAGAGGATAATTGATTGCTTCTGTGTAATATGGAATACGTCATCAAGGTCACATTTTGAGTTTGAATGTCATAAAGCCTGTATATATGCACACATTCGTATCCGGACTGCATTTTTGTCATGCATTGAAGGATTTTAAAATAACTCGGCACAAATGTTAAGCACATCAAAACAAAAATAATATCAAACAGGAAGACAATGTGTCGCGTACAAGACCCTCGTCCATACCTCAAAGGTCAAGGTCACACTTAAGAGTTTGAAGGTAAAAGAATACTGTATATATACATTTTAAATACAATCGTGTCTCGACTGCAACTTTGTAATGTATTGAAAGATTTTAAAACAACTTTGCACAGATGTGTAGCACATCAAGACTTTAAGGTAAAATGATGTTGTATGTCTGTAATGCATGGAAGGATTTTAGAATTACATTGCATAATTGTTGACACAGGCACCTCTTCCGGGGCATTCGTCATTTATGAAGGACAGCTCTTGTTCTAGGAGCGATTCACGGAGGCAGCCATTTTCCATTTTCCAATGACGTATTACGATTTCATTGCTTGAATACAATAATGGTAAAGGGTGGCTTAAAAGTCTACATATATTATCATATTATAAAAGAAAACTGTGAACTTGTAATTTTCCTACGAAAAGTACAAACAAATCTCACTTGTTTATTGTGTATTGTTCATTAGAGCAGAAGGGACACAAAAAGGTGTCACTCTTCCTTAAAACTCTAACTGAATTGCAAAATATGAGATGTACCATCCATCAAACTTGTCTCAACAGCCCCAGTTGACAATGGTTAGATAATGAAATTTGGTAATATCTTTGCCTCTTTCACACGATACATTTTTCTGAGTCTAAACAGAATCAGAGTCAGGAGCTGTATCAATGTGATTATCGTTTTTGAGGTTTAGTTTTCTTTCAAATACCTGGTGTACTAGTAGTGTAGACACTGATTATCTTCCTTTATTTTTGTTCAGATATGTGTTGCTTTACATTATTTACCACTGCATCTTTTGTACTTGCCTTTCCTCCCACAACCTTACTACATGTAAAAATGTTTTTTACTTTAGCTACGGCTTCATGTTGTAATATTTGGACACCTCTTTTTACAATGAACATCCTTGCATCCGACCGATCCTGTTCTTCCTGAGGTCCGGGTACACTTTTCACAATTTGGCTTTCAGTTTGGGACTGAAAAGTCAACCAAGGTGCAATAGCTGTATCACAGATCACATTCAGGGTTAAAGGGAGACATTCCACATCCACAGCGTTATAATGCTGACTGAATAATTGCCAGTGTTACTGACATCAAAGCGTGTACCCACACTACCACCTGACTCTCTTAGATACTGATATCATGCTGCATTCTACCCAACTTCGAAAGGTCCAAAACATGACACATCCATGGGCTGCAATCAATGTGAATAATGAGGCGGAAACACAAAGATAATGATATGGTGTGCTCTTGCCCATTCTATCAAACCTAAAGACACATGACCCTTACTGTATGTTTATCTTATAAAACCAAAACTGGACTGTCTTCAGTGCGAGATTGTAGTAGTGGATTTAAGTGATCTATCATGTAAGAGATGAAGGTTTCTGTAATTGAACAGCCTGGTTCTGACACTTTCCCATGTAATCCAGCTGAAGTATCTTCAATCAAAGATGACAACATTCTGGCACCAGGAAAAATGAAAAATGGGGACGCTTGGTGATCTAAAGCATTTCATCCAGAATGGCAGTGTCTGTTTTTGATTTACCAGTTGTGACAACCTGTTTTTTTAGTGTTATCCTGCAACAATTGTTTAGGAGGCTGTTTGGTCTCGTGTTATATTTATACAGAGCATTTTGGTTTTAATACCATGCCTTTTGTTTCCATGGGTTAGAGATTCACCTAGCAGGGATTACTTTTATTTACACGCCTGTGATTTGGAACATGGTGGGGTAAGAGTGAGGTTGGGTGCGCACCATCCGGTTGCTCCCCAGTGGGTTTTTGCCACGACCGTTCCAAGGTGCCCCCCTGTGTTCCTTTAATTGTTCGTTTTGTCCCGGTTTGCTTGTATGCTAGTGGTGTGGTAGTGTTTGTGTGTGGTACAGATGTGTGTGTGGCGGTGTGTTGGTGGGTGCACTTCTGGGGTGGGCTGTTTTGGGAGGCTGCGTTTTTGGTACGTGGCATTCCCTGTTTGATATTATTTTTTTTTTTGTATTCAAGATTCAACCCCTTTTCATCAGTAATATAAATATGAAAAGACATTTTTCAAATTGTACTTCTTAATAATAGTATCTACTTCTTGAAAATACTTTGCTGCCATAGGACGAGTGGCAGACCTTGCTCGAGCAATATCAGGACTTCGTGTTTTTTCACTCTTAAATCAGGCGATCTCTCAAGGAAGCTGTATAGCCATGTTACATGGACTGGATTTGCTCTTGTCCTTCAGTCTAAGGTATACAACATAGTATGATGCTAGATGTATCGTTTCTTGCCTTGAATAGCCATATCCCATTTGTGCCATAGTTACCAAATGTCTTGCTAGGAAGGACTCTAGCTCTTGACTAAAGAAAGTCTGGGGACCTGATTTTACAGTGTCTATGTCTATTATCTCTTTAGCCCTATTTTCAATGTTGGTACAGGAACAGCAAACAACATTGCAACTCTTTCAACTGGTAACCCGGCTTCTATTATAGTTATGTAAGCCTCAGTGAGATCATCAGCTAAATACCGGTATGCCCTGTACTTGCCTCGTACATTAAAGATGGGACGTCGAAAAGTTAGCAGCTCCCTGGGCGCGCTTTGATTTCGTCCTCTGGCCTGTCGTCGGGCCCTTAAGGTTTTCTCTTGGTGCTCGCCTTCTGCAAAGGCATTGAGTACAACGTTTTTTGGTTCTCAAGGTTTGCTTTTTATATATTTAACACGAGCATTTTTTTTTACATACCATGCCTTTTGTTTCCATTGCGTGTGTTAGAGATTCACCTAGCAGGGATTACTTTTATTTACACTGTCCTGTGACTTTGGAACATGGTGGGGGTAAGAGTGAGGTTGGGTGCGCACCATAAACCGGTTTAAGCTCCCCAGTGGTGTTTTTGCCACTGACCGTTCCAAGGCGGTGCCCCACTGTGTTCCGTTAATTGTTCGTTTTGTCCTCGTGTGTTTGCTTTGTATGCTAGTGTGTGTTGGTAGTGTATGTGTGTGTGTGTGTACATGATTGTGTGTGTGTGTGTGTGTGTGTGTGTGTGTGTGTGTGTGTGTGTGTGTGTGTGTGTGTGTTGGTGGTGTGCACTTCTGGGTGCTGTGGGGCTCGTTTTGGGGAGGCTGCGTTTTTGGTACGTGGCATTCCCTGTTTGATATTATTTTTTTTTTTTTTTTTTTTTTTTACTCTGAAGTGAAAATGTAAATGGGACTTGTCAGCAAATGTTTTCGCAGTCTTAACAATAAGAAGATACTTGTGTGTAAACGAAGCTTTAGAGACACCCTGTATATTCTTCTGACATATCACGCGACCCATACCGAATGTTATGAATGAAGCCAACATACGTATATTTTTTCTTTCTTTTTACATGAAAATAGTGATTTTATTTAGTGTCAAAGATACAGATATTTTGTTAACAAAATATGAAAAAACTATAATTATTAAAATAATTATAAGACAATAAATACCTGTCTAATTTCTATGGTTTAATCAGTTTGACAATAATTGTGGACACAGAGTAGCATTTGCTTACATCAAGGTGGGCGGAGCTTAAAACAATCTCGCGAGATTTGTATAAGCCAAATAAGAAAAATAGGTCACCGTCGAATTCAAAAGAACGTAAGATACTTTTATGTGTAAGCAATTTATCCAAGACAAAGTTCTTTCAGATAGTTTTGAGGAAAACAAACATTACTGGTCACAAGAAATCAATAGAATCAATGCTCAAATAGGTGAAAGCAAGAATAAGTTAAGATTCTATCGAAAATTCAAACACACTTTTACAGTAGAACCCTATGATTGTAAAGTTAAGAATAGAAAGCACAGAAAAACAACGGGGGAGGGGGCGGACGCGGGGGGGGGGGGGGGGGGGAGAGAGAGGGAAGGGGGGGGGGGGGGGGGGGGTGGGGGAGGGGGGGGGGGGGGGGGGGGGGGGGGGGGGGGGGGGGGGGAAATTTTTTTTTTTTTTTGGTTTAAGAAAAAAAAAAATCAGGTGATATTATAAAAACAAAAATAATATCAAACAGGGAATAGCACGACCAAAAACTAGCCTCCCCATGGGAATCGGCCAGATATACACAAGTGCACACCACCAACACAAAAAAAAACAAACACACACACACTTGAATCACAGAAACACACAATCTTACATTGCAAACATAGCTTAGGAATAAACAAGTGTATTAAGCAAGATGAGAAGAACATGTAATTTTACGGATACCCCTTGTATTTTGATATCAGGAGTAAAACTTTAACATCAATGCTAGTAAAACTCAGATGAACATATTTACAGTAACTAAAATCATAGTTACGGATACATTATGTTCTGTAAAATGTAGGCTATCCGTTCCTAATCAAGTACTGTTTTGAATGCATTGATTAATTAGGCTTCAGTCTCACTTGAATATATTTATAATTGTAGTACGTAAATAACTTTTATCTATCCACATAATATGTTGTTACCGCAAAACCAATGTTAATTATAAGTGTAGAGTAATTATACTTTCTCAACCAGTGAATAACGGTCAATAAGTCGAGTAACATATTTGATAAGAAAACCAAAGATTAAGTTTGTTTTCCTGACGCACCTGTCACGGTACATATTTAATTACAACAGGGAGAAAATAGGCAAGTGGCAGGCTCGCTCAGTCTGGAGTGCATTATGTCTAAAATCTCTCTTAGCGAAGGGCAATGGGATCGCGTCCCGGTCAAGGTGAACATTCTTTCTCATCCTTGGCATTTGGCGCCTTCTGAATTAATTGAATTAATTTTTACAATAAAATCTAGCTACCAACTGCTAGCATCTTGGGTACAAAAACGAAGTCTCAGGGTCAATTCATAAAAAAAACATTGTGTATGCAATAGGGGTTGCATTTGATCTTCATTAAAGTTGATCAGAATAAATGCCATGACGAAGTCTATGCCCAGTTTGAATATGGGTCATCTGGAGTAAAAACTCTGTCACATGGCTAAACACCTTTGGTATGCCATACAAGTGACAACCCAATCATCATGACACTCGGTGAGGACCACCCGAGATTTGAAAGTAGGTCACTAGGTCAATTCCGAGGTAAACCTTGTTGGTACTCTAGAGGTTACATTTTATAGCTAATCATCATGTAAATTGGTCAGAAGATTCATCTTGTGAAAGTCAAACGAAATGTTTGTGTTTTGATATATAATTTATGGTTGAAGTTTGGTCATATAAAAAGGCCTCAGGTGGGCAATATAGGGCCATCTTGGCCCTCTTGTTAAAATATAGTTCTTGTTAATATTGTCATATAACATAACATAACATAACATAGATTATAGTATGTATAATCTTTTTAAATTATTGTCACTCATAATTCTTTTTAGAATAGCAGACATTTTAGTCACTGTTTTTTTATATTGAATGAAATGTACAATTATATGTAACATGTATAGTGAAACAAGAATAAATGAATATAAACCTATACAAGAAAGGAAAAACTTAATATGTGTAACACAATGTCAGATGTATCCTTCCATTGCACCATCAAATATTTTCAACGGCTTCTTCTTGGTTAAATTAAACCTTTCTGCCGAACATATTTAGAAAACTTTAATGTATGATAAGAATATGTTGCCCATTAACAAATTTTATAGTTTTAAAGTTTTTAATAGCATTGTTCCTCACAGTGTATCAGGGTAAGCACTTTCTGATGCACAAGGCTTTATAATCACAGCAGACTTGGGGTGTGTTAAAAGATTTCAGAGAGATCAAAGAGATGCTATTTATATCATTTCTGCTATACATATAAAGGAATATGATGTATATAAAATCTTAGAAATGTTATAATAGTGCGCAGTATTACATAGAAATTCGATTTTGATTATGCATGCATTTGTTTAAATTTTTTTTTTTTTTTTTTTTTTTTTTTTTTTTTTTATTTTTTTTTTTTTTTTTTTTTGGGGGCTTAAAAATTTTCCCTTTACATTCAATCAATGTTGTTATATTTTCATCTCAGGGATTGTTATTCGTTCTCCACGTGTTCCTTTATGTTCGTTGTCCTCGTGTGTTTGCTTTGTATGCTAGTGTGTGTTGGTAGTGTATATGTGTGTGTGTGCATGATTGTGTGTGTCGTGTGTGTGTGCGTGTGCGTGTGTGTGTGTGTGTTTGTGGTGTGCATTTTGGGGGGGGGGGGGGTTTGTTTTGGGGGGGTGGGTTTTTGGTACGTGGCATTCGGGGGGGGGGGGGGGCCGTTTGATATTATATTTGTTTAACAGTATTGCACAGTGCTTTAAGGTGAAAATGCTAAATGTCATACAGTTAATGTAAATTCATCTTTGTCATTTATACATGAAAGAAAGAAGACTAATAGGTCGAACGTTGTAAATAGTCCACGTAAAACAAGAATCAGTTCACATACATGCATTCAGTTTGTTTTCATAATAAATATGTCCGTGCATTAGAATGCCTTTAAACTGAGTATAGTTTGGCAAAAACTGCATGATATATTATTTAAAAGGGAAATCGAAATGAAAATTACTCCCGCGGCTGTGATGTTATTAAATTCAAATAATACATGACATTTAATTTATTCCATGATTTACGGCTTTAGTGTCAGTTATAAAGTAGGTAGCCTTAATTAAACTTCAAGTGATATATTTATAATTTCAAACAGATAAAAACGAAACTACTTGGAATTCGTATACTGATAGATTCTCGTTTAAAAAAAAAAAAAAAAAAAAAAAAAAAAAGACCCCCCCCAAAAAAAACCCCCCCCCAAAACGAGCCCCACAGCACCCAGAAGTGCACACCACCAGTTTGATTTATAATACAAACTCTATTTGTTTCAACTTCTAAAATTGAAAATTATTTTTAAACTTGCTCATTTTCTCTTCTCAGATTGCCTTCCCTAATTATCAAAATATTATTCCAAAGCTCTTAAAAGTAAACCCCAAATGATAGCACCTCTTTTAAACGGAATAGTTGAACGACAGAATATCTTATTTTCTTGGTGAAAATTTCCTTTTAATTAATCATGCATTACGCCGAAAATTCAATTTGAGGAGTTTGAAACCTTAAGGGTATTAATGTTCACTGATCACATGCTTCTTTCTCACAATATCAACAATGAAGAAATTAACACTGGGACAAAATTAGTTTTTTCTTTTTTCAAAGTTGCACCCTACGTTAAAGGTTATAAGAAAGCGAGATAATTTTAAATGTCTTACCAAATCTTAAAATTCGGAGTATTAATCCCAAAAGCCTTCTAACATACCTGAGACACCGCCTGTCTTTCTTTTTGTTGTCGCTTATTAAGTAAAAGCAGGCTGACAGCAACCAATACGTTTTTATTCCAACCAAATGTTGATGCAAGCGTGAACCTAAACTCTCTGTTGCACTAATTCAACGACCTTTTTCAATCTTTTATCAGTCAATATTAACACGGTCAAATGGAGCATGGTATCAGTGCTACAATTAGTGATTTCAATTTCGTTATATGTGTGGATAAATTAAGACAAACGTTTTAAATTGTAACAATTTGATAACATTAAAACGGGAAAATGTGATCTGGCAATATCCGAGAGAGGAGTAGTATTTGTCGCAAATCTGCTTATGTTTCTGACTGATGATTTAGTTGCTGTAATTATCATTTGCAGAACTTTGAAACTCCGTTGGCGCACTGGTCGTGTGGATAACGCTTTGGACTACCAATTCCAACCTACCAGGTGCGAATCCCGACCACTGTACTGGAAATTGCAGAAATTTTTTACAGTGTTCCTCCAACCCATCTAGAAATAATTTGGTTTGAAACCCAGTGGTATTTTCGCGTGTAATGGTGCAATACGCCGGACATATAAAGAAGCCAAAGGGTCTATTTGTAAAGAGCTATGGTCTGGTACGGTACCGGTTCCTTGTATCCGCAGTTCTGTCTGTTCAACATCCTTGCAGGAGTCTTGGAAGTTTCACCCGGGAGAAACCTAGGTGTATGAACAATATTAAAGAAAAGAAAATAAATCATACAAGTGCCACTTAATTATTGTCTAGTTGCGCGTTAGATATTTTGAGTGTTATTTCAAGTATAGTAAGTTATTTGTTATCTGATGAAGCAAACGATAGATTTGGTCTTGATGAAACCTCAAATTATTACAAGACGTTATGCATAAATACTACCGCTACTGCTACAGTTGGCGCTAGTGCTAGTGCTACTTGTTGCTGCTGCTGCTGCTGCTACTATTACTGATACTACTACTACTACTTATAATAATCATAGTAATGTTTTTTTAATCTCGGCGAAAGTACAGATAACAACAAACATATTAAGCTCATGCGATCTTTTGAATCGACCGCGCAGATGCGTGTTGTCGAGAATCCGAAGAAAAACAACCTCTACGATCTGGTGACCATGTATCATCTCACTCACTGTCAAGGACATGGATCAAATCTTATTTCCATTGGTACGAAGCGAGTGCGCTCACAACTGCGCTTCAACAATTTTATCATACACTTCTCGGCTGCAAATGTTATTACAA
Source organism: Saxidomus purpurata (assembly GCA_022818135.1). Taxonomy (NCBI): domain Eukaryota; kingdom Metazoa; phylum Mollusca; class Bivalvia; order Venerida; family Veneridae; genus Saxidomus; species Saxidomus purpurata. The sequence continues at coordinate 25,030,850 of JAFMSR010000013.1, forward strand.
TATTGACAAACGTTCTTTCACCTTCTTTCACCTTGTATATATTTTACAATTCATTGTATTTTTCTGAAGCGGCTGCCTAGAATTTCAATAAGAACAGATATCTGAAGAAAAATAATGCTTCTCTGCTATGTAAACATTCACGTATGTATCCGAGAAACAGTTGCAAAGTTTTATTACGATTTAGGAACATTGCTGAAAAAGGAAAGCCGAAATTTGAAGATGATCGATAAACAATTCACTGTCTTAAATAAACCTACTAAAAGACAATAGCACTAAATAGACAGCACAGGCTTACAATTGCACTTTGTCTTGCTTATCCAATCAATAAATAAAGTTTAATACAAAAAAACAAAAAAAAAAAAAAAAAAAAAAAAACCAACCCACAAAAAACCCCCCCCCCAAAAAAGGCCCCACAGCACCCAGAAGTGCACACCACATCATCATGATGAGAAGAATAACGTCTTCTTTTTCTGGCAAAAAGAGAAGTTACTTTACATATTTATAAATGTATGAATTATGTACAGTAAATATCGAGTTCATTCATGCAGATATCTTCTCCAGCGGCAGTAAAAGATTTTTATCTTGACTATAAAGATAGCAATGACCCCTTCACGAAAGAGAGACATGGCTAAACTTTAAGTGTTACTGTTATTTGAAATACTTTTATTTTATCATATTTTGTAAACCGGATCAGGTTTCTCTCACAAGGTTCCTCTTCTCTCAAAATGCTTATATTTAATAGCTTGTCCTTTGAATCGAAGGTAATTCGGGCTATTTTCACGCTTGATTATTTGACTTAATGCAATCATGTGTCATGCACCCATTTGTCATTAGTGAAAAGCATAAAATAAAATCTAATACTTTTAACAGATAATAAAAGATACATGTTGCAAAACGACATACTAATACATAAATATAAAACTAAAGGCTAGCATCAACAATAAAAGTAAAAATCTAGGAAGGAATTTGCAAAAAATCAATTGAAAATGCTGGTTTTACGGCACCGCTACACTAAATGCTTATATTCGAATTTCAAAAATCTGCAACGCTTTAATATTTGGTAGCGTATTATTTCAAATCTACAGATATACTTTATAGGAATTTATACTGGAACCTTTTCATATGACTATAATTTATGTTCGAAAATATGTTATTTTCATACAGTTTGAAGATCTTAGATTTTTTGCCAAAATATGAGAGTGAGCAGCTTTAATACTCATTATATTATATTATTTCACTACTTCAGCGTAGTGGAACTCTATTCCTGATACGGGTCGTAAAGCAAAATCCCTGAATGTTATCAATTATAATTATGAAAAGCATCATCTATCACTTACAGTCAAATTTATAAATATTGAATGTCTCTTACTTACTTTACTAGATGTTTAATTAATTTGCACTGCACACACTAGTTAATTGATTAATTTTCATTAGTATTTTCGAGGGGTCAACGCAAAACTATTCTAACTGCATATAGAAATAGAAGCAGATGGGACGGTTTCGCGAGGACCCCTCAATTTGATGTTTGGTGCATACAGTCGTTGCTTAACTATTTAATACATATTCTCTAGTTTGATATGCATGTATGTTTGTCTGTCATGTATCAATATAATATTTATTTTCCCACTTGAATCAGTAAATGTAATTTTTAGCTTTTCAAAATTCTGTTTGTTTTGCATTATTGTGAATTGCCATGTTTTCTTTGTTGTTACGACCGCATAGTATACCATTTGGAAATAAAGATATTATGGTTTTTACTATTAGTATACATATAATGACTTTAGTATGCATTGTATATAGAAACTATTACGTTAGATCAAAGTGTTCCAGTTAGACACGCTGTCACATACTTTATGAAAACTATTATGGTAGAAAAAAAGTAAAATCGCTTGATGTATAAGTCCAATTGTCTTCTTTTAGAAATCATTCGTGATTAAGCTTGCATGCATAAAACATCAGAAAAATAAACTTATTAACTAATTACTAACTACGTCATAACTTAGTTTTAAAATCACACAGCGCTATTTCTGTCAAAATGTTAATTTGTAAATCAATTGCATTTTTTTGTCGGTATGATTACAATGTGTGAATTTAAATGCTATGCACAACACACCAATGTCTACTTCTTTCAATGCAATATGTTTACCAAATAAAAGCAGACTAACAGACCTTGAAACAGTCTCTTCCTCAAAACATTCACACAAAGGCTTTATGCAAACTGCTCTCTAAGCTTTTAACTGGAATATTTGCACAGAAACAACTATTTGTAATAAACAAAAAATGACATATAAGACGAGGACTACCAAACGAGCATTATTGTGAAATTTTGTTAAAACTTGCCTGATTGATTCCAGAGCATTATTAATGCCATTAAATTTTTACGTTCATTATAGCAAAGCTGAAACGAAAAAAAAGTCGTATTAACAACAATTTCCTGTGAAATGCAATCTTTTTAGCTAATAGCATTGCTGCTCTAATTGGTAAACAACATTTAATTAGTTAGTTGGTGTGTTTTTATTAGCGACTTCGAAACTAATTTTTGTTCAATCAGTAAAACTAATTGGAACTTGCTATTGAGTGGTTGTCATCATTATCCAATTCTTCATATTAACTTGATTATAACCGGATTAAGATTTTTGGAATTAGGGGACACCGTTATCGCATAAAAGTACAGAATTTTCACATTATTTTCTACTGATAAGATTTTTATTAAAGTTTTGTTTCAATAGAAAGCTAGTTAAACATCAAATTTATAAATTTTAATTCGAATCTAATATGAAAAAATTGCTAGCACATATTTGCAGTGTTTTCTATAATGTTTATTAAGGCAACATGCCTTTATGAAAAACTGAGTGTCATTAAAAATTGAAATTCATTTTGAAAAAATTTAAATGTTAAAAGTAGGTAAATGTCATTTTATTTATTCAGTAAGTAATCGATATTTATACGCAAATATTTCGGCTCCAACGTAGCACCTGACATCAGTTAAAACTTACTTCCATTTTTATAAAATGTATGCTTATATATCTTTTAAATATTTTATTAATTGGTGCTTACAAAATCTAGTAAGATCTTTTAAATCTGAAATCTAACAAAACAAGTGATCATTGTACATGTACTTATGAATACGGACGAAATACGTGACAAAATGTAATCAATTTTTCTTTAATTTATCATTTTAAAACACAGCTTCCAGCTTGTGGTAACCTCAAAAACAAAACAAAAATTGTATTGCCTGTTATACACCATTCTCTGTTGTGGTAAGCCCTGTCACAGATACGTGTATTTGAAAATTGTTATGTTATTCGTTTTCTTCAATTTCTTAACCAAAAGTGGATTTTTTTCGGTTTTGGTTATTTGAGTATGACCTTCTATCACAGCACTAATCCTGAACCAGGGAATAGCATTTGCACGTTTATCAGACAATGGTTTTATAGGAACTTGATTGAACGAATGAGACGTTTTAAACGGTATCTAACTGAAACGATACCTTCAAGATAATATACACTACGAGCCCTACATTTCTTTAACAAAAACAAGTTTGAGTTTTTGTTAAAGTTTATTTTATTCGATAAGGTATAAATCTATCCTTTGAAAAAAACAGTAACATTAATATTTATCAATGTTTTTGTGCAAACTGACATAAATCACACAAAGACATATCTGCATACACAAAAATATATGCAAATTTTAATCTATGGCTTAGAGTTCTTTATCGAAATTGAAGCATTCCCCGCTGGCACATTACCGACGGTTTTTCGATTCTTATAAGTTCGGCGGTAATGTGTAAAATTCCAGTAATAGTGGCTGTTGGAATTCACTCCCCAATTCTGGCAACCATTTAAGATACCATACATAACTACATTATACAAACTTATTTTAATTTCATCATCTAATACATAAAATATTTAAAATACCTGCCTGTGACATTATGCACAAGCCGTCAGATTCAGAACATAACATTACAGACAATCGATTTTAATGCGTTCCGCAAAACTGAACTGTACAACGTTTTAATGTATAGTAATGACGATAATCTGGTGAAGTAAACGTTTTCATCCATTGTTTTGTCTTCCGGAATTAAAACACTGCAGGACAGTTTATTCTGAATTTCTTTGGACTTTTTAAAGAAAAACAAGTTGAAGGTATTTTAAGGCTTAACTGTCGCAATCAATACTAATATTTAGGTTCTTAATCACAAGTATTCCATGCGACTTTTGTATTGACACATATTTATTTCTATTTCTATATTTTATTGTCTGCGCGGAAGTAAATTAGAAAAGTCGGAGGGTGGTACTTCCATATCCGAAACTCCGCCTACTGTTCCGAGTGCTTTAATCATATGAAAACACTCAAATCGACACCATAAATGTATTTTATGTCCCATAAAATAATTTATGTGACAAACTGGACCCCCTCTCGCTAGATCTGTTTGTTACGCAGAAATGCCAGCTTGAAGCCGGAAAGGAAACTACCGCATATTAATGAGCTATTTAGTTGTCTTTAACCTACTTCGAACGAACAAAGAGAAACGTGATTTCAGTCAAAATGTTTTCAACAAATTTGTGAAGAATATTATTGTGATCTACTCATACATGGTATAACATGTTTTACAAACGTTATATGTACAGGATTACTCAATAATTCGGTAAAGTAGACGTTGCTTAGCCGCTATAGCGTTATTGATTTTCGAACAAAGGATCTAGGTCAATCAACGGACGCACGTGTGCGGTCAGCGTAATTTCTTTGTTTACAAGGATGACTGTAAAAGTCCAACTCTACGGTCACTCTTTCGTAAAATATCTTAAAACATTTATACAAAAATGATGCAGAACTTTCTTTTTCGTTTAATTTGGACCCGTTGCGTTACATGGTGCAGTTTTCTGCCTTCCCAGGAGCGAGGACATCAACACTAAAGTCGAACTTGTGCATGGACTATGTTCGTGAATTTGAGCCGGATATTGTGATTCTTTTGTTGGTACTTGTGATATTTATGATTCAACAGAATCTCCGGAATCGGTCACAGAACAAATATGTCAACTAACAGACACTTTGTACAGGGACGCGAAAGTTAAACAAAGTGATCGTCATGCAAACTGTTCATAGGATTCCGTCCCATTTACCAACAAGATACCCAGTGGACTGTGTTTGGTACAACTTCCGCGTGGATACACTTAATCTCCAACTTCACTCACAGTTGCAAAAGCCTTACACAAAATTCTGGAAATTGAAAGGGTTCTGGTCACCAACAAGCCAAAGGATGGTGTTTTCGGTTGATGGTACCCACCTGTCTCCCCTGGGAAACAGAAAACTGTTCAGCAATTGTCCGGGCAGCCATTATTGCGAGAACAAAGAAAAGCTCTAACAAATCAGATATGTATTTTACAATCCTATTACTTTTAGACCATAGAAAATTAAAGCACAGCCATTTATACAGCAGAAATAGAATATAATGATTACATAAAGTTACAAGTATAAGTGTTATTTTTATAGATACCATTTTATTCACTGAATAAGTATCATAACACTTCAAATCGAACATCTACCATGTACACCTTGGTTCAATGAAGATTGAACTTTCTGTCACAATTGAGGAATTCTTTACTTTACGGCTATAGTGCTTATAAGTAAAATCATAATCATATACGAGGCATTACGGGCAGGGAAAATTTTACATTTCAATTTGTTTTTCATTTTGCAGTCCCTGTTGGCAGCATACTCAACAGACATTTTCAATACAACATCCGTATTACTAAATAGCAGAGTGACTGCCATGGCTCATGCTACATTGTGTTTATGTAATAAATACACATGCTTTCGTAGCATCGTAGAGCAATATATATCATAATCATAAATTATTATGTAGCAGACCGGTTGCAATAGCTGTAAATTTATATGTAGCACAGTGGCGCAATAAAGCAATTTACAATGTAGCATAGTGGCTGCAATAAATGTAATGTACAATGTAGTACAGTGGCTGCAATAAATGTAATTTACAATGTAGCATAGTGGCTGCAATAAATGTAATGTACAATGTAGCACAGTGGCTGCAATTAATGTAATGTACAATGTAGCATAGTGGCTGCAATAAATGTAAGGTACAATGTAGCACAGTGGCTGCAATAAATGTAATGTACAATGTAGCAGGGTGGCGCAATATACCTTTCTTACTAAATAGCAGTGAAGCTGCAATAGCTTTCAATCACAATTGTACATTCGTGGCAGTAAATTATTCAAACAGTTACCAACTCGCAGCTGTTTACAGTAATCAGGCAAAATAGGTGCCTTGTTTATACATAATCATATTTCGGTTATCTTTCAGATGAAACGCAAAAGATTAAGCAATCATGGGACTTCAACAGAAGCCGAAATAGTTAAAAAACAGCCTACAAGACCTAAATCCAAAAGTAAATATAAAAGTCCTAAAAACAAACAAGACAGGAAGTGCTTCATCAAATTCTAAACACAATTCAACTGGAGAGTTGCCATCAACAGGCAAAAAGCACGTAAATCCGCCACTGCAGGTGTCAGTGGCCGCGGAAAAAGAACAACAGTGCAGGAACTGGATCATACGCGCAGTGCCAAAGCGCCAAAGGTACTTTCAAAGCGGCGCAAAGAACACGAACGTTCACAGGAAGCAGTCACACAGGAACTATCCGACAGTGACAGTTCAGTTACAACCACTGATTCAGACGAAGACACGTCCAGTTCAGAAGAATCGTTTACAGACATTGTGAAAGACCACAACGCCTACATTACCGGCACGGCTAATAGTGGTGCGTACGGGGAACCAGCTCTAATGTCCCCATCTCAACCCCAATCTCATCGCAGGTCAAAAAATCATTGAAGAAAAAAACTGGCAAAATACCTTTATAGATATGGCCGAGTTATTGCCCTTCCACCCTACCACAGGTCATTCAAAAATCAATTTTCATTCACACTTGATGAAAAGTCACAGTTAAGCATAACACCGACTACAAAATCAAGAAAAATTCATTCCATAGAGGCATGGTCTACCGCCTTCATTAGGTTTGTGGCTATATTGCCGAGAAAATTCCCAACCCATACCCCCGACCTGATGAAATATTTTGAAATTGTTCGGGATATAGCTTCCAGGCGAGGTGGGCTTGCTTGGCAGTCTTATGACACCCAATTTAGGCTATTGAAAGCTCAGGCCAATATTCCTTGGCACGTCATGCATTATGAGCTTTGGCTTAGGGCATGCACAGATCCCCTGCCTATACCCATCCAGCCCCGTTCTTTCCGGCCCCAGCCCTTTCAGTCCTTTCCCTTTCAAAACAACAAATCTGGACAAAAGGGAAAAGGCCTCTCCAGTCAGCCCCGTATTGGCCCAAAACATGCGGCCTTTCAACCGTGGAGAGTGTCATTCAACCACCTGCACCCTCCCACATGTATGTGGTTTCTTAAAGGATCACACTCAGCAGGTCAAGCTCTTACAGAAACAGGGAACAAGCCGCCCAAGCCCGCTTGGTCAACAACAAGGACGTCAGTCACATTCTGGTAAACAGCCCAACAATAGAGCGCCACCACACGGACTGCCTCCCAACTCCCATAAAGGTCAAACCCTCTTGATCTCTTACAAGGATATTTTGATAAACCATACATAATTGAAGGTTTCATGTCTGGTTTTCATATTGGTTACATTGGAGATAGGTCAACTGCTCAACAGTCGGTCAACTTAAAATCGTGTAAGGAGCTCCCTGAACAGGTCTTAGAGAAAATCAATAAAAGAATTAAATCACGGTAGGTTAGGTGGACCATTCAAGTCACCCCCCTTCCTGGGTTTAAGGTCAGTCCGATAGGGGTCGTCAAGAAAAAAAGTACCAGGTCAATACCGTTTAATACAGCATCTTAGCTTTCCGGAAGGCCTGTCCATTAACGACAACTTAGACCCAGCCCTCAAAAACTGTATCATACACAAGTTTTGATGACGCTTACAATTATTACTTCAATTGGGTCCTGGCACTTTGTTAAGCAAGACAGATATCGCCGATGCTTATCGTCTTATACCAGTCCATCCAGATGACTACAACTTGCTTGGTTTTCATTTCAATGGCTTTTTCTATTATGACAAATGCCTGCCAATGGGGGCATCTAGCAGTTGTTGTATTTTCGAACGTTTTAGTTCAAGTCTGCAATGGATTGCCAATTCAGTTTTAAATATACCTTCAATAATTCACATTTTAGATGATTTCTTAATAATGGGTCCAGCGCGTCACTAGATGTAATATTTACCTGAATAAGTTTTTGTCAATGTGCAGTTCAGTGGGCGTCCCTATCAAAGGCTGAAAAAACAGTTCAGCCAACAACTACCATAACATTTATGGGTCTCGAGTTAGATTCTCTTAACATGATGGCAAGGCTGCCACATGATAAACTGGTTAATCTGCGGGAAAAGTTGAATGCACAGGTCAAACGCCGCAAAATTACACTGCAGGACTTGCAAAGTCTGATAGGGCTCCTTAACTTCTGTTGTACAGTGGTAACACCAGGGCGATGCTTTTTGCGTCGATTAATAGATTTAACAAAATCAGTCGCTCATCCAAAAACACAGAATTACTCTCAACCGAGAAAGTCGTAAGGATATAAAAAGCTTGGTTACTTTTTGTAGACCATTTTAATGGTAAAAACCTCCTTTTAGATGGGAAATGGGTTTCAGATAAGCAACTACATTTGTTCACAGATGCTTCAGGCTCGCTGGGCTTTGGAGCTCTTTTTGGAAAACACTGGTTCTATGGCACCTGGCCAATGCACTTACAAGCTCACGCAATCACTTTTAAAGAGCTTTTCCCAATTGTTTTAGCACTGACCATCTGGGGAATTACCTGAGAAATAGATGCCTTATCCTACACTCCGACAATGAGGCGTTGTTCATATATTGAATAAACAAACGTCTAAGGATCCTGAACTCATGTGTTTGGTCAGGAAATTCGTCTTATTATGTATGCGCTTCAACATTCTTGTACAAGCAAAACATATTCCCGGTAAACTTAATACTTTAGCAGATTTTCTGTCACGCTTGCAGATCAGAGAGTTCAAAGCCGCAGCACCAAACATGGACGCCACGCCAACAAACATTCAAGCCGCTCTGTTAGATATGAGTTAAACAAAGTGTACTACATTTGCTCAACAGTTCTATGGCACCTGCCACAAAACAAGCATACCGTATGGCTTTCAATCAGTTTAGAGAATTTTGCCTGGTCACATACCCTAATCTCCGCCTTTTCCGTTAACAGTACAAAAAGGCGCACAATATATTGCTCACTGCTACATGAGAGGCTACAAATACTCAACTATCCGCTCCCGTATTTCAAGCCTTACATACTTGCAAAAATTGCACTCGGGTCAAAAACGTGTCGATTCCTTCTTATCTGCAAACTCTTGTATGCCATCAAGATACAAACAGGTACTTCAGACAATCGCTTACCAATAACGGTTTCCATTTTGTCCTCTCTGATTGGGGCCTTGGAATCTGTAATGGATTCATATTACGACAAGGTTCTGTTTAAAGCAATTTTCCTCATTGCCTTTTGGGGCTTGTTAAGAATTGGGGAAATTGCACTTACCACCACGGTAGCAGTAATGTGGTACTTGTCGAACGTGCACATTTCGTCAAGAGGAAAGGGAAAAACTTACTGTATCTCTTAATATGCCCAGGTACAAACATTCAGCTGGAACCCCCGCAGTCGTAGAACTTAAACGTAATGTCGTCAAAAATCTATGTCCAGTACGTGCCTTGGCTAGATTTCGCGGGTCCGAGGTTCATCCCAGGGTCAGCTATTTAAACGCCAATCTGGTCAATCACTTTACAGCGTCACAGTACGCAGAATAGTCAGACACTGTGTTTCTCATATTGGGTTAGATCCAAACAAATATACACCACATTCTTTTAGAATTGGTGGTGCAACCCATGCTTTCAACGTAATCGCCAGCTCATCAGATACAGAAGTTAGGCCGCTGGAAATCCAAAGCATACCAAAGCTACATCCGCTCTTGAATAACAATTGATTGAAGACTTTTTCGGTATCGTTTTTCATTAAACTCTTGACTGACTTAGGCAGCAAGAGTCTTAATTTGTTACGCGCTTCATTTCTAACCCCCTGACTGGCTTAGGCAGCAGGAACATACAACTTAAAAGGCAGTATGATCTAAATTACCTCCCTGACTGACTTAGGCGGCAGGGGCATGGTTTCAACACTTACGACAGTTGAATTTGGCGCCTTTTCTATTATATACAATCATTGTACATTTTATATTACTGTATTTTATACCTCATGACAACGCATGTAGCGTTAGTTTATTGTTTGTTTATTTTGCCTTTGTTATATTTGACTCAGTTCTATTTTACTCGTTGGCTGAGTTCTTGAGTCAAACAAGTTGTATTTTGTTTTCCGAACCCACAAGGTCTTCGGATGTCATAATATTTTACTGTATCTTTATAGGGTAAAACGAGCTTAGTTTATCATAATACTTTTCGTTGTTTTAGTGGGTACATAACATTAGTATTTCCTACGTCCGTCCCCTATGTTCTAAGCTCCCAAGTTCCAGTCAATTAAAAACTTCCATCCAAAACCCCAATGCTCATACCGTCTGGCGTGGTGGCAGTTTTTGCCAAAGCCAAAAGGGCTCGCCACTTTATGGCGGTTGAACACCCCAGATATTTCGAAAATCCTTTTATATTTTAGTATGCTACCATTCATTGCATAATATTTTGATTCTGAAACTTTATGGCTTAATAAAGCCCATTTATCAATCAAACGGAGTTGTGTTTCAATTTTCTCAATACTAGCTTATATGACCACTTGGGGTTAGTTGTGGTTAACATAAATGTATTTTATGTCCCATAAAATAATTTATGTGACAAACTGGACCCTCTCGCTAGATCTGTTTGTTACGCAGAAATGCCAGCTTGAAGCCGGAAAGGAAACTACCGCATATTAATGAGCTATTTAGTTGTCTTTAACCTACTTCGAACGAACAAAAGAGAAACGTGATTTCAGTCAAAACCCACCTCCTCCCTCTACCCATCCTCTTAGAGTCATTGTTTTGTTCATTACTAGTTTTTAATTACAATTTTATTGTTGTAATTTGTAGGGTTTTCATTATACCATCTTTTATATTAGGTATAGTCATTATTATGCTACTAATTCTAGTCATTAGAAGCTACTAATTCTAGTCAATACTTTTTTGTTACATGTGTTAATATCTAGTCTAGCTGGCGGTTGAACACCCCAGATATTTCGAAAATCCTTTTATATTTTAGTATGCTACCATTCATTGCATAATATTTTGATTCTGAAACTTTATGGCTTAATAAAGCCCATTTATCAATCAAACGGAGTTGTGTTTCAATTTTCTCAATACTAGCTTATATGACCACTTGGGGTTAGTTGTGGTTAACATAAATATAACATAGACGTATTAGAACGCTCTTACAGAACCATTATCGTTTCAGTACTTTTTCAGTACTATTTCAGTACTATTAATCCACATTTGGTTATTCTTTTTGTCTAGAGCAGAGCTTGAATTCGCTTAAGCTACTTATAACACATTGGAACGTTTGCAAGAAGACCAGAAACCTGGATGCATTTAACTCTGAGTTACTTATAAACTTTAACCAACAGTACTTGTCTTTAGAACTGCGTTGACAAAATCCAACTCACTGCAAGCGTGGAATAAACAAAGATAATGTTATGTGTGGAAGGACAAACCTTCCTTAATATCTATTCACATGTTAGCTCTGTGATTGTTTTCATAACGGCGCTGTGTTTTCTTATATTCACCTTGTGGAAAGAAAAAATGAACACGTTTTGACAAACTCACTATTTCGGAATAGTTTTCTTGATGCTCTTGGCGTGCAGTTTATGACTTATAGATCAGTAGGACAAATAAACACTTTTTACACGTCTTAATAAGCATCATAAAATAATGATAGAGTGTTGTCAGGATTCCTAGGTCAAGCTTACAGTTTTGAAACAACCTATCAGTATTTTAAGTACCAATCGAACGATCGAATGAAGCAAAAGCAAAAGCTTCAATGAAACGGACCATGAATCTGTAATAATATAACCATTATAAACTAATAATAATTCCATTGCTATCGTCAGGCGCACATACATGCTCCCCCTTGAATTCGAATAGGTGTTATTCCCCCTTACTCATCAATAATATTTTGGTGCCAAATTCTTAGCAGAACATACATACAATTCGAATATCATGTTCACCTATACAAGAACTTTTTCACCATAGTCGTCCGCTGCTTTAGTTTAACCAGAATTAATTCTTATATTAACCATTAATCACGACGTAATCGTATATCGGGACTAGAACTTCTTCACGTATATCTTACTAGTTTAAATTAGAAGTGGTTATAATTCGTTATGCATAACGCTGTTATGTTTAATACCACAATTTGATTTTCTCCAGGTCGTGTCTAAGAAGCTCATAGCCAAGATATAATTATTTCAAGACTCGCACAAATACTTGAGGTCACGACTTTTATACTTATCGTGGTTGATCAAATTATGTCACGTTTACTTTGAACTATCCGGGGACTCCAAGTAAGTAGTTCGTGCCACGACAAAAACATTCACAACCATGTCAGTATATCTAGCACTTTGTTACAGCTACCACTTTGTCAAGTTGGGTTTAATAAAACTGTGGTAAATTCTGTTCGGCCGACTCAAAGAGGCTGGTATTGGTTAATTTTCTATCTCAATGGTAATACATGTTTACAGTGTCCACGAGTTTTTCTCCCATCCAATCTTGTATACCATTTAAATGTTTAATTTCAGTCACGATATTGATAATATTTATTAGACGGTGAAACGAAATACAAAATGCATGAAGTCTGACCTGCAACCGAGCTTTACATACTTCGCCGTACTCTCAAACTGCATTTTAAAGAATGCATTAAGGCTTAGTAGATACTCAATTGATTTATGATGTGCAAAATGTAATTTGGCTTAGAATTGAAAACGCTTATTTAGTACGTTAGGCTGAACCACACTATAGCTGCAGCTCTAGTCTTTATTATACGTATTATCGAATCTCATTTTGTGGTGTAATTAACGTCTATACTTTAACATTTTATGTAAATTCTATTTATTTCAGCAGCGTCTGATTCATATATTATATCGCGTACAAAGAAGCTTTAAAATCCCTCTCTACCCAAAGGAATACTTCAGCATTTTCATTTATGATCTTTAAAATTGTCTACAGTCATTTGGGATTCGTATTGCCTGGATATATTTCTACGCGTTACTGCAAATATGATTAATACGACAAATTTGTCTTTCCAATCTCAGACAACTGTATGGCATACGACTCAAAAACTGCTTCTCTTAAACGAAACGGTACTATCACAATGATTTATAAATGGTCAATTACTAGAATATTAAAATATAAGTAGACTACTATACCAAGAAATGGAGCGTCCAAACAACTTATGTTTGGTCGAAAACTTTATTATATGTAAACTAAACATATACCAACACGAATGGGGTATTAAAGTTGTTTGTAATGTTTTACCAAGGATACTAACTGTAGAGATTTGAAAAGAATGATAGTAACGCCAATTCTATAGTTGCCATAACAACGTCACTTTGACATTTGTTTGGAATCTCCAAATAATAACAGCTCTTGTTTCAGAAACAGTTTCAAAGTTTTGCCCTTAAAATTCATTTGCAATCTGTATCCGACAGTATGTGATTACTTTGGAGACAAAACAGATACGCTGCTTCAGTCACATTGCCAAAAACTTTTGTTGCAACGCTCTTTCATCTGTTTTATTTTCAAATGATTACTTTACACTTCAAAACAACGAGCAACACCCCTTAAAGTTTAAAACCCAGAGACTTCTATAAAACAATTGCAGCAGATAAATTTACATAAATATATAGTAAAAATGTAAGAATTGATGAAAACTCGTGATAACCATGTTTGGCGTATTTGCCATCATAGTCGCTTCCATGTGATGATGGCGATGATGATAATGATAATGATGATGATGCAACATTTCTTATATGAGTTTAGAGGACAATGCTTATAAATTTACGATAAAGTACACCACGTTTTCCAACGACAGGGCGCGAGGTAAGTGGCGAACGCGTCCAATCGCGTAAACACTGTTCGGGCTTTTAAAGATAATGTTGTGTTAGAAACGACTGTGTATTTTGGGAAACGTTTTGGAACAGCTTTGCAACCCTGACATTTTCGTGACAATGATATTTTGAAGAAGACAAGACTTATAGAGAACATTAGGCTACTGTCTTTTGATAACATGTGATATCAGGTGACACAGGTAGATGCGGTCGGAAACGTCGAGATTCTGTCGAGCCTTTTCGGACCGTACTTGCCCTATCGTCAAAAGACAGTTGACTAATATTATATTTATCATGCAAAATCTTCATACAAATATTTTTTTACATTTTTAGGGGCCTTAAATAGAATAAATACGGTACATGTATTTGTAAAAGAAAATGATTTCAGATTACTACATGTGCATCGAAAAATAATTCTACTTTGCAAAGGACAAAATAGATAAAACGACATAAATATAGCTTTATTATTACCTTCATCAGATTATTTATTAATGTTTTATTGTTTGGTGTAATGATATTACCTTGCAAACAAAATATTTGCAAAGACACATGCAAGAATTTCCAAGTAAAACACAGACATTTTAAAAACGGCGGCGCGGGCACAACAACAACACTGGGGTATTCTAATTGTAAAAAACGAGGAACTTGAGAGTTGCTGAGTTAAAAGTGAGCGGTTTAAATACAGTTTTCAACTTTTGATAGGTAGCTTTAAGGTTTCAGGTCATATTCAGTTAATTCATTTAGACTGTATTTTTATGCAATAAATACATCATAAACCATGACTTGAAAACGAAAATACAAAAAAGATAGGATAAATGAAATACTTTGATTACTTTTCCTCGGTGTTTACACTTGAGGAGTCCTGATTGTTGAACAACAATCAACTTTATTTGTACCAGGTTACCTGGAAGTAGTCCGGCATGTGGGCGTGGTAACAAAGCGTTATCATGTCGCTGACGTGATAGCATTTTAAAATATCGGACATGTTTTATCGATCAGATTTAATGCTAGTTGCACAATAAAATGTAAGCACACGTGTCATTGTATGAAGACTTTGATGAAATATTGCGACACGTGCTATTGAATACATATATTAATCAGTGTATTAAGTGTATTCAGTATATAACAACGATAAAACAACTGTGTATAGTACAGTACATGTATATAGGACAGAGATATAGAAAGTTGCTGATTGCATCACTTCTGCTCACTTTACGTATGCATCTTATGGTGTGTTGAGATATACGTTCATGTACTTTATAAAATATTTTATTTACGTAATTGATATCTAGGTTTTTACATAACGTTGACACCAACTGACTTCGAGTTATTAAGGCCCCCGTTTCATAAGCTACTTTGGTTGACCCTGTTCTCAATAACATAAAAATCATATTACCTTACACATGTGCAAATCAGTCTTTATTTAACTTAAAGTTTTGTTTTTCATTTTTTTCAGTTTTTCTTTTCTTTTTAATGAAAGAGGCAGTAATACAACACATTACATTTCGTGAGTTGGCAACATTCAAAGAGTAAATATGTATTCATCACACCCTTCAGTCTCACCATATAGACAATAAGTAATTGAACAGATAACAGAATGGTTTCTTTTTTTCAAAATAGATCCAAGTTTTAGGGTTTTTAAGAAAGGGTGATAACTCTAGAGAGAGTGTCTTACCAAGAATACTCATACTGCGGTAACGCATACACTTTTAGGGAACTACATATGACTGGTCAGTCTTGATTTTTTGTCCCTGAGTGAGTATAAGCAGGTTGATGTAAAAAGAACTTTTTTATCCGAATCCTGTTTGCTTAAACCTTCTAATTATTAAATACTTACCAGTTTTATTTGTTCTCCACTGACAAAATGCATCAAGTCGTAAGTTTGTATAAATGCAATTTCACCAACCAGGGACTGCCAAATCAAAGCATACTAGTAGTATCAATGGAAAATTACAGCATTCATACACAAACATGTTTCGTCAGTGCTATAAAAGAAGTCTTCCTGTGTGCTTTTAAGTAAAATACATGTAGTATGTCCACATCGATACAATTCAGACGCCATTTAACGCAGAGAAAACAATTATCTGTCCTTTACCAAGACTGAATTTGTATCTCGTGTTTCTAATATGAAGCGTTTAAATTACCAATTATGATTTTTGCACAGTTTGGAATGAGTTTCATGCAAATCAAAATTGATTTCAGGATGATGCACATGCGTTTTGTTGCCAGGAAATAGAATGTCATTTTTAAAATTGTTTATTGGTTGAGTAAAAAGCCTTGAAAATTTATTCAAGTAAGTTTTTTTTTATTTTCAAATGAAATAATTAAAAAGGAGGATTTTATCAGAAAATGAAAAAAGTAACATTTTGTCTGATTTACGTTATCCGGTATTGCTATTAGCGCTTTAAGATTTTAATTAATTTATATTTACTATACATGTATATTTATTATGTTTGTGAAATATTATACTACGTTTCATCAAGAAAACAAAACACAGCAGATATGTAACAACAATAGAAAGTAGGTGCAGAATCAGTCTGATATAAATGGAAATTTTAACAAGGAATTTGATGAGTAAAATGATCCTCAAAATATCTCATAAAGTCTGGATCTGAATACTTATTCCATGCCTATTGTTCACGATCAGTGTTTTTACCATTTGTATAAATGCGTTGTCGCCTTAGAAAAGTCAGACAGATCAGTTCAATTTAGCACATGATTGCTTTATCTGCCTTACTTACATTTCATTAACAGGGCAAAGTGATGAGTTTTATAAAGTGCAGGAAGTCATTACTGTCGCAAGTCGTAGTACAGTGATTATTCATATGCTTCTTCTGGAAATGTTAGAGACCAGAAAGTAATAAACATGTTGTAAAACACTTGCATGATGTTATGTTCATGCTATATCAATATTGGCTGTACGTCACTTAAGCTAAAAAGACAGGAATAGCGCAATTTTGCTGTCACTTATAATCACTCTATAAATCCGTGTTTTTTTTAAATTTAATGTAGAAACTCTTTGGTTATGCCTTTTGTTTCCAACAGATGCATGAGCACGTCTTAATTCTCTAGAATGTGTTATTTGTGATAAATCTCATGTTACTACGTCAAATTTTAACGTAACGTGAACAAGAAAAAGTTCGGTACTTCATTAACTTTTTAAGCATGTAATAGCAACCAGTAAGTACACGTGCAACAGGTATTTACAGATACCTTACATATTTGAAAACACAATTTTATTCGTTGCTAGTTATGATGAATTATCATGAACAATTATTAAAGGTTATCATTATAATAACATTAAATAATAATAATTATTAATTAATATAATTATAACTTTGCCATTTTACTATTCAATTTAATATTAATATAATACGAGCATTATTATACCATGATAACATTGATGACGATGATTATATACGTTATTATTTGTTACACATTCAAACGATACATGTTATACTTACTTTCTGGTCTCTAACATTTCCAGTTAGACGGAATATGAATAATCACTGTTACTATTGACTTTTTACAGACAGTAAATTACTTCCCTGCCAAACTATTTGCTAAAACTCTTTAACAATTTGCCTTCCTTATACAATTTAATAACCAAATAATAAGACAATTAATTACAGCTTTACTACTATATTATATATTTGGCATGTTACAATGAAAATATTATCTAGGTGCGAATTATAATAATAGTAAGTATCAAATTTGATATTATCCTTAGGGCGATAATGATTATAAGTTAATCATTTGTCAAACTACTGTTAAAACGCCATACAGGATCAATGCACTATCTATTCAAAATTCAAAATTATAATACAATGTGAAGACAGCATTTATTTCTTTTTTCGGAGATTGTTCACTTTGGGAAAACAATTAACGACTGAAAAAACATTGATATTAAATACCCATAGGCGATCTTGCATAATAAGTACTTAAAACGCTTTAAATTCACGTTGCACGTGTAATGATGATAGATACGGAAATAAAATTGACAAAAATAAACGATCAAACACGGATATGCGCACGTTATACGCACAAAACGCAAACTCCGCAAAACGATACGTTCCCTACTGCACCCAAATATTAATACAACCATAATTATACAACACATATGCCCGTTAATGAAAATATTATAAATATAATAATTAATTATAATTATATATTTAATAATATTATATTAATCATTTGCATACTTTAAAGCAAGGACAAGCGGCATCAAAACGAAGCAATTAATTCGGGAACACAGTGGTCTAATTCATGATGTCTCTTTGGGCATGACCTGAAATATATTGGATATAAGTACACCATAGATCTTGGGGATAAGACTTAAAACGGTTTAAATTATTGCAGTGTACAACGTCACGGTAACTACACCCCATGTTTTCTACAGGCTGAACATGTACGAAACTGTTATAAGGTGGAATATTGTTTATAATAAAATAAGCAATGACTTATTCTATTCGAACTATTGATAACACTGATAAAACATTTACTGTAAAAGTCACATAAAACTATATTGAAATCAGATAATTTAAAAATGTATTTCATTGTATCAATGTCTTAAAACACGTCTACAAGTGTTGGTATGCAAAAAATATTAAAACCGATAATGTACTAACTTGTGTTGTAATGAAACTGGCCGGCACGATAGTTGTGGCTTTATGGTTTGAACTATACTAGTATATAAAACAAAGTAATACTATATACATATGGCTTTAAACGTATTTAATATCTTTACAAGAATGTGGTTAATATGTCTACAAGGCTGGAAATGGTGAAAATATTTCGACAAGGTTATTCATTTTACAACTGTGTCTGGTAACGTGGTAACGTAGCAAAATAAAAACATGTCTTACCACAATTATTGTTTCTAAATCTAACGAGGAAGTTGAACGATAGGGAATGACACAATACTACATATATCAACTATGCATTAGGGATGTAATATGCCAAAAACATAAAGATGAAATTAATAGCACAGAAACCTCAAGACAGAAGTTCTTAGAAAATAAGATAAAAGCAGGACAGAGACGTTAATAAAGAATTCAAATCCTATATTTTATGTCTTTAATTGAAAGATATGTAAGAACGCTGATATTACTACAGACAATGCAATTTATATCTATAATTTCCTTGTCAATGCTATCCTTTGAAAACGTGTTGATATTTGCATTTGTTACAAGTTAATGCTACATGAAACGAGACTTTAGAAAAGATTTATTACTGAAACGAAACCATATTGCTGCATTTCGTTTAAGAAAAAAAAGATGAAAGCTTTGTGATAGCTTTTTGTTCTTCGAAAAGCTATTAATCACACCGGTAAACCTAATAAAGCGGGAGCGACTGGATAAAGCTGGAGCGACTGACGGAAAAGTGGATGATTTTTTGTCAGGGTAAATATTTTCTTATTTTCTTGGTATACTTTTATATCCATCTTAAGATGTTGTTAATAGTATTGATGGGCGATGATTGTAAGCACAAAATGAATTTTGGTGAAGTTTTTCTTCTGAAATTATAAGTCCATATATGCTGAAATAACGACGTACCAACCATATTTTTAACACATCCGATAAAATGATGTATTATCTATTTCACTCTCTCCAAAATTAAACCCATGGAACGACGTTTTGGATATGTTGTCGAATTTTAAAGTGGACCATGTACCGTTGAAAATTATAAAGCTGGCACAACTTTTAAAAATAAAATAAACAGCTGACGCGACTGCAAAAATGTCATATATCGTTAGGAAAAATCGTCCAGTAAGGTGAGTTTAAGCTGTTTCAATGACAAATATTGCCTGTAAACAATTAAACTGGTAAAATCCCGATTTGTAAAGATATAACTAGTTATTTTGTTTATATATAGGGACGCTGGATATAATTATGGCGATTTTTCAGGCGCGCCAACCTTACCATTTTCAATGGTACATGATTCACTTTAAAGTCATCACCAAAACGTCGTTCTATAGGTTAAAATTTGGAGAAATTGTAGTTTATGCAACATTTCATCGGATGAGTTAAACTATTGTTACCTTTGTAGTACTTTATTATTTATACATTTATGCACTCCTTAACCTCGTTCGAGAAATTTAGCTTTTAGTAAGCGATTTCTCAGGTAATACTTCACCAAATTTAAATCAACAAAGATCACTTAGTGCATAAATTATCACCCTTTAATACTATTAACTACATTTTGGATAGAAATAATAGTCTATCAGGAAAATAAGGAAATATTTACCTTTACAACAAATCATCCACTTCTCAGTCAGTCGCTCGAGATTTATCTAGTCGCACCCTCTTTATCGTGTTTACCGGTGTGGTTATCAGTTAAAGGGACATACCATAACTGATGTCGACTAAATAACCTCCAAAAGATAAACAATAGAATCTTTGGTATTATAACTCAACCTAAAAGTTTCAGCTATGCATTCCTAGTAATTATCGATAAAATCAGCGGTTCAAAATATACTGCAGTACCGTAAACCATTCACTGCAGTACCGTTAACCATTCAATAATCTATGTAGAGTTGTTGTTGTACAATTAATGGGTGGATGCGATTTATTACAGAAAGCCTCTGTATTGATTAATTGTGGTAAAATGAGGCATTTTTCGCCATAGGTACTTCTTTGAAATTGTAGTTATTTATCATTTTATGTTCATTGAACACAAAATTTATGTTTCGAGTACATAATCTGCTAGATGTAGGGAGTGCCTCTTTAATACTACAAAAAATATTTCTTTTGTGCAAACTGATACATATAACAAGCAAGAACGTTGTATTATTCATCGTTCTTTAAAACTGCAGTGTATAGATAATGTTTGCAGTATATCTTATGTGTCTATCTACATGTAGGTTATGTTTTTACAAATGTTGCGATTTAGATGATCGAGTGAGATGATTTACTTCAGCAGACATAAAATTTGTAGTCTTCCTAGTCCTCCAGATACAGACCCATCAACTCCACAAGCTTTGACTTGCTGATTCGACCTAGGGGAC
This sequence comes from Saxidomus purpurata, assembly GCA_022818135.1. Classification (NCBI taxonomy): domain Eukaryota; kingdom Metazoa; phylum Mollusca; class Bivalvia; order Venerida; family Veneridae; genus Saxidomus; species Saxidomus purpurata. The sequence continues at coordinate 25,051,979 of JAFMSR010000013.1, forward strand.
TGAAACCTGCATTAAAACGACCAAAATCGGTACCAGTTTTATGCATCTGACCATGACGTGTACAGCCGAGGTCGCGCCGGCCAGCCAAGGTTAATTGTGAGAACCACGATCTTTATAATAATTTAATGTGACAAGAGATTAAAAAAACCCTCCGGGAACTTGACATTTCGAATTATTGCGAGTAACGGATTGCTGAAATTAAATAAACATTAAAGTACATTTATCACATAAAATCAAGAAAAACATGAAAGGATCGGAATGCGTGACAGATTGTTTACTTTGAGAAAGCATGAACGCTTAATAGATATTAAAATGATTTCTTAGTGAAACATAATTATTATTTTACTAAGAAATGAAAACACTTATTTGATAAGTAAGGTTGAATCATACCATGTTCGCATTTCTAGTAACTTATACAAAAATGTAGTGGAAATGTCGAATCTCTATTTCAGTGGGAGTTTGTATCTATATGTTCAGATTTTATGTAAATACTGATTTCTCAGCAGTGTTAAATTAATGTATTACATCGCTCACAATGAAGCTTTGCAATCCGTCTGTTCCCAACTGAATACTTCAGAAATTGCATTCACGCTCTCTGATAAATAAGTCACAAGTATCTACTGTCATTTAGGATAGGTCTTGTCTGGATATTTTTATTATTCGTAACTATAAAATACAATATACAACAGCATTTCCTGTACAATTTCAAAGGAACGTGTGTCCGTCTGACTTTATGTGTCTCAGTTGAACGAAAGTAAGCAAATATAAATAGGAAATCACTTGAGCATTCCAATATACTCAGGTATAGAGCGTCCATGCAACATATCTATTGTCACAAACCTTGTTTGCAGTAGAATCTACCTATAGCTACATGTACAATGGATTTTGTCAAGTCTTTCGAAAACTATCACACCTGTTGTATTAAGGACAATTCATTGCTACACTTTTGACAATTTTTATTTCGTTAAAGTATATTCAGTCTACTACGTTAGTCATTGTAACAGATGTTTTGTTTTGCACTGCACTTTTGATAGTCGCAATATCAACCTGATGTTAACGTGTGTGGGGCAGCTTCAAATAAAACCGTTCAAAGTTATTTTGACGAAACTTCTAATGTGCCTACACTTTTGGTATATTTAGAATACAAAGATCTGGAAATTAAGGGTTAACTGTACCACAGGCTGTACGACTTAGTATCAAGTTGTTACGTGCCTCGAGGGAAATGTCTTGATACCTCGCCTCGGTGGCTAAGAAATATGGCATCTTGTATGACAGGTTAAATGCATTACAAATCCCTTTTGGAATTAATGTGCAAATGTGTTTGATAGCATGTGTTTACTTTGGCGACAAAAAAGATAGTCTGTCTTCAATCACTTTGTCAAAAGGTTTTCTTGGCGCATTCTTTCGTCGGTATTTTTTCAAATGTTAGCTGTACACTTCAAAACAACGAGGTGTAAAACCAATATATTTCGATAAAGCAATTCAGATTAATTTATCAAATGAAATACAAATGTAAGAGTATAAGCCCAAGACAGTGCCTGACGTTTTTGTAATTATAGTCACTTCAACATGATGATAATGAATGTTAATTATGATGATGATGATAATAAAATAGTAATTATTATCATTATTGGCACTATGTATTCTTAAGTCCATAATTTGCTTTGCAGAAAGATTTTAGTCACGTTTAATAATGATCAGTGAATCTGCTTTATAATCTATGATCTATTTATACATTTGTACATTGGATAAATTGCTATAGTAGTTCATCCCAATCTCTGTCAAAAGAGTCTGTTTAGTCCTGTCGCATTATTTTGATTGACAAATATTGTTCTATGCGGTTTTTTAAAAAATGCCAAGCACTCTTTTACTCTACGTGTTTACACATGGAGTAAGGCAGGTAAATATGTTGTTGCAATATTGCTATGAAAATTTACAGAAACATAAAAATCTTTAAACTGATTTTGATACGCACTTAAACCTACACAAATATAATAAATGTTTCAGGAAATACTTGAGTCAACTGATCAGTCTTGGACTTTTCTGTCCCTGGATTTGTTCAATAAGGTTGGTGATTAACCATCACTTTGACCTAAATCCTGTTTTGCAAATAGCATAAACCTATTAGAATATTAAATACCCCGGAGTTTTGTTCTCGTGTTGTTGAATTTCTGTGTTCGATTTTTTACACAGTTCTAAAATGTTCATGCAAACTTTAATTGATTACAGGATAATGCACACGCGATTTCTTGATGATTGTGAATGAGCAGGTGTCAAAATAAGTGTTAAGTTACACAGTAAGTGACCTTGAAACTCTAGATTTTGATATACATTGTAATAACTACATTGTAAAAAAGTACTTAAATTGAAGAGAAAGGCAAATTATAATTTACGTTATCCAGTTTAATTTCCCTTCATATAGACTAGTGTTATGAATGTAACATGACGATAACCTTTTAGTAAGAAAACATTTGTAACCTCATCTTGAAGGGCTCAACTCTATTACACAACTTCCTCGAGCATTCACACTGTATTTGTCCGTTATAAGAAAACCTATTAGTTATATACGACATTAGACATGAAATCATAGAAAATCCCTAGTTCAGTATTACTAGCATCTGAAAGGAATCTTGTCTACGTTAATTGGTTTTTCTCATATATAAAAGCATTACAAACGTTTGAGAAACAATTCCGACTATTGAAATTAATAAAGGAAGTATGTATCTATCTTTCATTTTTAGCAGGCGAAGCAAGATAACGAACGCTGATTTTAATGGAGGGGTGGACAAAAAGTAACTTTGTTGATCGCTGAGCGGCAAAATTGTGTGTTCAATGCAATAGCCTCATATGTGAAATTGGTGATACACGTAAACTAATTTTATGAGATATATATTCAATTCAAAGTATTTTGTAGCATTAGTTTGACAAAAAGACAAAGGAGCACGCCGTTTCTTTCTAAATCTTGCATAGACAAAAATTAAGCTCAGTCATACACATTGTCAAGAATGAAATAAAGTCATTATTACTGCATAATTACATCTGAGTATGTGTATCGTAATCTGCCATAGTAATATTGCTAGCATTTAAGCATATCAATTAGATACATCAGATACACCAAGTGTCGTATCCCTAGTTTAGTGTGTTTGTCACCTCTTGCTTTCAGCCTCTGTTGCTAGATAGTGAGCCGAGTACATATCATATCAAGGTACACACACTATGCAGAGTATCTTTGTGGTGACCCACGAACTCAGCCTCGTACTTCATCAAACGACACCAGTACTGGTTTTTCCAGGAAGCGGACTCGAGAGCGACTCGATAAGCTACAAGCTTTTTCCACAATCCACCTTAAAAAAATTAAAATAAACTAAACTAAATTCAGCCTTAGGCTAAACTGCAATAGACTGAGAGGAAGTCGGTTCGAAGATATACGTTATTCACCGCCCATTGGCATGTGAACATGCCATGATGCTCATGAACACACTCACACCATGGATAAACAGCTAGAGTTGAGCTTCCTTTTCAGAGTTATGCATTGGAACATGGAAGTGACTCTTTAATAAGAAAACAGATAGAAACTATCTTGCAAGAAAAGAACATCCACATCTGCTGCATTCAAGGGATTCACGTTACCAAGGCAAATCCCTCAAAGTTAGAGACTATCAATACCTATTTTGCAAAACGTTAGAAAGAGAAAAAGGGAGAATCCTTGTACAGGTGTGAAAAAAGACGGATGCAATGCAAACCAGTACGTACATGGATGACTTCGAGTACCACACTTAGCGCCATCAACAAAACGACAAAATGACTTATGTCAACCTGCACTCCCTAAACGATAAACCTCCGTCCTTGGATTCCAGCCATGTTTAGGACACCACCAATTTTGTCATAAATTATGTGACCAGATAAAATCAAGAATGAGGCCTTAAAGTGCATTACTGAATCCAAGAAGCGCTGCCTTTCTTGGACCACCAAGTACTCCAGTCGGAACTACTAGTGAGAGTCACTTCAAACTCCAATAATACTGATAAGAGTCTTGGAAAGAAAAGAACAGAAGATTGATAAGGTTTGCTCCACTACATGCCACTCCTCGTTTTGTTGCAATGGTTACATGTATAAGCGTATCTTCATGCGGCATATGCAACAAAAAAGTGCTATATTTCACGTTTGAAAAAAAAAAAATACATAGCGAAGACCCTCGAATGTAACCCGGCACTCCTCAGCTAACAAATCATGTTTTTCGTTATGTTTCCTACTGTAATGCTTATTTCTAGTCACTAACAATTCTACCTGAAGGTCACGTAATATTCAACCGGTACATTTGTGGGATAAAGCAAACACATTTTACTTAAATATTGAAAGACATTTTTATCTAATTTGTGGTACATTTCATACGCAATTCAGATATATGACATTCAAATGTTTTCTTCCTACTTCCATACAATTTTCCCTGGGAATACTTGTGATAGTTCCGGTAAACAAAAGCAATACGACAAACACTATTACAGATTCGACTTCGTAAATTGTGACAATATTGACAAATATTCGTATTCTATTTACAACATTTTCATTTTTGTATACTATACTTTTCCCATTTATTATCATCAGTCGACTTGACATTCAATTAAGGCAGATACTTTAAGAAATACAAATATTACAAAATGTACTTTACAATATAATCATTTCAGAATATATCAGAATTACAGAGACCAACAAGATTTATCATCATTAAGGAATACGACATTATGATGAAGGCGAAGAATAGACAGTACAGTATATTTTAGAATCCGGAATGCGTTATCACTTCTCAATTTCCCAATAATAGTATTTTCTTGAAGACTTTTATTCACAATTCACCATAGGTAATTTCATTTATTGAACAGCTCACTATTGAATGTAATTGCCACATAGGCATTGCAAATCAATGTTAAAGTTAAAAGTACATGTATTGAGTTATGAAATTACAAAACAGTTGTTTTTGTAAAAGTATGGAATGCGGAAGTCATGAAATAATTTCACCGTTTTTGTAAGGTATTATGTGTGAAATTTCATGTTCATCAAAAATACCCGAACCTGCCGTTTTGTTTAAAATTTGTAAACGGAATGAAAGGGCTTATTATAGACTTTGAAAGGACAAAGTGCTCCGGGACACTTGCTCACCAGCGATGTTTCTGCAAACTGCTTTCCGCATTATATCACCTGCGTAGCTTAATCCACAAGGCTTTTCAATAATCATAGACGATACTGTGACAAAGACAGCTTATAAGGAGAACGCGAAATTTCAGTTACAGTTTAGATAAAATTAACTCTGTTAGATTTACTTAGCTTATAACATACTATGGTCACCTGACAGGGACTACTTGTTACCATTAACTTCTAACTTCCCACTCACTTTTTGCATCCAATTTCCTGACTTCTAATATCTAACGTTTTGACATTCGGCTTCTCACTTCCAACATCCAGGCTTCTTAATTCGAAATTTCTTACTGCATCCTTCTAAGGACAAAATTGTGTGAGCATCATTATTAAACTCACTCCTAGTGTGTAAAATGCAATTGCATAGTGGAAATATCTTTTGTTCGTAAGTATCCATGAATATCTGATATGGAAGTTAACACAGCTATGTGCACATCGAAGCGAGAGGTAGAATGCAAACAACTCTAAAATGCCAACCGCTTTCTGTCGCTTCTAATGCTTTAAAAGCTTCACATTAACCTTCACTGCATTACACTGCTCGCCTTTCATACATTTATTATTTTAATTATATGTACATAGAAATGTGTTTGTACTTCACATATTTGAATATAGAAAGATTATTGTCCCTTCAGTACTTTCAGTTTAATTGATTCCACAGATTAATTGTACTTAAAATAGATCGAATGATATCAAAACATTAAATCTATATTGCTGGTATTATAAAACTAGACATTTTGTGAAGACTAATTCTATTTAAAGTATCTTGTTACAAATGAAGCTACATATCCCGTTAACCATGCTTTTCACTAGCCATATAATATTCTGTTACTTTGTAATAGCAAATGATGGACGAATAAGAAACGTGTTTAAAATAATAATTCAAACAATAATTCGAAGAATGTCTTTGTTGCGCGACAATGTGGCAACACCATAGCAACAAAACACAGAGCTCAAGATTCGATTAAGCTACATGTATTCTCTTGAAACTAAAGCTAATATTTTCGAAATGTCAGGACTCTTCATCGTCTGAAAATATTGTGAAAGTTAATATTGAAAGTAAGAGTCACGAGTGTAAATCAACTTATTACATACAGGCACAAGAGGTTGTTACATCGAGCTTATTACTTAAGTCCGTGTCTGCTCTGTGCGTAGTGGAGTGTTTACTTCTTTGTATCTGTACTTATCTTTTTAAATATGGCAAACACATTGCCGGCATGTAGGGATCACCTTTAATGTTATTTTTCTTCATAGCTGCAATATTCATTCTTTTAAGTATTACTTTTTCTGTGTTACTGGTTGTTTTTCGGTTTAAATTTCTTATCTGATTTAGTAAGTTATATATCATGCTGACTTAACTAACGGTGATGAGCTGCGAAAGAAATTGTTTATGCTGCATTTACGTCTACGTTGCATGTAATTATAGGGACACCGCTCCCAAGGAAGGTGTGTGCTACTACATATTTACACAGATACAATGCACCAAGAAATAGTTAGTTACATTCAATTGTAATTCAAAATTAAGTTAAGTTTATGTCTGTAAACGTCCAGAAATACCAAGGTCTGTTAATTCTTTAAATATACTAGTAATATACAAATTAAAGTTTTTATATGCCGTATTGTCAATACGAAATTATGATTTACTTGCAATAGCTTAACATGTTACTGTATTAAAGTGTAATATTGTGTCCTAATTAAAGCCATAGATTAATAATTTAAAGGCAGTTCTACAATATTTCAAATTATGTGTAAACATTCCTAGGAAATTTGACCGTCTGGGTAATACATGTACACGTATGATAACATAATACTTTATTCATATGACGAATGATTCTCATATTTGCTGAAGTTTACGTTTAAGTTGTACCTTTTCTTGTTGCGTACGCCTTTCTTAAGAGATACATATAATTTGAGTAAATTTCATTTAATACAAACATTTATAAGTAAGTAAATAAGTAAATTGTTTATTAAAGTCACATGTGTAAACATTGTTACAAATCAAGATAACACAAATACATACAAAATACACCCGGCCCTATGGACCAGTAATTTACTTTAAAAAGCACTAAGCTACATAAATATGAACATAAAGTCACAAGTTATGCACGATTTTTATATATTATGCAGTGTAAATTGAGCTCTATCTCTCTCTGCTTAGATTTCAATATAGAGAGATATAATGCAGACAGTATCATTAATGTAGTTTAGCATGAATGAATTCAAATGTTTTCAAATAAATTATCTAACAATAAGGACAAACCAAATTAATAAGTTGGTCATCGGGATTGCCGCACGAGTTTTTTCTAAAGCACATAAAAAAAATCTTTTATGATTGGCCCACGCCCGCACCATAAGAAAGTAATCGGTTATATTTTTTTTGGTCGCTATTGACAAAGAGCAAAGTCGCAAATTTTAACGGTAAGATAACGGATTTTACTCCGTCCGTCGTCCAAAAAAACACCTCGGAACACACGTACTTAGGATGTCCGGTCATGGCCGTGAATATTGTGTTAACTGGACATGGTGTTTCGCTATGTCCGCATTTGGGTCATGTTTTGAATTTTGGTTATATTTTTTTTAACTGATTAACTATTATTTATCAATACGTAAATAGAAATATGTTGCTTTCGAAAATTCCCGACTTCAAAGACTCCACAATCAACAACTTAGCATGCTGTCTCATCGACATAAACAACCCCGGCAACACACAATCAATCTATTTACAGAAACAAATATATTTTATCATGAAAAAGAAAAGAATCTTACACTTACTCAAAACATTATCTATTCCAAACTACGTTGTAAGAATTTTATAATCCGAAGTCAAAAGCTACGTGTACGTGTTGCAACGTCAAATCTCTCGTTAATTTAAGCTTTACTAAGATCAAACAAACAAACCAGTTTCCAGCATCTTTGATCTATTCCAAAACGTTTGGAGCTATCATTGCTTTTGTGTAAACACTTTGAAAATGGCGTAAGCGCTTCCAAAATAGTTCACATTTTTATCAGCTAGTAATTTGCTTACAAAATATGAGTTTTACCTTAGACTTCCAAGTTTAATTTTAAGGGACTTTGATACCCTTCAGCTAGTTATTCACAAAATATTTACCAATATCGTGCTGATTACCGGTACACATTGTTGTCACCTATCATTTTGTTTGTTGTTTATTAATATGGCATTCAAACAGGACCAACTATGGAAATGATGGTGTTGCGGAAAGTGGGGTTGGGCTGTAACTGTGCATGATTACTATCAAATTATACATGTATGTATGTTGTAAATTTTGTGTTCAAACAATAAAAATGCATGAAAATCAGTCTATAAAAACTCCTTTATCTGGATGAAGTCTCAATAATAATGGTCAATCTCCTGACTTATGACACAACCATTTATGATTAAGTAATTTTAGAACTACTTCACTTTGAAACAAACTAAAGACAAATATCTCTCTCCCGGTAGGCTCCAAACGTCTCCCTATTTTCAGCTCAGGGAGTAATGACTTCTCTACAAAAACTATTAAAATTATATTTTCGCTCGCAGCCTCAAAGTTTTTTTCTTTAAATCCCGATGACCAACTTATCAATTTGGTGTGGCCTAAGTGTATTTTCTTACTCTTCTTGCATGCAAGCCTTAACAGTGTATTTGGCAAGTCTTCGAGGTTTATTTTTAGTCAGATATATTAGTTTCTCAGTCCAATTATGCATTACCATAAAAATCTGCATCTACATGTAGATGAGTTACCTTGCGGAAAAAATATGGATGGGGACGAACCGAAGGCCTTCTGCTTACATGTACATGAAATACACTATATCAGTCGAGACAAGACAAATTTTGATACAAAGCATCAAAGGCGCTGCGCATTGTTTTTGAAACATGATTAAAGGAATCAAAGTAATTCTAGAATATCAGTAAACAACCTATCAACGGGAAAAACCAAATACAAGTTATGTGTAACGTTATCATAATAAGAAAAAAACACATTTACTACAGTTTAACCAAAAAAAAACGAATCATAAAACAACCTTCCGTAAAGGTACGATGACGCCCATTAAACAAGGCTACAGCTCGTGGTCAGTAGACGCTTTTCGACGCAGACGAAACCCACGTGATTAATTTTGTCTTTATTATTGGTCAGTGTTAGCGATGCTTTACATAACTTTCATTGAGACCCCATGTATCGCATAGTTAGGTGAACGGTCTTATTTATAAGCCTACATTTTACTTTAGTAGCAGTAATTAAAATGGGTTTTCATTAATTATTCACGTTGACAACATATGTATATAAACTTCAAAAGTTTAGAGATAGCAAAATAACTATCGAGACGTTTTTCTGAACTTTGATGAATCTGGCCGTAGGGTCCGTAAACAAAGCAATAAAAAAACCGTAACCTTCAAGTTTGTGGAAAAGTTATTAAATATGCTATGAATAGTCAAAAGTTTTGAATTAACGGTCGAAGACGTATGCATCTGGTATAGTATTGTTTGTAATCAATTAATACTATTTATTTATTCATTATAGGGAGTTTGTTCAAACATAATACATAGTTTTTAATTACAATAATAATGTTGGCTGCTCCCTTTTCGATTATGCAACCCCATGGTACAAAATTAAAACCTATTCAATACTGGCACTGTGCTTCCGCACAGCGCCAATAACCACAACATAACTGTTTCCGACCACATTTGTAAGTAAGCGTGCCGTTGTCTATGTAGCTAAACAAGTAAAGAAGTTACAGAATGCTTAGTATCAGTTCGTTTTCAATAATTTATGTGAAGACAGAATTCAACCTATCGAAATCGGAAGTTACTAATACATTGTACTCGTTTAGCCACAGCAAAACCTTTCAATGGCTTGATAAGTTACTGTGATGAAAACTATCTAATGACCGAAATATCTGAAATGATCCTGTTCGCAGTCAAGCGTGTGCACAAAGTTACATTAATAAAATGTGCATTCACTAACGACTTTATATCTGATTTCTTTCAATCAGCTAAGTAATTGAGGATTCGTATAGAATGGTTTTAATCGAATTAACTGAGAACGTTCCAAATCTTTATTATAACTTAGTTACGTGTTTTAATAAGATTTAGATTTTAAGTAATTGCTAGCATACACGTAACACAAACACACGGAGAATATGTGCGGCTCACTCAATTTGTTTGTAACAACGTTTCTTTGAAATGTCATTGATATGTTATTATCTATAGGTGAAGCTCTCTTCCTGAATGACTTTATATTTTGTGATAATGTTTAAAACATTTAATGTTTGATTTGAAAGTAGCATTTGGAAATCAAGACAATTGAGTTAATATATAAAGCAATCTTCGCAACCAGACTGTCAATAAAAGGCTATTATCGGGAATCCCTGATTGAACTGACAAAATTATTGAAAGCAACCGTAGACACTTAATAATTCAATTATAAAGACTGGAAAAGCCGAGCTATGAAAAAAGTGATGTTTGACTGCTTTTTATCTTCTTAACTTTCATGTAACATTTACATAAATGATAAGCACTCAGTCTGATACTATTATTCTATTTTTTTAATTTTTTATTATGTTATAGACAATGTATACAGAGCGTTTGGAATAGAGAAATCACGTGAGTGAATATATTTTCCACATATTTAATAAAGCGGGACCAGGCATTATGAAAACTTTGCTGTAAATTGTTCGGACTTTTGTTTTTATTTAAACGATATTTTGCCAGGCTTACTTACAAATACATATTAAATTTGGTCGTCCTGAGACTCGGGATGTTGAAATATAATTCATGAATGTAATGATTAGTATCAAATGTCTAAAAACTATAAAAAGTAATTGGTTTTCTGATTTTTTTTATATAATCTTCTAGGCATACATGTTACTTCATTTCATTTCGGGCGGAAATTATAGAGAAATCAAAACAAATGTTTCTGATATGCTGAGACCTGTTGTCTGTTAAATATATTATAGAAAAAAAGATTTAAGACTGTCAAACCCACGTCATAAATCTGAAAACATTATTCACATCGCATGAGTAGCTAGTCCGATACGTCCTGCTTGTCTGTTAAATATATTATTTACAGAAAAAAACAGATAGTTTTTTTTAAAATTTTTTTTTTTTTTTTTCTTTTTTTTTTTCTGTTCAAACCCACGCTATATATCTGAAAATCTATCTATTCATCTATCGCATCGTATCTAGATAGATATCGATCCGGATGTTCTATCTATCTATCTATCTATCTTATATCTATCTATCTATCTATATCACATCTATCTATCTATCATCTATCAACTATATATCTATCTAAATATATCAACTATCTATCTATCATCTATCTATCTATCTTCTATCATCATCATCTATCTACATCATCATCTATCTTCTATCATTATCATCTATCTCTATCTATCTATCTATCTATCTATCTATCTATCTATCTATCTATCTATCTATCTATCCATCCATCACAGCCAGACAGACAGACAGACAGACAAACCAAAAACCGACCGACCGACCGACCGACAACTATCTATCTAGCTATCTAATCTACGATCTCCCATCCAACCATCCATCCATCCATCCATCGATCCATCGATCCATCCATCCATCCATCCATCCATCCATCCATCCATCCATCCATCCATCCATCCATCCAGCCAGCCAGCCAGCCAGCCAGCCAGCCAGCCAGCCAGCCAGCCAGGGGGCGGCCCCCCCCCCCCCCCCCCCCCCCCCCCCAAAGGGGTAAGACACATTACTATTTAGCAGCTTATACAGTAGCTGAATAAAAAAGTATGCAAGACAAATTACTAAAATGGCAGCCTTATCCAAAACGTGCAAGACAATTACCAAAATATCAGCTTCATCAAGAAAGGGCAAAACAAATTACTTAATATCAGCTTGATTAAAAAAGGGCAAAACACATTACTTAATATCAGCTTGATTAAAAAAGGGCAAAACATATCTTGATTTGTCGCTTTTTCATTAAAGGTGATGTAGGTTTTATGTTTAACAAAAGCATAGGCGCAATTTAATCGACGCCAATCGATTAAGCAGATCAGACTGTAGCGAGATAACAGCAGGCAATTAACCTACTTAATTGCTGGTCAATAAGGACAACGTGGCGACTCAAAATGTCTCCGTTCTTTCACCATCAATTGTTATTTTGGTTTTTTAAATGTCGCACACTGGCTATTTTTAGATCAGGGCTTTGTCAAAACAGATATTTAAGGGAAACGCATATATGCAAGCTGGTCTTCAATGACAGCCTAGATACTGGTCAGTCTCATATGTCGGTATTTTTACGTTTGTATTGTTTTTTGTTCTAATCGGACACTGCCTCTGCAGCTGCCTTTGTTTGCTCGCCATCTTTAGCTTTAACATCCGCCAGAAGTCAGGACTGAATGGCTTGGTTGATCGATAAGCTCTTTCAAATTATGTTTTATAATTTAGTTATCGGCTTTACCGGAGAGAGACGTTATGCAGAATTAAAATAATTGTGACGGCGAAGCTTAACGGCAATATGTAAGAAGAATGCAGCAATTCTGTCTCTCCATCAGAGGTGAGTGAGTAATTGTTATTCATACATCTTTGCAGGAGTTGAAAAAGAATTCACTTTTGATTGCTCAGATTTCATACAAAACAAGCCTTACAGTTAATTCTGTCTGTCGTTTAATTTCCCTAAGCATCCACATTATAAATGTTAATGCAGTGAAATTAAAGAAATAAAATCATTAATACTGATTAATGGTCGGTTGCAGGGATTCATTATTACACTTTATTTCCATTGTGACAAAAGTTAGTTTGATTTGTCCCGTGAAAGAAATATATCATTGTAACACCAAGTGTATCATGTACTGCGTCAGTTATTTCTCATGTTCTTTTTTCAATTTCAAAGCTATCCTGAGAATGTAACATTTAGCAGATGCAGTTTTTATCAGTCATATTGTAAATCTGATGAAAATGCACAAACCATAAACAGAATCTTGAACTTGTAATGAAATGCTTCTTTGTGAGTATAAATAACATCATTCTTAAATTCAAAGTGATACATGTTATTTTTTGAGACAGGTAAGATATATTGTGTTTACTATAAAAAGTGCGGAGATTGAAAACAAGACTTATGGGCTCCGATAGCTACATGAAAGCAATTAAGGGGAAAGGGAGGTCCCAGGTTTGAATCCATGTCAAAGTATGAGGAGTGTCGATAGTCAAAGACACTGATGAACAATTGTTACATTATAACTATGTTTAATAGAAACAAAACTTTTATATCCTTTGAACACCTGTAACGTAATAAAACGTATACGCGGGTTAAGACAGGTTTGGCCTTCCATAGAAGTGACAGTGACCGTATGGAACACGTTTTGTCTGTATGAATTTAAAGGCTATGCCGACAGCTCCTGACTGTTGAAAACTCAGACGTCCGAGGCAAATGCTGACACTTTTAGACGACCTTGAAAATGACCTTGGACACAATTTTACCAGCTTTGAAAATTTTCATTTTACCAACGTTCGCGTACAGGCCCCTGTGGGATAGTGTTTTGAGCGCGTGCAAATATTTTTTCACAGACATAAAGCAGACATGTCGTACTCAAACCTAGGTATATTGACATCTTATGAGAACGCTTGAAATTGACCTCCCGTTAGCAAAAAAAAAAAAAAGTCCATGCGCAGGTTAGCAGGCAGGGTGACCCCTGCGCGTGACCTCTGTAGGTGGGCCAATGGAAATTTTACTTTCATGTTACAGCTCAATCTATTTGCTGACGTATACAACACGCGCAGTAAACCGAAAGTAGCCAAAACGTGATGTACAGTGTTTACAAAAACGCATGCATGTCTGTCGAGTGTGTAACAAAATATGCCGGTGTCCAAAGGATATAAATTCATGTTATTTAGCTATAACTTTCACAATACATTTGTAATTGTTTTCACTGCTACTACACCATTGGTGAATGTATTAAATTTATTTGCGATGGTAGTATCACTTTAAGAAATAGACTTTTGGTAAAAATGACAAAAATGAATATTTTTATTTAAAGTGACAATCAGACGTTGAAATAACTCTTTTCCAATGAGTTATTTCTTTTTTGTGGAATTGAGTGATAGATAATCTTTTCCTCCATCGCTTATAATGTATCTCATACCTATATGTACATTGAGACGAAAACGGCCAGGGTTTTCACTGGATGACGAGTGATTTTGGTTTTTACAACATCGCTCCAACAACAGTGGCGCCATGAATATACGGATATCAATAACATTACGAGTGCCCGTTTTATAAACATGTATAAGATATATGACAACTTTCACTTCGATCGTTACCGTTAATGACTTTTTCACCCGTAAGTGTAAATACTAACACACCGCCCGTGTCGTCTGCAATTTATAAACTTTAAGACGAATCGCGATTCCAGAATAGGTAAATGTTGGCGATACAAATGGCAACAGGGGAAAAGTGGTCGTCTTTATAAGCCCCTTACGCCAAAATACAAAGTGATATGTATCACAGATTGCAATATTGTTGAAGCTGCAAAATATGAACAGATAAATGGTTTTCTTGACTTTGATTTTGAGCAGTTCACTGCCTTTAATTAATTCTTTTAATACTTTGGCTTAGATGGTGTATCTGATGAAGAATTTGGGGACAGATTTGACCATCCAATACTGGTACATATCAAAACTGAAGAGGAGACCCCTCCTGTACCCGACACTAAATTAATCTGTTCATTCTACAAAACGTCTAAAATGTCTGTTGTCACAGTGACTGCACCGCAAAATCGTGAAGGTATTTTTCAAAATAATTCAAATTCCAAGAAATCAGCTTCCACAAACTCAAAAGTTACCCCTCGGTTTGAACCAATAAGTGATAATGAAACAATTAAATGACTTTGTTGATGAAGCAGAGAACGTTAACGATGCTTTAATTTCCAGCTCACAATTTATTGATGGAATATCTTTAAAAGCAGAACTGTGTTTGTACA
>JAFMSR010000013.1:25072134-25117134 GCA_022818135.1 Saxidomus purpurata
CCATAGTAAAAAGTCCTGTCAAGTGTTATCTTCATGCAGTAAGACTTAGGTTAGGTATAGCGTTTATTTCTAGAGATATGCTGACTTCTGTTATAATTGAATTATGTAATCGTACTTTAAATCGTTTGAATGTCGTGCTAAATAGTTAGATAAGTTTCTATCATTTAAAGAAACACCCAAGTAGAAACTTCTAAAAGAAAGTAATGTTGAGCTTATAACACTAAGCTTTTTTATTTCTATTGTGTAACTGCCGTAAGCATTCCCTTTGTCTGAGTAATGTTTATATCAATCTTGACGAAACCATAGAGTATCATACCACATTAGGCACGAACTCATATAAAAGGTCTGTTTCAATACTTCCGGCATCTGAAAGGTATTTGATTTTATAATAGGATAGATCATTTGACACGTCTGACGCACAATCTATGAGCAACGAGATTTGCAAATAAAATTGTTACTTTTTTGCACTGTGCACATAGATGAAGGAAAATAATAAACACAGTTTTGTGTAGCGGTGTTAAAGAGGTGTTGTTTTTGTCGGTCAGAAATAATACATTCAAAGCTGTAGTACCTCAGTATGTGGAAATCGGCAAAGATCTGACATAGTGTTACTTAGCGTTTTAACGACGATGATCACACATGGAATATAAACCGCCTGAAACGAAAACTGTTCTTTTTGGTTATTTACATATGTAAATGTTCCTACCTACGTGTACACAAAAGACTGAGAATGTCATCAATATGTGGTTATATTTCGTCCAAATCAGTAAGATGTTGCATCGTTTTCGAAAAAGTAAATATTAGCTATGTAGATAATATGGCTGTCCATCACGTTCTTTTCCTTTTCCCTAATTAGTATATTGCTGGGGCCATATTCGCCAACAAGTCAAATGCTAAGAAATATAAGGTTCTGACAGTTTTTTCATGCTCAACTCTATACATCCTCTAGTCTCCAGTTGTGCTTACTGTAGCGATAGCATATCTAATTTTCATAAGGCCAGATAAGACAGGACATACAAGAAATAACGTGTTTCATATCATTCTGATTGACATGATACATGTACATGTATATGATAAGAGAAAAACATGTTCATATCATTTCAATAGACAAGAAAATACAACACGACATAAGAAAATACACAGGACAACATTTAACACATAATAAGAAAGGAAAAGACACATACAAGTTTAGCTGACAGACAAATACTGTTGTCGTAATGACTGATATTCTTCATTGAAAGCCTTTTGTAAGTACGTTGATTTGTAATGGTAAAAATGAGTTATAGTTGCAATAAAGGCTTTACGAGAAACAATATACCCTCCCGGTTGCACCTACAGTGACATGTTGACAACTAAACACTCCTATTCACAGCATCAGTGTAATTTTCCCTCGTTTTATTAGCAACCGACTAGACATTCAATTAGAGCAGATGCTTAAAGATATACAAATGTGTCTTTGCAACATAGATATCTCCGTATATACAGATGTATCACAATTGCAGAGGCAAACAAGATCTATCATCATTTACCAAATACGAAATGTAGCAGAAAATGGCGAGTTGACAGTAAGTAATCTGGAGAAATCAGGCATGTGGTTTCATTTTCCAATAGAAACCAATACACTGAAACTATATCTAAGACTACAAAACGACGGACAACACATAATAAAAGTACAGGGCGACGATTAATCTTAAGATATTACCTAAAGAGGGTTATTTTTATGTCAAATGCTGAGACACAAAACGGCGATCATACTATATTTTTACGATTAGCTTTAAAACCCGTTCTTATTGTATACATCAGAACCAGTAAAAAGGCTTTGATGACATAAATCCCGAAACAAGGTTAGTGTACACTGCATTTCAGACAAGTACAGACATTACATGTTCTATCTTCTTCAGCTTTCGTTATGTTTTGATCGAGTATGTTTTTCTTTTATATCAGTCATCTTAAGAGTCGTTAATACCAGATTTGACGACAATAAGCCTTCTTCTATCTTAATTGGAGTTTTTTATTGAACGATTTTAAGGTGTTTATTTTGTTCTTTCTGATGGATAGAATTGAATCCTGGCCTTAGTCAATAGTATACATAACAGGTGAATTTGTAGTACTAGTAAATCTGAACGGACAACGGCAATGTTTCTTAATCTTACACCAAAATATTCGCAGTATTCGTAAAAAGCCTGAATATAATATTTTATTACCCTTCTATCAAAATTGCGGTCTTCTGATTGGTCAACGATCCATAAACAGATATTGGCATATCCCGTTACTGTATCCCATGCTAAACGTGAACTTGCCCGCCGCGTACAGTACGTCAATACTGATTTGTTACGTCACGAAGTGACATTGAGGTATCATAAGGGGATTTTAAGGTCTGCTTACGTTCAGCCGTTGAAAAATAAAACAGGAAGGGAATGGTAATAAAATTGTTATTTGTTTTTTGATGTGATTTATGGGAATATATTACCTGTCTCGATATGATATAACCCTCGCGTAACGGCTCGGGTAATATAAGTCTAAGCGGGTACTATATCCCCATATACCACTTCAAAAACAAAATAATAAATATGATAAAAGGATTTTACTCCAAAGTTTATTCGCAAATATTTGAAGACGACTGTTCGAAGCGTGAAGCTTCAACTTTATGTTCAGAAAAGACAATACTTAACATTCTGTACGTTTCATCAAAGATTATAGAAAAACGCATATTACCATTCCTTGAGTACTTTAAATTGAAGTCAGTAATAAATGCCCAAAGCTTCTCATTAGTTCACATTATAAATCTCCCAATTTAAATATTAGATTCGGGAATAAAATGAGTATAATTATGTCTTGGAAATTCTCCGGAAATTAATACAAATATTATACTCTTGGGTGATATAAATGAAGACCAATAAAATAATTACAAGCATAAGTTCAAAGATATCTTAGTCTTTAACAATCTCTCTAAATTAATAAAAGTACCTGCTCGTATACCTAAACGGAACAACACCTTGCTAGACCCAGTTGCAATATTAAACAATACAATTGATTTTGGCAGTAATAATTGAAATACCTAAAAACATAAGCGATCATTATTGTACGAATGCGTTCATTGAGTCTTCACCAAAGGTCCCAGTAAAATGTAAAGTATGGAATTACAAACAAGGGTACTTCACTAGATTGTTAACCTGCTAAAGGATACTCATTTGGCTGTTTTATACAATGGTACGATTGATGAAGGTGTAAATGCTTTTAATTTAAGATTTCTTAATTTTGCAGAACAATGTATTCCAACGAAATTCGCCATTGATAAACTGTTGTACGAAAAAGCAAACGAGATCTGTTTAAAACAATAGCCGTAGATTCAAAATCCGGTAAATCATCTGAAACAAAGTCAGAAACTTGAAAAAGTATGCGAAGCAATCTTTTTAAGTAGGCTAGATTTTCGGTTTTGCGACTTAAAGTTTACAAATCCTCGCAAATACTGGAACATTTTGAAACTTTGCAGTGAAAATTAATGCAGATACATATAATTCCGTTCAGCCTATGATAAATGCGAATGGGTCACATTCTAAAACCGACGAGGACCAGGCTTATGTTTTGGGGAGGCTGCGTTTTTGGTACGTGGCATTCCCTGTTTGATATTATTTTTGTTTTTATGGCTAAATGACGTTTTCGTGTCAATATTTTCACTTGGTGAAACAGTTACATTACTCCCTGAAATGTGTGAGTTGCATCAATTTCATCTTTGTTATTGTCGTTTCCTCTTTATGTATATTCTTGGTTGTTTTTCTTTTATTGTTTTTTCATATAAGCTTTCTCGTCTTTATGATGCAGTACTGTTTTGGCGGTTTCATATTGCCCGGCTTAAAATTATAAGTAGCAGTGCAGTAATAACCCTTTCTCATTTAAAGTGGTAGGTTTTGTGGTTGTTTTGCATTTCCTTCCTTTTTTGTGTCGCTCTTTCTGAGAAAAGGCGATACATAGGGATCGCTTTGTCCGTCCATCGGTCTGTCCGTCCGTCATACAAACTTAACGTTGGCTATAACTTTGCCATTTCTTAAGATGTCTTCATCAAACATTACAATTGTATTGCTTATGACAAATAGGTCATGATGCCGCCAAATGTTGTAGGTCAAGATAATATTTCACAGAGTTATGTCACTTTTTGTACTTAGATTTTGTCATGAAAACTTAACGTTGACTATAACTTTGCCATTTCTTAAGATTTTTTCATCATTCTTTCAAATTACATTGCTTATGACATAAGGGTCGTGATGCCGCCAAAATTTGTAGGTCAAGGTTATATTTGACAGAGTTATGCCCCTTTTTATACTTCGATTTTTGCTATAACTTTGCCATTTCTTAAGATTTCTTCATATTACTTTAAATTGTATTGCTTATTTCAAAAGGGATGTGATGCCGCCAATTTTGTAGGTCAAGGTCATATTTGAAAGAGTTATGCCCCTTTTTGTACTTAGATTTTGTCACAAAAGTATTGGTTATTCTGGCAAAGCGTAAGAGGGCGACACAAATGTTCTACTAAACACCCATCTAGTTCTTTTAACATTATTGGCCTTTATGTTGTACATTTTTAGTTTCAATGTCAAACAAAATTAATACTATTCCAATAGTTATTAAAGGTATACTCAGATATTAAAGGGACATACCCTATAACTGATGTAAAACATAAATAATGAATCTTTTAAAGTATTGTAGCTTAACCTAAAAGTTTCAGCTATGTATTCCAGTCATTATCGATAAAATCAGCGGTTTAAGATATGTTGCAGTACCGTAAACCATTCAATAATATATGTAGAGTTGTTGTTGTACAATTAATTGGTGGATGCGATTAATTACAATAGGCCTCGATCGTGATTATTTGTGCTAAAATAAATTTTTTTTCGATACATGCTATCAGCTAATCTTCAAAATTGTATTTTTTTTTATCATTTTACGTTCATTAAACACACTATTTAAGTTTCGATGAAATAATCTGCTAGATGCAGGGAGTGCCCCTTGAACAACCATCTTGCCATTATATTGAAATTCATAATCATACTTCATTGAGAAATCCGAATCCTTAGGGTTATATATATTTATGTCTGTTGTTTTTTATACATAGAACAATAAAAAGTATTAAACAATTAAACAATAACAAATGCAAAGGTTAGAAAGTACGGTTGTACATTCAGTCTAAACGTGCAAGTTGATAGGCACTTTCAGTCTAAACGTGCAAGTTGATAGGCACTGTCACATGTTTTATGGGAACTTTATTCGTGGAAGAAACGTAAAATGTCTGATCGAATAGATGAAGTTGTATCTTTGATTAGTTATTTAGTTTCAGTTTTACTAGAGTCGTCGCGATATTAACACTAGATTAACGCAGCAAATGAAAGAAATACACGTATAATAGGTCTAGTATACAAGTCTAAGTCGTATAAAATACTTGTATAAATGTCACAAACAATACTAAACATGTGGTATTGGTCATTATTTGTCAACGATTAAAGAGAGGACACTGTACCTTACACAAGAAAGCATTATTTATTCAGCACTAAAGTCTTGGTACAATGTACACGTTTTGATATAGTTCAGTTTTAAATCCGTGTTTGAGATTGTTATCTTAAAACCATTAAACGTGTGAATTCATATACTCTGTCTGTTATAATGGCAAATGAGCACATACACCAGGAGTATGGAAAGTGACACCAAATATACACGTGTCGTTTTGGCGCCCCCACCGGTGCGACAATTGCCTTGTTTGTCGTATCGGCGCACTTGTTTGTCGTTCTGGCGTGCTGGCGTGCTGTTTACGGGGCGCGAGTACGCCAGAACGCCAAATTCTTGATTAGGCGTAATGGCACCCCAGCCAACACAACAAAAGTGTCATTTGTCGCAATGGCGCGCTTTATTTGTCGTCCTGGCGTGTCTGCATGTTGGCGTCTTCAGTCGCGCTATCACGCCAGAAATGGCAGAAATCAGCCACTGCGAAATATAAGCCTACATATGTAATTCAATAATGTCAATCCTATAAAAAATATGTTTAATGTGATCATACTTTCCGACTGTGCTTTTCGTCTGTGGTATTTAAATACCCAAATCCAAACAATCTGCATGTGGATTTGACCTCTCTCGACTAGTTTTTACACGATTCAATTGAGTGTTATGCTTTCAAAATGTGTGTTTCGGTTCTAAATGCCAAAACAGTTACAAATGTAAAGTCGGTCGGTCGGCATTTTTTAATATTTTATCTTTTATTTGTTTTACACGAGAAAACTTTCTTATGAAAATATTTGCGGTTTACAGTATAGAATTAAGGTCGGCCGAGAGACAAGAAACACGCATTTTTGTTAAGCCTAGTAATGATTTTGCATAAGTATGACATTCGTATTATACAAATATCATATTTTGATCGATATTAACACATGCACCATGTGATAATGCAAACATCTTCAACTCGTCAACGCAAAAAAAAGAATCCAAAAACAGTCCGAAATAGAATTCAACGTTTATACACAATATTTTAAAATTATCTAAAGTTTGAAAAAGGTTTCCGTTTAGATGAATTCAGAGAGGAACATTTTCCTACTAGTACTCAGTATGTATTGAGTCGGAGCAAAGATTTTTTCCACATAATTTGGCATATTATTATTTTTACAAGTGGGAATATATCTGTTTAACGGTAGTTGTTTATATCATTTGAAAAATACAATATACTATCTAATTTATGACATTTCTTTTCGTGTAATAAGTTATATGTCACTGTGCCCTATGAAGAACGAGATATGTCACCAGCCTTCTGGGAAATATAGTTTATCATGCCTCTCATTTAGGTGACACTCTACTCTGTATATTAATAAATATTCGTCCACAGTCAATTTAATATTTTGTATAATGTAATTTACTACCCAATTATCACAAGCCGTCTCGGCATTCAGTTCGTGCAGAATGCTTAATAAAGTACAGGAATATCTAGTATGCAATACTGATGTAATTATATCAATATATCATTTCGACAAGTCCCATTGCACTTGTGAATAAAAATGAAGGTAGAATACAAAAATAGTTGAAAATAATGAACTGAAGGTAGAATACAAAAAAAATTGAAAAACTGATTTTTACAGTAATACAAAAATAAAAAACCCCAACTAATTGCTGTTTCTCTAAACGACATTTTGAAAGCATATAGTTCGTGTCCGGTTCATAATTCGTGGTGGCAGACCCATTAGAATGGATCTCAATGATATGTACTATAACGGTCATTACTTGGACTGCAGATGACTTTCAATAACTAAATGTAACTGTCAATTTCCTTTTATTTTACTCCATTTTTTTAAATCTTGTATACGATAATGCTTGTTTGTCTCTGTAATCTCTTTGTATACTGAATAATACCTATAATCGGTAGGTTTAAAATGTGAAATTACGTTACAATATTAGCCAATACTGTCATTTAAGACGCACGTGATTGAAATGCTAAATTGCAAGGGATCATTTATACGAAATGAAGCAATTGACAAGCAGACCAATACATCACACAAAAGTGTAAATACGAATAATTTATTAAGGTAATATAAAAGTACAAAATCTTTTTTGTTTTATCTTAGATCCAAGACATAGTAACCACTCACAACGACAAGAGCGCATTGTTTTGCACACAAAATCATGCTCTATTTTGAAAGGACCGAAGTTTTATAAATGATGGGTCATAATAGAAGTAAGTGTACACTCATATTATAAGTTTATAGTTGATTTTAGATTTATCATAATTTTGTTAGGTCTGTCTAAATCTGATTACGCTTCATTGCAAGACTTAGTTCAGATACGAGTCCTATTTCTCTTACTTGTTTATATTCTGAAACGACTTGAAATGTTTTAACTCTTTACGAAACATGACAACCGATTACCACTTAATCAATACCACATGGCGATTGTGTTTCCAACCTTACTGGGTGACCGTGAGTCTGAATTTGAGAAAAAACAGCTCTAGTATTGTTTGAGAAAGTACAGTCTTCATCCTTATTAAGTCTCAAACTCTAGACATTCATATTAGACCTAACAATTTGCAAAAGACAGAGTTTAAACAATGCGTGTACAATTATACCCGCACCTCAATTTTGTATAGACATTTTTCTTTAAAAGAAAAAGATGTAACGAAAAAGACCTCTGTATGACTTCCGTTCTTCTGTGAACAGTTACAGCAAGGTTTTTCGAGACAAATTATTATGCAGTTAAAATGTGAATTAAACGAAGGAAAAATCCACAATGCTTCAGAAAGTAGATAACATCTCAAGTAGCATGAACTCTCGTTTTTCATTTAATCCGTACCTCAATGCGATCATTTCTTGTTTCAGTAAAGTTTGATCGTAAAAGGATACCTGAAAACGGTGAAATAAAATAAATAAAGCACATTTTACCTGTTGTTACATTATGTATCAGGTTCAGCCGCCAGAGTCTATAATATCATCTATCCATTGAATAATCATAATTACTATTTGATTTAAAACCATTCCCAATGCCCTCGTCCAGGCACTAATGTTACCTTAAACTGAATAAAACAATTCTGTTAAATTAATTGTTCGTTGCGGCGTACTATCATGCAAATTATTTTCCAAACTTATTAGTCAATGTCATATCTGGTACTAAGTATTAAAGGGAAATGCCAGTCAAAACATAATTTTAATAACTTGAAATTGAAGAACTTGTTTAGAGGAACACACTGTTTGAAGAGTTTCTAGAATAGAAGTATAAAAAGATTGAACATTTCAAAAATGGAAGATCACGGAGACGGCCATTTTGAATTTGTGATGTCAATGTGCTGTAATTTCATATTAATGCAGATATTACAGCTAAGTCAACAACATCAGCTTCGTATATATACCATAACATAGCTACCTATGTTACCAATTTCAATTTAAAAACAGTCATGACAAAAATAGTAAATGGTGTTTAAAATTGAATTTGAAAAAACAGTGTATCTAACAGTATTCCTAATTTGCATAAATTTGCATTTTTACGAAATCTTACATGTCTCATAGTTCTTTTAACTTTTTTTATCCCATTTCATAAAGTCTTGCAATGTTTGTGTCAACAAGCTTTTTAATTTCAGGCCCATTTATATTTTGACTTGCTTTACTCATAAACTGATGTAGCTGTCATTGACTTGTACTTGATAGAATAATGCAGGAATCATGAACCCATGACCGCGTTTTTTTAAAGTTCGATGATTGTGATACTAATAGTCAAGCTAAACCAGTCGTTGGGGGAACACAGACCGTGTTTTTGTAAAGTTCGATGATTGTGATGCTAATAGTCAAGCTAAAACAGTCGTTGGGGGAACACAATTATTCCTGTTTACTCTCCGTAACGCAGTCCCAAAGGGAATATAATTATGCATGATCTCTAAAGAAAACAGTTGAGAGAAACAAATTTGCACATGGTAATCATATTAGTGATTTAGCCTTAAGATAAAAGTTGAGTGACGTCATCAAAAGTTCAAACAACAATACACATAGACCGTCATTTGCAACGATAAGATATCTTTCTTACTAATAATTTATAAGAGCTATTTGTAATTGTGCTTTTAAAGGATAATTGATTACTTTTAATTTGAATTTAACATGGGAAAGGAATAAAATATATCATTTATCAAAATGAAATATATGCAATATTACCATCCTGGCAGTTTATTCAATTTAGCTATTCCAGTAGATGTTTAACTAACATATCATTAGCCTGAAAGAATATCATTGGACAGATAAAATATGCATCGCCTTCAGATCTCTCCAAGATTTAGCTCTTTTTCCAAGTTATTAAACGTTTAACATTTAAATAGTAATAATTACTGATATTTGACAAAAGTAAATCCTGTAAAATATGCTTTATGTTGCTGGTATACAATCATTTTAGGTCTCTGAGATGTTTTATTAGTGTAGGGATAAAAAACAAATAAGGTTCAACCGCGAAATCATTCAAAAGTTTACAAGAGTAATCGTGACTTAGGAATTAGACAGAATTACACAGAAGAGATGGGTTTAACTGAAACTGATAATGTAAATAGTAATTAAAGTAGTTATTACAGGAATATGTGGCTTGCCGTATTAATTATTACAAGGTGCAACTAAGAATCAATCTAAATGTCAATGTTGTTGTTGAAGTAGTTTAATTCCCGTACTAACCGTAAGTTTGGTATTTTGTTTACAGGCGGACATCTTCACATCGTGTCGGGGAATTACCAGTTCAAAACTCCTATCCTCCGTAAGAATCTGCTTATTTTCTAACATATAGATACATGGAAGGTAACAGGGAGGTTACACCGATTTCAAGCCAGCGACTACGGACTGCGGACTTAATGTCAAGCTCATTTGGCAATCTCAAGGACACGAAATATTTTTTTTACCTAGGTCGGAGCTATCGAGCTGTCGAGCTAAACATCCTAAAATCTACTGTAACCTTAGTTCCTAACAGCAGTTACAACCAAGTCTCACCATATATCATGAACTGCATTCTCTGTAGTTCTTTTGTCATGACATATTTTAGCTTTCAAATGTTTCTATTCGTTACGACTTTTTTTGCCAATTATTTTAATCAAACGGACAGACAAGTATTCATAGATAAATAAATAATTAACTTACTAAAATCATGCCTTGAGGTTCACATACATATACTATGTAAAAAAAACTATTTGCAATAGCCTACTATATACCAAGAGAAAACTTCAGTCGTTTCAAAGAAAGAGTATCATAAGCCAGTCTTTTTTGCCATTCAATATGGGTAAGCATCGTGTGGTACATCATTTTCTAACAACAAAACATTGTGGTTTTGCCTATATTGCAACATAAACGAAACATTTTCCTGATAATTTCAATCTTTAAGAGAACGAAATTTTAAAAGAAATATATCTGTTACAAAATCATAAATCATATAGAAATAAACAGCAGTGTTTATTGCTACAGATAAAAACACAATTTGATATATTCAATCTGATGTCGAATATCTCGCAGATTTATTATAATAGACAAAGATATCAGATCTACTTGTTTTGAAATTTTATAGTAGACTCAGCCCTTGACCCCGCAAACCTCTGTCAACTAAATGCGGTATCAATATGCAAATGTTGTTTAGATTCAAATAAAATAAAATCGAAGAAACCGGATTAAAGGATGTTATATAGGGACACATGGAGTCAAGATTTAAACTCTAGGGTCGAAAATTCATCAAGAGCATTGTTTTATCGCACATCTTTTGAATTAAGCTTTAGTAAATATCTTGATGTTGTAAATGTTCGAAAGTATAGAATTGCTTTGTCTCAGTTAAGAATGTCTTCCCATCGATTAGCAGTTGAAACTGGAAGATGGAGAAAACCTCTGTTTGTCCATTTAGAGGACAGTGTGTGTCTTGCATGTAATCAGTTAGAAGACGAATATCATTTCGTCATTATTTGTCCTGTTTACCAAGAACTTAGGGTCAACTACATAAAAACATACAATTGGAAGTTTCCAAGTATGTGTAAGTTTACTCAACTGCTTATAAGTGAAAATGTATCAGAATTACGAAACTTGAGTATTTTCACTTACCATGCTTTGAAGATAAGACAGCAGCTTCAAAATGCTCTCATATGAAAGTTTTAATATGTTTCTACGAGACTTAAATCTTAATTTAATACCATGGTAGCACACATTCAAATAATCAAATTCAGATGTAACCGATTATGTATTAAAATGATATAGAATCACCACATCGAGGTAAAAATACAAGTGTTATACATGTAGTTAATGTATTAGAATGCATAGAATGAATTTTATATGTGATAGGTATTTTTATCACAAGTGTTGTATAGAGACTATCATACATGTTGTAAACTGTCTTTCCCGAGGTGGCATGTATTTCAAACTACAAAATAATTTCTAATGAAATTCTAAAGGTTTGTGTCAAATAAATTAGAAGTAAATCTTTCTGTAATTATAATAACCTATAACGCTTTATAAGATGTCACTAGAAAATAATAATAAATTATAATAATATTGATGATGATAAATAGATTAATACATGCTATCTCGTTATATGGTCGCCATCATGCCATACACCATTAGTATGCATACACATTTGTATTTGATTTAAATATACTTTGCTTATAACTCGTGTTAGGGTTCAATAGCAAATAAACTTCTGCTTCTTCTTCTTCTATATTCAAGGCGAACAGTGGTAAAACATGTTTACAATCATCGGGCCAAATTCGTGCGGTATTTATTTATTTGTCAAGCTGCATATACGCTCTTTGCATATTGGCTTGATCGTGCATGAATTAACAAAGGGTTACCATATATTCGCTTAATAAAGCGTTCAGGTGCAGATCTGAATAAAGTTTAAAAGCTGATTACAGTGTTAATAATGTTGCAACTGGCCTTTATAAATAATTCGTATACAACCGTTCATCATTGCTTGCTCTCCAACCCTAAATTGCAATATTACGGTACTTCATGATGATCCAGTACACGAATAGCACTGTACAGAATAAACAAAGTGGCGGAGAATACAAAAAAGGTGCTGCCTTATCTGAGATATTTGCCGAAGATGAGATGCTCGGAAAGAACCCCTGCAATATCAAAGCTGTATTAATAGATTAAGTTTATGTACTAGATGGAATTACCGGTTATTATCGCGGATTTTACCGTAGAGGGAACCCGATTGTCTTGCCAGGTTAACACACAAAATATTGTAATTTCTCAATAAGAGTGGATTTGTACTACTTTATGATGGATTACTTATCCTATTATGATAAACATGAAATATCCCAAATTATATATTTAAGAAATGCACTTTGAGATTTATTCCATGTTACTTCCTTCACGTCTTTAGCATTTTTGCTTACTGCTGTGTTCATGACTGCAGCTCTTATCCGGTTAAGTAATTTGTCAGTAACAATGAAACAGATAGAAGATATATCCCGTTTCATATTCCGTGGTGGTTATTGACATGCGTTTGTAAAAGAATGTGTTTAAAGTCTCTATGGTAAATTAAACTAATACGTTGATAGAAAATATCAGTAAAAAATAAAAGTCATAAATGTTACCTATCAAGTAAAACTCATGATAAGCTTTTGCCTATCGCCCCGTGTCTGTCGTTGCCACGTGTCACCCGTCTTGCGTCGTGTGACGTCATAAGTCTCTTCAAACGGATACTGCCGCTAACACGCATGGAACACTCCTCTTGATGCGTTCTTTCAAAGTCTTTCCAAAAATTAAATTTCATGTAAAACTATGGTCACCATGCCAATCAATCTGTACAGCTTTTATTCTTGTGCAAAGAAACATGGCCAAGAGTTTCGATATATTTCGCGGGTAACATTGTGTTATGTACTGCTAGCAAGTTTATCTAAACAACAACCACTGGGTTAAGATTAACCCTGGCCGGGGTAACTTATATAACAAAGAACTGTATTAGAAAAACTAACAAATCTCTCTGTTAGAAACCGCGACGTATAGGTCTGAAATTGTTGGATCGTAACATCCATTGGTGGTTATCTACCCATCATAGAATAGGAATCATAGGCAATGAAAGAAATAGAGGATAATTGTTGGTTTCGATGTAAGATCACGTTATAATTTCACCGAGTGGGCACCAAAAGTGATATTTTCACGAGTGGCGCAGCCACGAGTGAAAATAACTACTTTTGGTGTTCACGAGTGAAATTAACGTGAAATTACACCGATACCAACACTTTTTCTGTTTATTTTATGGTTAAAACTCTATTTTTATTGAGTTTGTTTCTATAAAACATCGAAAATCGCGGGAAACGTCATCAGAAAACATAGAACAAATGACGTCATTTAAACGACGTCATCGTCGCATGGTCTCCAGCATTAATAACGCTCGGTATACTTTTTGACGTAAATCCGGGCTAAAGATTGCAAAAACAGTGAAAAATAAAAATGGTAATCCACTGTTTCAAAACTGTGGATTATCACTTTTATTTCACTGAGAAAACTCTATAATTCACTGGAAAACATAAAATAAACCGTAAAGCTTAAAACTTGTATATTTAGTTTATAACATTGTGTAATATTCCTCTGTGCATTTGTGAGGTCAAGTATTGAACTGTTTATGTGAAACTGTATATGGCCATACTTGCGTTGCTCTAGTTTTAAAACAAGAAAGTATGTCAATAGGTCAAAGCTGTCCGAGGTACGAATGGACGTGTTTACAAAAATTAGAATTAAATCGCTGGATTATCCAATGGCCACATTGGAACATCACGTTAAATGGTTGGCCTGGTGTGCACATAAAGCACGCGGGTTTGTTTGTGATACTGTTTATGAGCATATGACCTAGTCATGAAAGAAATCCCTTAACAATACGCTTAGGTAGGAATTTAAAATCGTCTAAAAAAACTGGAACTGTCAATTTGAACCTATTTACAAAGTTTAAGACATGGTCCAAATTGTATCACCTTAGCTTCAAAAACAAGAAAATAGGCAAAAACACTCGACTCCTCCCTTGGGCATAACTAGAAATTTATCGAGAGAACAACAAGGCAATTCTACGTAACAAATATCTTAGCTCTTAACCTTCCAATTATGTAAAAGAAGATTTTACATTTTGCTATGTAAGGCTATAATACAATGACTCCCGGGTTGTGGCCTATTTTGACCCCAGGAACACAGTTTGGATGTTGATAGAAGACAATATCTTGATAACTTTTAACTCGATCAAGCAGGCGTCTGTACGAAACACACATGTAGAAAGACTTAGCGTGAGTAAGTTCTTTTCACACACGAGAAATTATGACAGTGGTCACTCAATGATACAATGCGTTTTTGGTGTTTACGCAAACAAACCAGTAGTATTTATGCACGTTAAATAATTCAAATAAAGACGCAATAATGGTACAGTCGATTATATCCTAGCATTGAAAAAAAGCAACTTTTTTATATATTTTGATCAACAAATGTACGTAGTATGAATCACAATGTTGAATAAACAGTGGCTCCAAATTGTATTCTATTTACACCTTTTACGTAACTTGAAATTTGAAGTTCGCTGATTGCTACTAACAGCTTAATTTTCGTTTAGTTTTAATTACAAAGCATTAACGACAGCATTTGACGGATTCTTATTTCCTAATCATTGCAAATCGACTTTACTTAGATAGGTTCGTTCCATTCTCGCTTCTAAGTCATTTACTGGAAGATCAATGTTTTGTAACATTTGGCGGTAACATATAATACGCTAGCTTTGATCGTAGAGAAAACATGTATAACGTGGGCTGAATGATGGTAATGTCTTTTTCTACTACTTCCTGACTTTTCATTGTTATTTAACTTGAAGCTACACGTTTTGTTTGGATTATTGAGAAAACCTGTAGCTATGGATTTTCAGCAGTGATGTTTTTCATGCAATAATTACCTTTATAGCATTGTAAACTAAGTACAGGAAGTTACGCTTAATATATTTATTCGAACACATTCTAACTGTTACACAAGGATTGACTCTAGTTATCTTCCTAATAAAATTATTAATGTTTAATGATTTCCACGACCTCCTTTTGATGTTGTAATAATACAATTTGCCAATTTTAGCCAGTCAAAGAACGTGAAAGAATATGATACACAGTCTATGTGCCATACTAGTGCGTGTCAGCTGTATATGCAATACAATACTTTCTAATCATGTTTTCCAAATGTTAAGTTATATTTTATTTACAATGAACAAACAATTTAATGTTGATATATAGTATAATCTTAAACGAATATATATCCAAAAAGTAAAATATTTTCTATTATAAGTTTTATAACGATATATTTTTATTTGTTGTCCAATATTTTTGTGGATAATATCAAATGTAGAGTGCGTTGGACATAACTGTCCTCTAGTCATTGTACATGAAAAAGAGAGCCTAGTGAAAATGTATCTCCTGTCAGTGCATACTTCCTACCTCTCACTAACACATCTCCTTTATTTCATGGCTAAGCACCCATAAACTACTTCTGCACTTTTGCAGCAAAAATACACGTTGAAGGTTTTGAAGCAGCAAAAGTTACTGACAGTGCCAAAATCCATAGACATAAGGCTATACCCTCCCATAAAAAGGTGAAACAACTGGCTAGGTTAGTGACGTAGACCACTATTTGATTGATTAATGTTAATAGCATTAGCTACAATATTAACTTGTCTTTCAGGGTTTTATCAATTTCTAGCACTCGTGTCCGATGGTGAAATCTATGAATTTAAAAAAGATCCTCCCAAGATGTAAGAGTACTGAGATAGTTAGCGTCATAAAATACCCTTTTAACATCATATCAACCAGTCCATTAGTTTTTTCGGTTAACGGCATTTTGAATAGAAGCTAGTGCCTGTATTTGACGTTATGGTTATTGTCATTTGGTTCGTGAACTAAATACTTAGTATTTATATATGTTATAACTGCGAAAATGAAAACAACATACAATTTGAAGCTTTTAATCACAACAAGCAACAAATAATGGTGTTTCCTCATTTAAAAATAATAGTTGCTGTCCACAATGAAGCATTGAGTTCGACCTTAAAAAGTTGGCCGTAACGTTTTAGCTAGTATTGAATCCAAAATAATTATATCCACGCAATCGAAGCGTGTAATGCCATCAGTTTGAACAACAATTTAACATCGCATCGGCGATTTACTATTGAAAATTAGGAAATAAACTTATGGCCGATGTCTGGTGACGATGTTGAACCGGATCTCAGCTTTAGACGTTAAGCACAATCGCTATGTTTTATCATGATTTTCCAATCTTTCACGTCTAGTGTATATGTAACACACTGTTATATTTTGTTCCAAACATCACGAGAGCCGCTTTCTAGCTTTTAAAAAGCTAACTTTGCAAAGTTTAACTCTCATATTGAATTTTTATCTCGTTGCTGTTTGAACAAATCAATCACATATAAATGTTGAACTGTACATACTAAAAAAGAAATAATCAATCAAAGTTTTTAATCGCAAACCCTATTTTCTTACAGTTACTGTCAATGAATGTTTGGAAAACTTGTATTATAGTTTAACAGGTTCATTGTTTCATAAAGACTGTTTTAAAGATCCTCACTCCATGCTAACCTTATGATGTTTTAATATTTGTATATCAAACAAACACTGATAGGAAACAGTAGACAAAACTCGGGTAACCGAAGATGAGCTCACCACGAGGCACAAATAATATCCGTACCCCACATGTAGCACATGCTAAGGACGTTCTCGGCTACCCGAGTTGTGTACCACTCCCATATAAAAAGAGCGTCTCATAACTGAAAGGAAAACAAGGAAATAAAGTGGGCCGCATTTGTTGGCAATTACAAACACAGAAACGGTTAATGCGGGTTCTTAAAGAGTAAAGAGGGTTACCGAAGATTAGAGGAGTGACTTAAAAGCTAAAAGAAGCATATCATTAAGATATCTAGGTATGTAATATTGTTTGTTTTAGAGTCATTCATTTCGTATTGAAGGGTTTGTCAGAGAACAAATGCTTTCACTCCGATAAGTTAAAAACCATTAACAGGTGTTTTATCGAATGTAAAATAGAATGTCAACAATGCTTCACAGGATTAATGACCATAGTTTGATAGGAATCGCGTGGGAGTATTTAAAAGCTGTTTAACCGATTTGTTGATCTTTTTTCAAATCGTGCAAAGTATTGAGTGTTGATTTTGTATTTTCCGTTTAAAGCGTCGTCAGCATCGCAAATAAGGCCTTCGTCTGACAAAGTCTAATGAATATCACATCTGTGTCTGTAAAAGTACGGGTCAGAGATATATATTGTCGAAAGGAGTTCCAAACGGCTAAAGAAAATATCGTGTTTCATGTGGTCTTAGGAGATAAATCCTGTGTAAAATTGGATAAGACAGCCAATGCTAATGTTGGTTGTTGGTCGCAGTTGTCAGTGACATTGATCAATGAGAAACATCTTTTTCGTCTGGTACTTCAATCTGCGACAGCATCTACAATCAGTAGTTCTTAAAAGATTTACTGACAGCATAGACACTATTTCATAGCAGGGTCCGCACTCTGTCAATGTTCACAATTCACGGTTTTAGGACTGTAATACCTTAGGAGCAATTCACGATTAGTATTAAGGCTCATTGCCTACAAAAAACAAAGTCGCTTTATTACGCATTCTGAAAAACAGAGACAAACAGCTAATCTCAATTATACGTACATATTTAACAAGATCTTAATCACATATTGATCGTGCAGGTGGTGAGAAAACATGCGACAGAAAGATGTTGCAAGGCATGATCTAATTTTGTGAATAAGTCACAACTTCTCAATACATTTCTTTTAGAAGTTATTTAGAATCATGAAAACTATTAACTGAAGTGAACTATACCAGCGATTTCTATAACCAGTATGTTTAAAATAATGCTTAAAGATTAATTAAGTAGCCATTAACGAAACCTTGCAGAACCCAGAACTTCCAACATTGTAGCCCTGATACAGTAAAGTAATACAAGACAAAATGCAACATATACATTGTATATAATGTCAGAGTCTCTTTATTCAACCTGGCGTTTAGAACTTATACTGTCACTTTTTATTATGTGGGAAATCGGTTTAGTGAGCCTCGACTAGCTTCCGGCTATTAGACAAAACTAGAATTGGGATTCTTTTACGCAACTACGGTAAAATGACATTAAAGTTCTGGCATTATGTCATCTAATGCCACTCAAACGATATTACATCTACACTTTATAAATTGGATTCGTCCAATTGATGTAATGACTATCAAGCACAATAATAATAAAATTACAAAAACGTGTTGAAATGGCCTATTTCACTACCGAGGCAAGGCTTTTGTGTGAAAGGTGGTCTTATGAAAATGAAAAAAAACCTTTTTTAATCTAATGAAAAATCAATTATTCAAACCGAAGAATGCTGATTTTACGCGCATGTCCTCTGGCTAGTGATGCGTTCCGTGAAGGTTTGTTGACTTCATGCGTGATGTTGCTTGGAAAAACTACGGGCGCGAAGGAATATTAAATAGTTATCAATGAGCAACAACTCGCTGAAACATCATTTAACTGGAACATGCTGACAATTTGTGCATCTACGGTAGATCGCGAAGCAGTCTATAAAGTTTCACTGAAATCTAATGAGTGATTCCTGATAAATACCCCTGACAAGAATGCACAAAAGTGCTATATATACTCTTATGTACATTGTAATGAAAGGTCATTAATCACCGAAACGAAATATGCTTGCAATATGTAGATCTATATCTCATTATGTTAAGAAAACGTCTAGTAAAGATAAGCTGAATTCTAGTCCGTCATTGCTGAGTAATAACGTTGACAAGAAGGCATGCGCCAAAGTAAAACATATTTTAGCACATTTTTAAGCTGAAGTAAATTCGTTTTTAATTTCTTTTAAATAGTTTTATTTAGTACAGTCTGTTATTTTTTATAAATTCATATATTTATAACGATTATGATAAGTCTTGTAGATTATTGTTTTTGTAACTGTTCCACCCCGGGATGGGAATCTTTGTTCACGATTCCGACGGTTCAATAGTGAAAAAACACGATCGTGAAAATAAAAAAAATATTAGTCTGCTGCAATACAAAGAAAAGACACAGATTATAATATTGACTCTCCCTTTTGTAGTTATCATTTAAGGGATAGGATAGTCTAGACATTTAACGAATCCCTTAAGGCCATGTACAAACTGATGACATTTTTGCTAGTTCTGACGTTAAGGCGTTATTGACATATTTTATGTGCTTCGTTAAAGACAGATACATGTATTATTACCTTACAGCTAGTGACATTTAAATGCTATCTGCAGCTTTCAAAACCCGATTGAGGGCTTAACAGTTACAGATATGCTACAATGTAGTAAACCGTCGGAGAAAGGGATACCTTATGCATATTGACTGATAAAGTTTTAGAGAACCGAATACAGACATTATTATGTAAGCGGTTGAAACAATTAAAATACACTAAAGTAGGAACTTTAATCGCTTCCATTTGTACTTATGATTAACTTGATGTAATTGAATACATAACCATTGATAAAATAAACCCGGGACTGCTTGTCTATGATTTCTAATCCATTATCGGGCTCAAAATCCAGACAGTAATGCGCATTTTACATTATACATTTGTTTACTGATGCAGCTATGTTGATATTAATATGTCTCGGCAGTGGATTAGTTTTAGCAGCAGAAAATAACCCTTTAACCATTCTACTAATCATCCTTAAGAAGTTACTGTTTTATCAGCTGTATTCAAAGACATATCCTGGGTCTTTTCGTTCGCCTTAACAAACTATAAATATTGTGATACGAACACACACGTCATCTACGTGTTCTGCAATCCCTGTTTTTTTGTATACGTTCTTTGCCTGTAAAAGAAATGTATGCTATTCAAATAAGCCTTATACAAAACATGCCTAAAATATGTCACTGACTTTTTAATGACTTAATGCGTTAGAAAATTGCATTGTTTGAAAAGATATGCTAAGACGTACTCGTAACCTTAAAGCTTCAAAAACCTGGAAGCCGGTATATTCTATCAAGGTGAGAGAGACTTGTAAGGTTTCTCCATATTGCCTTTCTTGCATATATTTCTGGTTATTACACCTATAATCTGACTGCGCGTGAATACATCTTATTTGCCAAACGTTTTCCCAAATTATAAAGCTAACTATGTGCAACATTATTATATTTTCTAATAAATTCTTAGAATTAAACTGGAATTGTTAGTCATGCGTTTTATCTTGAAGTTTGTCGTACATATAAAACAATTTTAACATATAAAATAGATAGATGTTCATCACTAAGTCTTATTCTTCATAAACAAACAAGGTTTGTAACGTTTGATATTCAATCACATTCATTAATATATTGTATTCTATGTTAGATGCCATGACATTTACTGAACCACTTATTCTGGACAACAATTCAGTATAATTTTATTTATAGTCTACACTTTCAAGAAATGTACGAACTTAAAATATCGTTATAGTCATCTTTAGTTCCTGAGACAGTTTCGTTGTAAAACAAGTAGACTATGCTGTTTCTGGTACATGTAAAGGTAGTTAATGTCAAAACTGAAATGGAGTCTTCAATTAAATTTTACTTCGTTACCAATCGTACATCTTGTCTATAACGTGTTATCTTTGTAAAGAGTTGCAGACCTATTGTTTTATTCATTTCACGTTATTTGATATATATATGTAGATGAGGTAAAGACAGAAGTCTTTAAAGCGTCACGAAATATGTCTATCTTTTAATTTTCCAGTGTGTGCTTAAACCCGTTTCAAGGTAATCAATCTCTTTAAATAAAACCTTTGATGGAGGATTTCCATTAAGACACTCCATCAAAGATGACAAAAAATATCACGCGTAGACCAAACTGAAATTGTTTCCGACTTAACGTCAAAGTTTAAGCTGTCCAAATATATAAGTGCATAACTTGCTTTAGGAGACGGTCAGATGTCTTTAAAACAAGAGGAGAAGAGAATGCAGTCGTCAAATGTTTATACTGTTCTACTTGAGGTGTAAGCCATATACAATTTTAATGAAGCGACAACTAAAGGCTTCAATGTTTTATGCAATAATTTGGTAATTTTTGTCAAAGTAATTTCAACAAATATTGTTTAACATATGATAATTAAAGGGGGCTGAAGTATTATAAGGCATTTATTTTAATATGCATAGTTTCACAATCATAACCTATAAAACATGAAATGATTAAAATCTATACATTTTCCTATTTTGTACTCAACGGTAGTATGATCTCATTAACGATTTCTTAAACACCAATACACTTGTGTAATTCTGAGTCGGAGCTTTTTTCCACCATTCCTAACTTCGGGCTGTAAATAAGGACACATATCGCTTCAAGTAAAAGATACATCGTGTATTGAATCTAATGCCTTGTCTAAGAAGCTCAAGTGTTAGTACACAATTGTTGGATGACTAATTTAAATCCAGTCTCTTTCATGTACCATCATGTTGAACCATGATTCAAACATTCAGTCTGCTTACCATGAGAATGGCTTTTACAGACCTCAGACCTAGCAAAGTAGACAGTTTAAACTGTCTTTGTATGATTTTCATGTTAATAAGATTTGCGCATTAACTTTAACATTGGATTTATTGGCACCGTTAGCTGTAAATTGTTTTTGAGCGTTTACACAATAGACCGGACAAATACGGGTGCGATATCAGAATGACATGACACAGAATTAATTTTAAATCGAACGAGGATTTTTTAAATAAGGTAAGCTCTTCACTGAGGAGATAATCAATAAGGCAAAAAATTGTTTTTATAGATTAAAGCACTAGTGATAAAATGTATCACTGACATGCAGGAATCACGCTGCTAAGTTTCTGATCACGTGACTACTGTAATAGCAATTTTGCTTGAAATCCTGAATTACATTTATGTAAAGGAATTAATTTCGAGATGTAAAAAGGCTTAATCGAACGCTTCAGAGTTCTTCTTTGAATCAAATCCCAATGCAGAAATACCAAATGGCACCCATCTTCCTGAATTGAAGGAATTAATTCCGAGAACTAAAGAAGTTTAGTCGAACGCTTCAGACGTGCTTCTTAAAATCAATTCCAGATTCAGAACTACCAAATCGCTACCAAGATTTATCTTATAAAAAGAGATAAAACTGCGTTGAGCAGAAAAAGATAAAAGTAGAGCCGGATATATTTCAATCTGCACCGTATACCTTAAGCGCAAGTGTCTTGTTGAAGCGTAAAGATTAACCATTCATTCATAAACCAGGCAGACAGTATCTAAACCACAAGTAACAATTTGTTTTAGATGGGCAGCATGAGTGATCACGTGTGTTAGACCGTTTCGAATTGGTACAATGTAATTGGGCGAACACGGACTAACATATTTCAAAATGTTATTATCGCGTATTAAGGTCGTGGCAGCCCCAATTCTCAACGTGATAGTCCTAGTTGAGGGCAGTCTGTACTTTTAAAACTAACGATCACATCAGTGTGTAATAAACCGAAATACCATCGGAAAAGGACCGATAAACGTATACACCATCATGACTGTGTGATTAAAAATTCTGGAAATTTGTATAGCAGAAAGCTTACAACTGATAATCACTACTAGTATCCAAACTTGTATGGAGCATACTGATCGTCAACTGGTGTTTTACATTTTCTGTAGGCGATATGTTTTCCAAAGAACGAATCGAATGCTCACCATAGGTGTAAACCTCCAATCAAAACAATGCATTTCTTTCATTGCACTTTTACTCGTAACACTTGATTTGTCCGAAAAACAGGTCAAACACAGCTTATTCAGCTAATGCAGAAAAAAGGGACATACAATGTAATGTTTAACGATGATCATTCATTCTTACCTTTATATTTATGGTAGCAACAGTACTTTATTTAGTTTGTATTATGGCACACTACTATCACTGTTCTCTACTGTAGATTGATAATTTTTCTCTGTTATAGATATATCACAGTTAAGCTTCGGCCTAATACACAATATAATTATCAGAAATATGGTACATTGTTATCCTATAGATATATGCAGCAGCAACAATACAAAGTCTTTTGTATTTTAACTAAAAATTCTGCAGACATGTTTCTATGTTAAGACAGCTTTACACGTAACACAAATGCCAAAAACAAAAATCTACTGGGCAGACTTGTTGGCATGTTATTAAAAAAAACACGTGTACAAAAATCTATTATTTTTTCCAGACATGCAGCTATCCAAATGTCTATAACAGAACTATAATTTGCAGAAATGTCTTCGTTAGACAGGATTAAAAGACATCTGTGACACTGCAGAATCGCTTTCCATTGATGAATAAATGGATATGCCAAGTTTTACCTTGCGTATGTATCAATTTAGTTATCGACTTTGTCGTTAATATTGGTATTACACAGATATTTCATAAAGATCTCTTAGATAATTGAATGTTTTTATAGAATTTTACTTATTTCAAGATATGATTATGTTGACATTTTTGGGGAAGAGTAAAGTAGATCGTCTACATTTAAGTACAAAACGACGTCTATATGATACAGATGTTCGGAGTGTATTGTGTATTGTGCTGTCATGCAATATCCACGAAAAACTTTACATTGATATTTATTCACCCGAATACCTCTATCCAATATATTTACATGTACAGTGGTATATACACATATCAACTGAATAACCGATCTGTAGATATTTTGTCGTTTCAAAACAGGCAGGTTTTGACCACTGTTTTAAAAATGGTTGGAAAACGAATACCAAATAATGAAATACCATAAAAGTTCACAGTAAGCTCGGTTATTGCACATTTGAGATTTTTGCTGAAATTAGTCGTGAAGGTGTCTTATGAGATGGTTGGTAGACGGAAAAAGAAATTTGGTTCAGGGGTACAGTCTCTTGGAAATGCAGAAAAAACGTGTCGGCCGAGGACACCAATGGGGGAAAAACATCGTGTAGAGAAATTCTTTAAAATGATGCTAGATACCTAGGGTGAAAATGAACGTTTTGTTGGTGTCGCTTTCAAAAGTTCATTTCATTCTAAAGGCAATCATGAACGTTATGTATTTGTCTGCTATGTTGGTGACGACCAAAAAAGGGTGTGTGTTGAAACTGTCAGACAGTTGTTACAAATGTTTTCAAAATAGGACGACATTTTGCAAATGTTGTCACCGGTGATAAAACCTGGGTTAACTATTTTTAAATGGTGCCAAAGATTTGAAATAGAATATGGGCTACCAAGCACGGCAAAAGGCCAATTGGTGCTGAATGCATTTAAGTGCAAAGAATGTCATAGTCCTCTCTAGTGAAGTCATAGCAATACCGGGGCAAAAGTGTGACTACTAGCAGAATTTGGCATTGAACAAATCGAAAACAGTACTATGAGAAACGTCGCCCAGTCATAAGCTACATACATGCCCGACTACTACATGACCATGCTCCAGCGAACGTCCCTGATATAGTACAAATATAACAACATTTTGAAACCAGAGGAAGTTACCGTGCTACCTTGACTTTAGGTTCGGTGACTCAGCGTTCGATTCCAACTAGTGCCAATTGATTGCATTATTTTCGCGATTGCTTTCATTTTACGTCAGTGTCGAAATTGAATTGTCGGTTTTATACATAACTGTTTCGCAATATAGAATATACTAATATAGACTAGAAAATACAAGGAAAACGGTATCTATTTTTTATCATTTATTCCCTGATTGGTCTTATTTCACACTTATAGAAGAAACATAAAAATACAATAAAAAATTCCTACGGTTACAAAACTTTTTTTATTTGTGTCATAGGTTCTAAGCTTTAGCAATGATTACTATTTATTAGATTTTTTTTCTTACCGAATCATTGCTTTAGCCCCGAAGCCTTACCTTTAAACAATAGTTTTACATGTGTTACTCTTAACTGTTGGGTGCCTATTATTCTCAATAATTCGGAAATCCTTTCATTTGGGTGTATTTATTTGACAAAACACGGTAAAAAGCCATTTGTTATAATTATTACTCACTGAAACAAACACATACATGAAAACACGTAGTAAATCGCTGTAGCGGTGTTTATTTAGAAATGTATTTCCCCAAAACCAGATGCAAAATGTAACTCATTCTGATTAATCTAAATGTTAATTACATTCGATCTCATAAAACTTTCTCCCCAACAACAGATACATAGAGATAGGTCGAGATCTTACTCCCACTCAATGGTTAATTGGCGGTTACCAGGTGCTATTATCTAGGATGAAGTAATTTAGTTGAACCGAATGGCAATGTAACCTTTAGATATCTAAAATTTTACATTTTTTGAGCCATGATACTTTAAGCTAATTATTCAGACAAATCAGTTGTTCATTTTGCACAAAACGTACGGAGAATTTAAGTATTTTACCACACATTTCCGTGGCAATGTTTCGTGTCGAACATTGTTTAGATATCATAGATTGTACATTTTAATGGTACATTTAAATCAATGCTCTTTGGACAGAAATAACAGCAATTTTCTGAGTTTGTCAACGTATCTATTTTGGGCCTTTAAATATTAAATAGCATCTTTCAATTAATATTTTTCAACGAACGCGGCCTTCAGACTATAAATACCCTTTAAACACATCATTCTGTGGAATCAGCATATTTATGTTTATAAAATTATGAGTCTTTAGATTTGTGTCCATTGCTGGTATATGAATATTGTAATTGAATAAACCAAACATAATTTGTTTACGGTTTATAAGAGAAGATAGAAGTTCAAATACTAAGTAAAAAACGAGGTATGAATGATTGGTTCAATATTGTTGGCTTAAAACAATGGAATACGGGGTTTAATGTTCGAAGATTTTATAATTTAACGGAGAGCATTGTCCCCGATCTCAGTTTTAAGTACATTATATTCAAAATGAATGTATTATCATTGAGAAAATAAGACAGGACACAAATGTTATATATAATTTCTGTCAGAAAGTAACCAATAACATACGTTATGCACCTAACGAATGAAACGAATGAATGCAAATAATGTAACCAGTTATATGACTGTAACAATAGTTTCATAAAGACAACAGGGAGCAATGCCACAATCGAATACTGTTGTAAATGTTGTTTAGGAAAGTTAAGCTGACACTTACTAATGATGTAAATGTCATACGTATTAACCTCTGAACAAGTCTGCCAATGTTTCACTTATATTCTGGAGCTCTTTAGATGTAGCCTGCAATATTATAATTAATCATT
This sequence comes from Saxidomus purpurata, assembly GCA_022818135.1. Lineage (NCBI taxonomy): Eukaryota > Metazoa > Mollusca > Bivalvia > Venerida > Veneridae > Saxidomus > Saxidomus purpurata. Next base: position 25,098,850 of record JAFMSR010000013.1, read on the forward strand.
TGTATGTTTCAAACATAAGAGAATATCCTGTTGTAAAAAAACAAATCTATTAGTGCTTGTCTATGCTTGCACTTGCTTTCACTAATTTAAAATATGTTATGCTCCTTCAACACAAACTTTATCGTAAACACATGTATATCAGCATCAGATCAAACTTGGTCCTTATCTTTTATCTTTGGTAAATCCTTTGAGGTACTTAAATGGTTCTTACAGATAACGCCACCTAGGAGACTGTTAATGTTACAAAGTACAATGTCTGACAAACACATAAAAACAACTGGACGAGAACAGGAAGCTATATTCGTTTAAGAGCAAATAATCCCTAGAAAGTAATAACATCTAAAATAAGTAAAATAAAACAGACTGAAAACAAACTAGAAAACAACAGGTGAAGAAAGTTCTTAGCCACATACTTGAATCATCTTTGCAGAGCACGACACAGATTTAAAGAATCAAACGTCTGTGCCGTAGTGACTACTTTACAATTCCACACATTTAAACAGTGTGTGGAATTGATTTGCCATTCCTGATTTTATGAATACGGTTACTTATTCTATAATTGCAATGAATTCTTCATATTTTACATAACACCTTTAGGTTATTATTATCAAAGATTTCCCTTGAGGAAAGCTCAACGGGATTAAACACCGAATTGAAAATTAAATTGTCCAATATGACTAGGTTTACTCTCAGGATATCAAAAATGTATGTTATGAGAAATTTCTCCGGGCGTGTTGTTTAATTTAGTCTGTATGTATTTTTAGATAGTTAGTTAGTAGTTATTTTGTACGTAAGCTGAAACAGTTTGTTGAATTTAAATATACAAGAGACGTTGCCCCTGTCGGCAGCCAATAAGCCAGTTAGTTGTTTTTTGTATTGAACAGTCTAGAGTTGTCTAATATTGACCACTTAATGTTTGGTATGCACATCTTTTTATTTAACTGTGTAGACTCTTATTATGTTATGTCCATTCCTTATTGTATTCTGTTCAAATGTATTATGTTATGTATTCGTTGTTACATACTTATAACAATAAAGTTTTCGACTACAGTCATTGAACATGTAGTAAACATTATCTCGCTATGAGCAGACCAACTTTGCAAAGGCATTTTATTTGAGCGAAAATGAATTTCCACATAATCATTGAAATGCAAGAGATTGTTGCTACAATGCTGTTCCAATAGTTAGAAAAAAGCATTTAAAACTCCTTATATTTTTACATCATTTTAAGACTGGATTAAGCTTGGTAAGGTTTGTTTATGATTTTTAAAATCTTTTTGTCGTGCATTTTGATTGAAAATGAACAAAGATGCATGTATATAAAGCTGATTTTGAGGATTCTATCTGGAATTCTATCTATATGGAATATCGGTGTATACATTTTCTGGTTTGTTTTAATTTGTTCTGCATATGATCAGTAGTGTCTTATTCTATAAATCATTGCAAATGAAAATTAATGATCAAAATCATGTGCCGATTATTTAACCTTAAGTTACTATATTTCAATCCGGATCAAAACGAGTACCTAAAATACAATTTAGTAGTGCCTTTAAATTTTACGTAACCTTAAAGTAAACTTCAAATAATATGGTCTCTGGAAGCAATTGTTACGGGGATATTGGTTTAATTTAAATTATCAGGAGATTTAAACCAATCATGAATCTAGGTTATGTCAATTGTAAGACAAATAACACATAATACCTTAGATAATTTGATGTTTGTTATATTTCTTTTTTATTTAAATGGAATTTTATTTATTATATTGTATGAAAAATAGAAAAGGGCGTCTCTTTTTTCGTAACAATGATGTCTATGTTCCTTTCTGTATTTCAGTTGTATATATATATTTGTTGACTAAACGGAAATATATAAAAATTGCATTGTTTCTACATTATATAGTTTTTGAGTATTTTGAAAGTTTCAAATTGTGTTTACAATTACATTATATGAATAACATATAGTAAAATAAAGTCATAGGCATAATTATATTTTTAGTGCTTGTTTGTAATATTTCTTCTACCTGAAACAAATGATAGGAGTTAGATCGTTTGTTACAGTCGGTAATTGGAGTACTAGTATCCGAAGATCACTTCAGTTGCTACAATGTAACACAAAGGTTCAATTTAAAATAAATTGATAATTGAAATTGAAACGGTGGTTTTCATATTGTTTCAAAACTAAGATTTTGTTATCAGATTTTGGTTCAGTTCTTTTTTACTTTGCTTTTTAGGTTGTTTATACTTTGACTTTTTTCCAGGCCTGTATATTAATCATTTTCACCCGCTTTCGAGATGGTTTAGAAACCATCTTAATCGAAAGTGCTTAAGACAAGACTGTTGATAATTATTCAGAGTAAAAATCATGTAATGAATTGTTTCATCGGCGTTAATTTAGTAAATGTAATTCTCTTAACAGATACTTACTTTTGATTAATCCAACGGTTAATTATCCTGTCTTGTAACATTGTTCCCAAAACATCTGATATATTAGCGATATATCGAACTCTTACTCTCACGTAATGGTTAATTAGTCATTATTAGCTGCGATTACTAGTGATGAAGTAATTTGGAAGCTCGTCAACTAAGCATTTAACATATTCTGTAAAGTACAACAAACTTACCAAACTATATTCCAGTAGTATTCCTTTGATGTCCATGCGTAACAGTTTTTTATAAATAAACGTTCAAAAGGAATTATTGCCATTAGAAAGACTTAGTGTGGATTCCTTCGAAAAGCAAAAAGTCAAAGGTTCTACACAAATTAATTTTCTGAATACCGTTTCATGTGATACAATTAAAATGGCACGTCTCGTTATTTTGAAAAAACAAATGTTGTAAATCTACAGGGAATGAGACGTTTGCTCTTAAAATCCAAGACTTACTAAATGATACATAATGTAACTCACATCTTATGACGTTTTGGGACAGGCTTTTTAATTACGACTCCTATTCCTTAGAATGAAGTGGGACACACTCAGATCGATATTAAAATATAATTGTTTGTCTGGAAACCGCATTTTACAGAATTAGTTCTTATCAATGTCGGTATTTGTTCTACGTTAAATGTAACAGAAAAGAGTTTCGACTTTGCAACGACGAGTATTTCATTGCTTGCGATTCAATGCAGATATCACGTTTTGCTGTCAAATATTATCCGCATTTTTCAGAAAGTGACATTTACGCTCAGTTCTACGTCCAGTTTGTTTTATAAGTCGTTCTACATTTATTCCGTTCATATTATAACGTGAAAGTGAATTGTGTAATAATTGGTTACAATGTAGTGTAAGACGTCTGATAATAATTGTAGCCGTGTTTCTGGCCATGCATGTATCACTCTGATTCCAGAAAAACGAGACCTGTGGCGTTTGTTCGTCTCTATAGTGTAAATGATCTAATTCTGCACCAAATTGGCCCCACCATTTTGACCTGCTTTCGTGTACAGTGATAAAATTAAGACCAGGCTTTTAAGTCGTACAAACTTATTACACTGCTAAACTTGGATAGCATTGATCATAAATTTTTTGGTTACTCATTTGAGTTTTGATTTTTGAACCTAACTTCTTATATGTGAAACGACAATTAATATGCAATTTGGACCATGTGACTGTGCAGTTTTGCACGCACGATTCAATGTCGTTTGTGTCTCGCACCTTTCTTTAACTTGAATTTGACATATTTAGTCTTCAGTTCTGAGTGATGCAAATGAACCAGAATTATGCTTCATGTCATAAAAGAGTTTCTTTAAAAAGTGCTAACAGCATGCACGTCATCTACATCCTGAAGTTACATTTATAGTGAGCAATCCTGGCCCTTCTGTTATCGATATTTTACCGATTTATACAATACCAGTGCACACACACTTTAACCAGACTCCATTAACTTCATCATTATCTAGCTGACTTATACCTTAATACAAAATCTATATAATACATGTATGCTTAATGTCGGTATGCCTAGGAACGTAAGGCAAGAAAATGAATGTTCTTAGATTAAATGTTTTTTAAAGTTCTTAGTTTAGGACTCCGTTCAGATTACCCTCTTGACACATGATGTCGTATCGTGTTTGATTAAGAGCACTCGAAAAGGCTCTTCAGACCGGTCAAACCTACATTGTTTAGATCTAGGTAGGGTAAATTTGGTAGGAACTGAAGATGTGGTCTTCGTACATACTTTATTGATAAGTACACAGGCCTTAGCAAAAATTAGTGTTGTCTTATTTCTACCGCTTCGTTTATGTGCTTAAGATAGCCTGTTTTTGTAAATCGCAAAACAAATGTGATGCGTCTGACTTCAACAAATTGAATGTTTATTAACTTTCATGTCAATAACCAGCAGTTGTTTTTGTGTTATACAAATTGTACTTATTTGGTTGGCGTATCAATATTGAAATGAGAAAATCAGTCAAGGGTACACAGTATGATTGCATTCATACACCATTACGTGACCGACTCTTTCTTGATGATTTTAAAGACTTTCAGTAGAATCAAAATCTTTCCCATAACACAGACACGAGCATAAAATGGTTTAAATGCAGATATAAAAAAGCAGTGAACAGTTTCAAATGCAATAAAGTTCTTGTTTCAGGGCGTTACCACTATCCAACCTGAGCAGGTTAGAAATATCAATATTTAGAGGCCTGTTTCATTTTGTTATAATGAAAAACGTCATTTTAACGATTGTTTCAGACAGTCGGAAGTCATTTGCAATTTTTCTAACAATTGACAAGTTTATAGAAGAAAATTTCATCGAGGATCTACATTTCCCTTACGTTGTGGTTGAGATCCTGCAATAAAAGTGTCAACTAATTTTTTATTTAATTTTTTGCTGTAATTTAAATCCTCATGGATGAAACAACAAAATATTGATAGATAACAATTTCGGCTGCATGACACTTGTATGCAACATTCATAACGATATTTGAGTAGATAATGACATGAAAACACGCAATTATAAAGCTTTAACCGCATACGCAATTATAAAGAAAACACCGTACGGATAAAATACATACCGAAATTGTATTTTAATTTAATTCATATTTTCGAACAAAAGGTTCGTAATAGATTTAAGCGTTCTTAAGAGTCATATTTCTTGTCATGACAATTCCACGAACTCATTTATTTAATAAATAATATACGCGTAGTATAGATAATGTTTATAGTGTTTCATATTTCCATTATTGCACCACACTGCATCTCCATTCACTGGAGACTACATGTAAGAGTTGAATGTTGAATTGTTACTGATACTTTTGAAATTGAGCACTGTAATATTATACTGCTACATTTATAGTTCAGAGAACGAAATAAAATTAAGATTTTTCTTACGCAATGATATATTCTATACTATTATGACAAATTATGTTCATTTTGACACGTAATAAAATATCGAATATCTGGTCATTTATTTTCGCAACAGTATATTTGATCAAACATTTATTCTAACACGATCCTGAACTATTCCTCTACAAATATAGAGGAAAGGAATCTGAGCATTGATTTACAATAAAACAGATTCATGTTTTCCACAGGTAAGTCATGCATGAAAAGGCACACGCACCAATTCGCATTCTGTAAGTTTGAATGTCTCCCAGTATTTTATCGTTCATTAACATTACAGTCAGACGTTCGGCTGCCAAATTTGATACCACACCTGCTAGGCACTCGTGATTTTACTACTACGCAGCCGAACTGCTGTCCGTGTGTTTAACATCCATAACATAACGGATACATTTACACGGTTTCCTACAGATACACTTTTCTGTTGGTGTTTTATCCATATGAACAATTCTACAGTTTAACGAGATTAAATGACATTAAGTATTGTAGGAAGGAAGTGTACAAAAGCCACGACGTTCTCCTTTTCACACGGTCATCAAATCTGTATTAAATTCTTTACGGTACTGGTTGATACTAAAATCCAACAACACTGTAACTGTTAAGATTACACGAGCATATCCGTATTGATAAGATTTTGTAATGCTAAGTTTTAGTTTAAACATATTTATTGCCAATGTATACAGATGAATCAATTACAATACAAAAAATGCAAAAGGGTTAACCCACAAGTTCTCTCAACTTAGATACGGATCGTTGTGCTAAGTTTACAGAAAAGGGCTGCAACACTGTTTATAGATCTTAAAAGGTGAAATGATATGTGGATCAAGATACCTTTTCACGTAGAATCGATGCTGCATCATTGTACAATAAACAAATGGTGACCCGCGCATCCAAAGGAGTGGTGGATAAGCTAACACTACTTTATAAAACTAAAAATTATAAAACTAATCGCCACCAAATCACATCAGTAAAACAGATATTACTAAGAGATATATGTACACCAAACGTAAATAAAAATGTTTGTTAAAAATAACAGTTTCCTGGTAATTCATTAGCTACGTTTACTATTTTTCAAGGCAAATCTCATGCAGGTCATTATGACCAAATTTCTATTGGCTTCCGCTCTTAAAATGAGAGACTGTTTTTATATCATGTGTGTGCCAACATCATTATTTATTTTACTGTTACTTATCAGCGAAGTTTTATTACAATTCTTCGTAAGATTTAGGTTTCTCAAATTCTTCTCAGTGCCTTTATTAAAATCCCACTAATGTTGAAGAAGTCTGATAATAATATACATAGAATACCACATCTTGATTACATTAGCAATTTCCGTAGTTCACCGTTCAGGATCTATTCTCCAAGGCGTATCTCATTAATATCATCTCTTACACTAGTCAAACAACAGTACATACTGGGAAAGATTATGTACTTTAAGTAAAATTAGAAAGATTTCGAGGCAATCTGACTTTCCGTCAGATACTTCATTCTCCGCTATTTTGACCATTATGTTTAGGATCGGCTGCAGTAAACACTGTTTGTTATCACGTTGTACTGAAATTTACAATCTATCTATGTCTATTGTATTGAAAATGTATATGCTGATGAGACTGAAATAAACTATGTTGTATCTAAAACTATTTTAAGGAGAAACTGATACAATACTGTCGACGTTCATTAAGAGGATAATACAAGGCTGGGCCGGCCCCGGGACGTGATAATCGGCACGCAAGGAGCATAATGGCACGAAGGATGAAGCCCGAGTGCGATTGCGCGACCGAAGGCCGATTATACGCTCAGTCGTGAATAAACGTCTATAATACATATCTTACGTTCTTTATCAGTATTCTAAGACACAATGTGCAAGATAGTTCTAATACTAGAAACAAAGCTGTTAATGAACGTTTCATGTTCATTCAGTGATGATGATTTAAAGTTGGAGTATTCCGTAATTACACGACCATTCCTTGAAGTTTTCATCGTTACGCGTCATCGTTTTCCTGGTGTTGGTGATATTTTTACGTTCGATCAACTCTTGTTACAGTCACAGTTTCATTTCTATTTTCTGTCACTTTGTTTTTAATAATATCTTGTGATTGCAATTTGATAGATTTCTCGGTGTCGGCCATTCTATTCAAAAAGTCACGTCATGTGTAGCCGTTGACGTCGCGTGTCTCTTTTCTGACGGCCGATTATCGCATAATAATCGGCCCTCAAGCGTGGGCCATTATTTTATAATGCTCTGACTGTTAAGATAATCATCATAGTACTGCACAGTTTTGTTAGTATCATATGTATTAAAGGAGTATCTTCCAAAAACAAATCTGACATACCAAGACCCACTTACTATGTTAAACATGTTTCGCAAACTATGACAGTCACTACGTTTCAAATTTTTTTTTTTAATTTTTAAATATTCATTGAGTTCATATAATCAAAAGTTATCAAAATAATAATACAGTCAAAGCGCTGTGATCACTGAAGGCTTAGAGATACAACATTATACAGGTACTTTATGTATTTTGTGCTTAGCTCTGTATCGATAACTGCACGGGTGATGTTACGTAACCTACTGTAAAACAGGTTTTATTCGCGATCGTTTAATTTTCGCTAATATTCGCGATTTCAGTACCTCGCGAATTCAAGAATGTCGTGAAAAATTCCTAATCCAACTTGTAAATCGCATCAATTAAAATTTGTTTGCACATCTTTGGTTTTTGGCTACCTGAACTTAAATCGATCAATTACAAACCTGTTATAGTTTGTGCTTGTCAGGAGAGTGATATGTAGTACGAGTGATTAATTCAACAATCATACAAGTAGGATTAAACATTTTTACAGGGAACGGCAATTTCGGCTTTGGGTTAATTTATACGACGCAAATGTATACTAAGTTGAAAACCAAGTTTATCCAATGAAGAGGTCACTTTCATTTTCAGGATGTTGAACCGCGAATTCAAAAAAGCGAATATTAAAAACGTCAAAATTAGACAAAAATCGCGAAATTTCGGTGTCGCGAAATTAAAGTGTTTTACAGTATCTGTTCTCAGTTGTATAAAAGAAGGAGCATACTTAGTCTTGTTATTCAGTATTGTTATGTAGAAACGCGTCAAAACATTTGGGTCATGTTGGGTTACTTATTATAAACGTTTCATTCTAATATCTTCAAAAAACATAGTTAATTTTGCAACGGCGAACGAGGTCTATCAGATTAACAGTAACCTAAAACGCTAATCCGAAAATTACACAGATAAGTCTTAAACTAGTAAATATGTGTTAAATATCGTCGTGTTGTACCTATTACGTCTCACTGTATTGATAATTTAAGGTCAATTGGTGCAGGAGCAATTAAGACGAATGTCACAACCAACATATATCAACGAAATACTGGTTGAAAGAGCATAATTATATAGACGTATACAGTGAAGCAATTAAACATCAGTTTTCGGTGTTTTACATACTTCATATATTAAAGTGTTTAGTTTTTAAAATACTCTTAAATGAAATAATGATTTGCTCGTAACGCTTTGTAGTAATAAATAGAACTATATTAAGTACTGTAACATTGTATACAAATGTATATGTAATGAATTTATTTAAACTAAAATATGAAGTTTGCATTACGACATATCTATATGTGCTTAGTTAATTCTTCAATTACATGTTCCTCTCGGATTGAGCGCACACCAAAATGCAATATAAAATAAACGAATATAAAAAGCGGAGGAGATATATCTTCAACTGCTCATTCTAGACAATATGTCATGCTGATGCTCTACATTAAATACCTGCCAAAATAACTGTATGCACTTTGCGAAGATTATCAATTTAGATGTGAAAGTGGATATGATAGTTTTATTTGAGCTACTACAGACATAAAGCAGGGAGTTTTTATACGTAGCGTCATTTCAGATAAAACACCAACAAAGCACTTAGTCTTGTTTTAGAAAAAAAAACTTACTTCTTGCATGATGTCAACAATAATCCCATCTGTATCAACTACTTCGGGAACGTTTTGTTCCGTTGAAATAATAGCAGTTCAAAGATATGAGTCATAAAAAGCGTCATAAAACTAACCATTTACCATAAAACTTTCAAATTGTCAGGTATAAACACTACTTATAAACGTTTCATTCTAACATCTTCAAAAATCATTGGTTTATCATTATTATAAATCGTACATGTACTATCAGTATTGTAACAACTTTAAGTAGTGTAAGGTAGCCTTTTATTTAATTCTAACTAATGCAATACTGTGCTAATTAAAAAAAAAAAAAAAAATAAATTAAATATAAATAAAAAAAAAAAAAAAAAAAAATATAAATAAAAATTTTTTTTTAAAAAATAAAAAAAATAAAAAAAAATAATTTTTTTTTTTTTTTTTTTTTTTTTTTTTTTTTTTTTTTTTTTTTTTTTATAAAAAATAAAATTTTTTTTTTTTTTAAATTTTTTTTTTTTTTTTTTTTTTTTTTTTTTTTTTTTTTTTTTTTTTTTTTTAAAAAAAAAAAAAAAAAAAAAAAATAAATAATAAATTATTTTATATTTTTTTTTTTTTTATTTTTTTTTTTTTTTTAAAAAAAAATGTATCAGTGAAATATAGAGTGATGATATAGATATCAGTCACAGTGTGGGTGATATAGGTCTGCCGGAACTACTTTATAAAGTAGTGCATATACATATTTTTTTCTTTTTTAAATATTTAGCATATAATAAAAAGAAAATTTGTTTGTTTTAGGGGATATGGCATATATCTCAACTCAAATAGATACACTTTTCACATTTTGATTCGCGCTTCGCGCTCGTGAAAATATTACAATTGTATCGCTTCTCGGTGAGATTATTAGTTTCTTACATAAGAACGCGGCTCAGATGGGAATATCCGTCACTTCGGGTAACTGTTTCGCGGGAACTCGGCTCGAAATATCCGTCACTGAGGGTAACTGTTTTGGCGGGAACGAGGCTCTGCCGAGTTCCCGCGAAACAGTTACCCGAAGTGACGGATATTTCCATCTGAACCAAGTATTTCATGGTAGAAACTTTTTCTTGCATACCGACTTGCACTTTAAAATAGATATTTCAATACAAACTTATCGAAATGATGCATTTTAATATGAAAACAAACGTTAGTCAGATGCTGTGTTTGGGAAAGTGACGTCACATTGTTTATAACGTTACGTCATAAGTAACTCACGCGAGTCGTCTTACATGGGGGTGTAAGATGAGATTTTCCAGCACTGGTAAAAACTGCAGATATCCCCATCTGGTATGCAAGAAATATTCCATATCCACTCAAAACAAAGAAATATCCTCTATTTACTATTTTGACTTCCCACCTCACCCTTAGTTGACGCACCAATTTTTTTAAGGTTTGAATTAATTTCTTTCAATACTCCTGGCATAAGTACCACAAACTAGGGATATAATTAAATAGCAATCTGCTTTCTTAAACGTGATGACACTGGAGTGTATGGACGTATGCGATTCAACAATGTAACTGTTACACCAACTTCACGTGTTTAATGAACTTAGAAAGAGTTGTGATTGAGGTGTTGTGTTTTCTTTAAGCGTGCGCGAATGAATTAAATTGACATTATTGACAGTGAAATGCACTTGTCCATTAAATTGTTATATACATGCAACAATTAGTGACACGTTAACTTTATGAAAAAGAAATTCTTATATATGTTGGAGGGCCATGCGCGACTTCAGTTATTGACTGCAACAACAATTTACAGTGATTTTTAAGGACTATTTAAAGTCTATAAACAAAGATAAAAAACACCAAGCCACTGAGAGCAAGTTTTAGCAGCCATACGAAAACAGCCTTATCAAATATTAGAAATCATCTCATACATTGCAGGTAACAGTTTGTTATAAATGTCTTCAAGACGACGTAAAAGATAGCGTGTAAACAACCAATTATGGATTAAAAATGTCGCCTTTCGCATTCTGTTACGAGTAAGATCAGATCGTTTTGAGGAAAATCATGTTAACCTCTTATCCAGATAATTATCAAGTGTATTACCCTAATACATCTTCAGCATATTAGTCCAGAAAAGCCTTTTTTGTCTTCCACAATTAGTGTTCCATGGAACACAGTAAAGAAAAAAAGAGATGTGGCGTTCCTACTAATTCTTATGTATATTTGTAAAGGTACGTAAATCCTTCTTGATGTTATTTGTTTTATACACGAAACGGCTATTAATTCAAGATGGACTTCGATCGAAATGTCAGGGTTTTCTCTTCCGAGATGAGATTTTGTTATATAAGTAGTAACTATTTGCTTTATTTGTCTTTACTGTATATTTCAATCAGACAAATCTGTTTTGCTGCATAAAGCATGGTTTCAGTGTGAGCTTTTGTAAATATTCAAATAAAGAACTGTGTGGTTGAATGGAGAAGAATGTAGCGAAATTTAATAAAAGATTAATTATAATTATACTGACCTGGAATAAGACGTTCATATTTATAAATACAAGATGAACACGGTGTAAAATATTTAGTGTTTTGTCTTGTGACATCATTTTAAATTTACCAAATACAGAATTTACCTACAGTTTTAACGACTTAGTGCCCTGACTTTGATAAGGAAAACTATTGGGCAAACTTTACCCACAAAGTTAAGTTATACCACATGAAAAGTCAGTACTAAAGGATAGTGCAAATCAGCACGCTTTAAAACTGTACTCAATATTAAAATTGCAAATCACTTTTTTAACTATCAAAATTTCAAAGACTATATTGTAGACAATACCAACATACATGTATATCATTCTTGCTGGTAGTGTCCTTAATCTGGATCCGACAAATTGTCGCTGGTGCTAGGTTCGAAAGTTAAATATAGTGACAAACCTAGTACATTATACATATACTATGGTGGTGTTAACTATGGAAAGATAATCTAAAAGTGCATATTAAAGAGTTCACTTTCAAAAATCAAGGGACACACGGTTTATTATAATATGACAAATGGTCAACGGATGAAAAAGCTGTAATTCAGTTAAGATTAGTTTACACATTATCGAATGATTATACACATTATCGAATGATTATACACATTATCGAATGATTATTTGTATAAGTCTTAAATGCACTCCTTATTAGTTAAATTTTATCATCTAATATCAATTAAATACAGATCTGTTAAATGTAAATGTAAATCTTTAATATTAATGAATACTGAGTTTGGCGATGAAAACAAGGTCATTCTATACTTAGATGTTATATTTTCCTGAAGTATGGACTTGCGATAGTGTCAGTTTTGGAATTAGATTTATTTAACTTTTTTACACGATGTATTACAAATATTTAAATACAATAATTATACAAGCCGAAGGTAGGAACTTGATAAATTTTGTCTTTTTACCAAATAACCTGAGCCCAGAGACTGTTCGTCCGGGAGTGACACGCTTTGTCCGTCAGTACGTCCGCCTGTCAAAACGTTTGAACGGAGGTTAGTGGTTTTGATACATATAATTTTATACACGATACAGCGCTATTGAACTGGCGCATCATTGCGGGCCGCTCCAGCTGCCCGCTATATTTAATACGTGGTGAGTAAAAGGTGCATGGAGACTTTAGCACTAGATCGAATATATGCGTCTCTCTTCATTGAAAAATTGAGGTACTTTTGAGATGAAAACTGTAGACACAGTCATTTTTTTTGGAAAGGCAAGAGTTGTCGTTTGTTATTGAGTTGTCGTTTGTTTGATCACAACTAGTCAGACCGGAGAGGATCTAAAAGGCAACTAGTCAGGCCGAATAATTTAAAGTCTTTTACCCGATATTTCCGTGTAAGCCGCAAGAGTATTGTTTTTGTGACATAAACTATCGAAACATCGTAATACATTATGGAACCAATAGATACTTTTGAATTTTGAATTACAAAACTCGGAATTCAACATAAAAAACAACGAATTTTAACTTGCTACATGTAACGCCTCTATCATCAAAAGTGTACATACCTTTAAATCGTCCGTTTTATTATATGCGTCTGAAACTAGTCTAAAATACGCGTTTAGGTATAAAATTGAAACTTATCAGCAAATTAACTTTACAGAGGCACTGATAGATGTCTTTTTGAAATATGACAACATATTTTTATGCTTTAAACACGTTGTAATTGTTGTATTTTATGTAAATGCGTGGTTCGAAAAGGGTACGAAAATGTCTGCATATTTCCGAAGTCAGTTCGTACCTAGGTACGAATAACTATAAGAAATCACATAGATCTACATATCTTAAATACGATTTATAAATGTAGACAGAAATGCAATAATCTAAAGGGAAAATCAAATTCATTTCCCTAGACCATGCTGTCATTTACAAAGAACAGATATTGACTCAATAAATAAATACAAATAAAAGTTATTGTATTGTAACTAAAACTTTCAAACTTTACCATGATTCTTTTGCTACACTTAATTTTGGCGGATACATTCATACATACATTAATGTTATTGTATCATAATTATAATTATCATTATCATTATCATTATCATTATCATTATCATTATTATTATTATTATTATTATTATTATTATTACAAAATACTACTAGAGTCTAATATGTTAAGTATGAAAGATAATAGCCTGCTATTTAAACATTCAGTTGTTGTTTTAGACAAGTTATGAAATTTTGATACAGCATGGTAGAGAGGCTCGTAATGACTAGGGGTGGGCAATAATAGACCCGGTACATTGCAATTCGCAGTATTTTGGAGTAAATAAAAAACTGCAATTCCTCCGCATTTATTACATGTAACTTGAATTTGATCTAATGCTTTGTTGTTGGTTTCCAAATAATAAATTTTTAGCGCATACGTATATTTCGGAATTCACGCGTGATGAATAGCCATTGAATTCAATATATCAGACCCTGGTGATAGTGCCTGATTAAAAATTTTATAATATCTATTTATCTAATAAGATTAATGAAAAATATCTGAGTATAATAATACAAATGTAAATCATTTTAAAAAAAAAAAAACAAAGTTAAAACTTGCTGTAATTTTGTTCCGTGAAAATTAAGACATACCAGGAACGACCTATAGAGGACATACTGTATAAATATTATTCGATAACAGTAAGGTTTCGATACTAGATGTGGTGTCGTGTCAGGTTTTGCATGTTCAACCAGAATTGGTTTCCTTGAGTTATTTTGGGGCCATGCCTCAACATCAACCATCACCTATTTCCAAAATATTTACATGCCAGTTTTGTTTGTGGGCCCGCTGTGATACTTTGTATCACAGTTTTTCTTGTATAATTTACGACCACGTTCTTTTAAGTGCTCTGACTATTTTTTATAGATATTTTGTGTGCACTTTTATACAGAAGTAATGGTTTTACAAAAAAGAACGATATCATATTATTGCGTTTTTGGTAATTTGAAAACAAAAAACACTGTAACCGTTTTGATTTAGATTTCACTTGAGTGTGTTATTGTTTAAAAGGGCTTAGAACAAAAACAATCCGAATCCGGGTTTTTATTTTCCTTAGAGATAAAAAGATTTTTTGAAATCGTACGGCTTTTTAAATTTCGAATACGTTCACAGCTGAGTAATTTCAGATTCCCGGCATTGGAAAAACTGCATCAAAGAGTATTCTATTGTTACGACAATAATGTAATTTTCCCGGGTTTGAAATATTTGTTAAACTTTGCAATTATGATCTCCAACATGAGCTTTGAAAGTTGACTTCTACTTGACTTTTTGAACATTGCTGCAGGTGTAAGTCCATTTTTCATAGACAAAATAAATCGTCAAAGACATATTATGACACATCTGTCTATATACCTCAATATCGATCAGCACGGAGAAAAGGGTACACGTAGGAAATATGGTAATGTTATTATTATGAATACCTGTTTACTGCCAATCTACATCGATTTTGCTGAAGATCGTTTAACCCTCCAAAGAGTTAGATAGTAACTTTGGTTGTAAATATTTTATCTGGTATGGAGAGGCACACACATTTGTTATAATTACTGTTTTACGTGTACTAAATTAATTTATAACAGTCAATTAGATCTGTTTCAATTTAATGTTTTTTTTACTCAGTTGATGAGATGAAATAGAAATAGCAGTAAATTATAAAAGCTATGATCTTGATTTCTGCAATGCAAAAACACAGTTCATTTTTTCGAGGTATTGTTCTCTACTGTAATGGTTTTACTTGCCACATTTAAATTTTTTTCTAAATCTTAGAAGATTTTAAGATTTTACCATTTTCTTAACGGTCTTAAAGGCTGTTCCAATTCCCTTCTGTCAACATTGTAATGAAACTAGTGTTGAAACGGGATGTGAATATAGCTTCTTACGACTAAGAACTGCAAAAGGTGCAGAACTTTTAACTGATGAAATGCGTTTGAAATAAATTTACATGTACCACGTAATTTCTAGATGTCGTTAAACAATTACATTCTGTAAAATACCCCAAAATAATTAAGCAACCCTAGACATTTGTAAGTAGTGCACTTTATTTAAAGAGCACTCTTATCACTCGTTAATCGTAAGATCCTGTGACGTTTTGGTTTTTTTAATGAATATGACAACACCACTGCTGATATATATATATTCCAATTTAATTAAACCAGCAGGGAAGTTCTAAGAATACATGCAGCGGATAAGAGACAAGTAGAGATTATATTTGAGTGGTGTTTTACTCATACACTACCACTAAATTGGCAAAGGATCGTCGATTTGATTGTCTGACATTTAAATCATATGACAAAAACAGCTGAAAATATTTTATACAAATTCACAACTTAATTATATTGGAATTCATTTTTTTCAAGTGTTAGAGTCGAAAAATCAAGTTAAATTTTAGAAGTTTCAAAGATATTCTTAAGACGCAATTCTAATTGCGTTTTAAGCGGTCACTTGACGTCCTAAAACCGTCATCAACGTGAAAAACATGGGTGCAATTAGGCATAGATACGGTATCGTAAGTGGAAGCTTTCTGCCAAGTTGACGCAAAATTACTTAAATACGCTTAAAGATAAACATCGAGAATCACCGAAGATATTATTTTTTCACTTTTCTTTAAAGACCTGCAAGCTGTTTTCAAATGTATTAAAAAAAACAATCATATTACACATTTGATAAAAAAACATTTAATTTATAGTTTTTGCGTAAGTCAATACAACAAACTAATGAAACTAATGAACTTAAAAATTGTAAGCATTCAAATAGAAGTTAGTTTTAGTTTAAGTAACGATAACATATTGTAATTACGGCCGGTCAAGAAATTGCATTTTTATTACATTAATGTGTACAGAAACATACTAAACAGTATGTTACCTACTATATTCATGTTACTGTACACGCCTCTCATTCAAACCATACAGCTTCATGTACGCAAACAATTACCATCTGTCTGAAATCAAATGTATGTACCAGTTTGTTGTATTAACTGTTATAAAAGCTGTATGAAAAACATTTTTGTTTTGAAAATAACTCAAAACAAACTGCTATAAATATTAAATGATAGACAAAAATAGCATATCTTTTAACATCGATTGCACATGAATAATGCCAAACTATATCTTTACAATATTTGACGTACTGAACCTCCGCTATTTCGTAGATCAAGCCCTTTATTTCCCTTAAAGATTTCTATGCGGTTTCAAAACCTTAGGCAATATAATTTCAGACATTTTTGCGTTATAAAACTTGTATATGACAATAGCCGTTTTACTCTTTTTCATTATAAAAATACCGTATTAGAAACTTAATACAACATACAGACGTAACAACAAGACAACATGACACGTTTGCATTGTTACAGTAATAGCTTCCTATTGTTTTCGGTTCAGTGGTATGCCCAGACGTAATGTAGCCATAATTTACAGCTTTGGCATAATCATCATAATAATAGGTTATTAGCCAAGTTATTTTGTAACAATATTTTTTTATGTATTCGGTGAATGTGTTTATTTATGTGATCCTATATGTACATATTATACTGAAAACAGTATGTAAATTATAAATGAGAAGACTGAGAGTGAAATATGAAGAATGTCCACGCCTCCTACCACTTCGTTCAATGTTACAACTACGCACATCTTCGAGGTATATCAGACAGTCAAAGTCATAACACATTTTTCATATTTTTTCATGCCCGCATGCGTAACTTGACGTCATAAAACCGTCATCAAATGTGAAAAAAATGGGTGCAATGAGGCATAGATACGGTGTCGTAAGTGGAAGCTTTCTGCCAAGTTGACGCAAAATTACTTAAATACGCTTAAAGATAAACATCGAGAATCACCGAAGATATTATTTTTTCACTTTTCTTTAAAGACCTGCAAGCTGTTTTCAAATGTATTTAAAAAAACAATCATATTACACATTTGATAAAAAAACATTTAATTTATAGTTTTTGCGTAAGTCAATACAACAAACGAGTGACGAGTGACGATTCAGCTTATTACTGATATCTTCAGAATAAGTTTCGACTCCGTCCAATTCATTTCACATTGACAAACTATTGTTCAGATTTGGTCTCTGAGAATGCAAATCACCCACTTTTTGTTGGGAGTGTCTGTAGTGATATCGTTCTAAGCGACGCCGTCGGCATTATTGTACATTAGAAGATACAAATGTCATATTGCCAATTTTAATAATTTCCTTGTAAAGGATTTGAGATAATATTTTTAGAGTATAGATGAGTGTAGTTCCCGGTAGGAATGATAATGCTGGATCGGTAAATTGATATACAAATGTACATTACTTTTTTTGTTGTTTTTTTTGGTATGCGCTAGGAATTCCTCCCCATAGTAGAGACGCATCAAACGGTTTATGCCGCCTTACCACTCAGTTGTACTAGCGTTGAACATTTAAATGGCGCTAACCACTTGACTTTTGTCCAACCCATACTTTCGCAGTTATTTCGTCTGGAAGAACGTCTAGTGCTTTAATAAGCTTAAGTGGCCAGACAGAGGAAGAT